>SJYT01008651.1:0-89356 GCA_006410635.1 Cephalophus harveyi | reverse complement strand
CTCAAAACCTTGGTTAGATTTCATAGTGCCAATAAAATAGACAGCTACAACAGAGGGGGGGAAAAGGCAGCGGGGAAGAAAAATCCAAATGAACCTACAGAACAAATCAAAACATAAGAATAATGAGTCGCTGCTGTCAGAGTCCTTTCCCTCACTGCGAGTCCAGTACACCTCACCTCCCTAGGATGCCCTCTGACACTATGCTCATCTCTGTACTGGCTGTGGGGGCAGCTCAGATTCTAATCTTGTCCTACTCCTATGTATTCTTGCCTCCAATGTCCATAGCTATCAGAACTAGTGCGTTTTGTTTTGTGGGAGCTCTCAGTGACCTTTTATATATTTCATAGACACAGAGTCTCCTAGTTGATCATGTGGATTTAATCTACAGCTTGTACGCTGGTGGGAAGGTTTTGGGTCTTCTTCCTTAGGCACACTGCCCCTGGGTTTCAACTGTGGCTTTATTTCCACCTCTGCATGTGGGTCGTCCACTGGGGTTTGCTCCTGAGGCTGCCCTGGAGGACTTGGTTTTGCCCCTGTGAGGGCCAGGTGTGGAGGTGCTGCAGCCGCTTAGGTTGCAGGGGTTCTGGCAGCACCAGGTACTCAGGGGAGTTGGCAGCTAGGGAAGCAGGAATATAGTGCTCTAGGAGGGTATGTCAACCAGTATTGGCCAATACACTCCAGTTTTCTTGCCTGGAGAACCCCCCTCCCTGACAGAGAAGCCTGGCAGGCTGCAGTCTACAGGGTCACAAAGAGTTGGACACTACCAAAGCGACCCTGTGCGCACAGACATAAGACTTTTTTTGCCTGTGGCAGCTCTGCCCCCAGTTCGAGTTGAGCATGAAGGTGGAGCAGCTGCTTGGCTTGTGGGGACCCTGGAGGCACCAAGTGTGCAGGGACATGGACTGCCTCCACCGCAGGAGTTATGGCCCTATCAGAGCCTTTTATCGAGCCTTTTGCAGCCGGTGATCAGAAGGTCTCTTTGGCCGGTCTTTCTCCATAGCTCCGCCCATTCAGGCACTTAGAGGGCTCCCTTGCCTGGGGTCCTTCTCTGTTGTTTGGCACATCAGGCACATAGAGGAGGCCCCTGACTGGGGGCCCTACTCTGTAGTTCCGTGTGTCAGGCATTTGATGGGCAGCGTCTCTATTGTTCGGCTGCAGATGCTGGCGTGTGGGGGAAGGGAGGCTATGGTGATGGCTCCACCCCCTATGCGTGACTCAGCAGTATCGCCTTGCTTCCATAGCTGCCCGGCTTCCCTCCACAGGCATTTCCCACCACAGTCTCCTCCCTGACCTCCCCTCAATCTGTGTCTCTGCAGTCAACAGCAGCCCTCACCCCAGGACTGCTCCACACTCCCAAACCCAGCCGCCTCGCCTTCCAGGGGACCCTTGTCCCTGTCCGGGGTATGTATGGCTGCGGCAAGGACTCTGATTCTCATTCCATTTAGGCTGCCACAGATGAGCTGTTTCACTCTCAGCCTTAAATGTTTCTCCTCTGACTCAGACAATTGCCCCATGTGAGGATTGGACCCCTGCTTCAGTTCCCCCACCTGCCGAGGGCAGGTCCAGGCCTATTAACACTCCTGTTTTTCCCCCTAGTTCCTTTGTCTTACCAAGTTTTGCATAGTTCTACATATTCTTTTCCTCTGGTCAGGTACTCCTAACTACTTCTTAATAAGAGTTTAGCTTGAGGCAGTGGTTTCTAAACTTGTCTCACCTAGAAAGCTTTTTTAAAAAATGCAGATTTCCAACCTCAGAGATTCTGATTCAGTAAGATTCAACTCTGTGAAGTGTCTACTCCTGCCTTCTTATTAGGAGAACTTGGCAATCTGAAAAGTTGTCAAGATTCAAAGAAAGGAACCCCTAATTGTAGAGTCCAGTGATAAAAAATCATTTTATAGCATTTATGCCAGTATATTCAATATCAGGTCTCACCTGTGACTGGCCCAAAGATATCTGGATATTTAAAATTATTCTGAACACTTTTTCCAGCTTTTTTTTTTTTTGGTGAATCTTTGAAGTTGAACTTCTTACATGAAGAAGGCCATATGCCTAGGTATTGAGAGCATTAGCTCTCATTTAAGATGCCCTGTGTTCAAAAGTACTGATCTTTTCCCACTTGCTACCTCTTTAAACCTCAGTTAAAATGAAACAGTGGTATCTACCCTAAGGATTATTGAGAGAGTTAACCTAATGGGTGTACCAAAATGTCTGATACATAGGAAACACTCCATCTATGTAGGCTATTATAACAACTATACTTTAATGACATTGAAATCTTAAACTTTAGATTTTCCTTTCTGTAAATCTCCACCGCCTCTAATTACTGCAGTATAGAAAAGGTATTTCCCAGGCATCCTAACCTCTTTGACTGTAGTGTCCATCTTCTATTTGGTACATAGTAAGCTGATCTCTTGTGAGAAGACAAAAAAAGTCTTGAGTCACTTTAGTGTGTCCTAGGTGAAAAATCCCATCTCTAATGATTTCTGTTATGAAGTTTGGCCAACTGATTCAACGAATTGGCATTTTTCATTTTTTCCCCAGGCTCCGGTTCCTCCTGGCTCTAATTGGTGATGGTAGAGCCACATCAACTTTTCTGATGGATGACCTCATCCAACTTCTCACTAGCTAGATGCAAGCCCTTCCTTCATTCTAACAAATTATCACTGATTATGATGTCCACATGAAAATTATAATACACCACCAAAACGATTATATATTTTAATAAGCCACTCACATTTTGTCACCTTCTAGCTTTGCTGGAAGAGAACTTGCCAGTTTCTCTAAGAAGCTATACCAGTACTGCTCTAAGTATGGCTTCCGACTGTGACAGTCCAGGGACTGCTCAGGGGTCCGTGAGCAGTTGGGAAGCTTGTGCCAGATTATAAATTGAGTATGACACTAGATACATTACTTTATTTAGCTGACTTTTCTCAGCAGAACAACCTTCTTAATGAAGAAGGCAGTTTGTCAATCCACATTTTGGTACAGCTATAGCTATAGCTAAGTCGCTTCAGTCGTGTCCGACTCTGTGCGACCCCATACACAGCAGCCCGCCAGGCTCCTCTGTCTCTGGGATTCTCCAGGCAAGAACACTGGAGTGGGCTGCCATTTCCTTCTCCAACATTTTGGTAAACTGGAAACAATTCACAGCCTAGATACTTTGTGTAGCACCATGCTAGAACCCAGGCTAGGTGTTCCACAGACAGAGTCAGGCAATAATCTACCTGCATCTGAAGTTGGGGTGGGGAGAGACATTCAACAAGCTAATAAACTAGTAATTGTCAGGAATGATAACTGCTAAGAAGAAAGTGAAATAAATGCAATAGAGAAGATCTGGAGGAAGGGGTCAAAGAAGGCTTCTTCAGAAGATAACATTTGGGCTGAGACTTGAATGATATCAAGGAGCAAGCCATGCAGAAATAGGGAGAAGGAAGGGCATGCCATTGAAGGAAAAAGATAATTCAGAGACTTAAGGTGACAACAGCCTCACTTAAAATGAACAAGGAAGGAAGCAATATCTGAAGAGTAGATAGCAACTAAACCATCCAAGTGTTAGTTGCTCAGTCCAGACAGACTCTTTCTGACCCCATGGACTATAGCCCATCAGGCCCATCTCTCCATGGAATTCTCCAGGCAAAAATACCGGAGTAGGTAGCCATTCCCATCTCCAGAAGATCTTCCCAACCCAGGGGTGGAACCCAGGTCTCCTACATTGCAAGAAGATTCTTTACCATCTGGGCTACCAGGGAGGATTGGATTATAAAGAAAGCTGAGCACCAAAGAAGTGATGATTTCAAATTATGATACTGGAGAAGACTCTTGAGAGTCCCTTGGACAGCAAGGAGATAAAACCAGTCAATTCTAAAGGAAACTAACCCTGAATATTCATTGGAAGAACTGATGCTGAAGCTCCAATATTTTGGCTACCTGATGTGAAGAGCCAGTTCTTTGAAAAAGACCCTGATGCTGGGAAAGATTGAGGGCGGGAGAGCAGGGTAACAGAGGATGAGATGGTTGGATGGCATCACTAACTTGTTGGACATGAATCTGAGCAAACTCCAGTAGATAGTGAAGGACAGCGAAGCCTGGCATGCTGCAGTCCATGAGGTCACAAAAAGTGGGATTTAGCAACTGAACAACAATAAGAACAACAACAAATTGTGCAAGATGTTGAAAGTTATGGAAGGAATTTACATTTAATTATTGTTATGATGGAAAATCATTGAAAAGACTTAAGTGTCAGAGGGCCATGATCTGGTTTATATTTTTGTAGGTTCAGTTTTATCTTCCTAAGAATGCTTCACACTCCTATTCCTGTGCCTTAGATCTTGTTTCTTCTACTTCCTTGTTTCATCCTCCTGTCCCTCTTCTTCCTGCATATGTCTCTCTTACCCTTCAAACAAAGCTCAAGTCCATCTTCTGACACTGGTGTTTCATAACCATACTAGACTCCTTTTCTTTCTTCTGATTTCCATTATTCTTAACAATTTAAAACTTGTATCTCACATTTAAAAAAAATTATGTTAGTCCTCAGGTCAGGCTAATAGCACTTCATTTCCTTACTTACAATACCTACCCAAAGCCTCTGCTGCTGCTGCTGCTAAGTCACGTCAGTCGTGTCCGACTCTGTGCAACCCCATAGATAGAAGCCCACCAGGCCCCGCTTTCCCTGGGATTCTCCAGGCAAGAACACTGGAGTGGGTTGCCGTTTCCTTCTCCAATGCATGAAAGTGAAAAATGAAAGTGAAATCTCTCAGTCGTGTCCAACTCTTAGCAACCCCATGGACTGTAGCCTACAAGGCTCCTCCATCCATGGGATTTCCCAGGCAAGAGTACTGGATTGGGGTGCCATTGCCTTCTCTGACCCAAAGCCTCTAACGGGTGAGAAATGAATTTCTGTTAATTGCAGGAAATGGCAACCCACTCCAGTGTTCTTGCCTGGAGAATCCCAGGGACGGGGGAGCCTGGTGGGCTGCCATCTATGGGGTCGCACAGAGTCGGACACAACTGAAGGGACTTAGCAGCAGCAGCAGCCCCCCCTCTCCTTGCTTTTGACACCATTGCCTGAGAAAACCAGGAGGAGGATTCCAAGAACAAATAGGGAATAAAGATTTGTGGAATATTAATAAGTATTCTAGAGAGGAGGAAAATTTCCTAATGGTAGAATAAATGAACCCAATTAAGAGTATTTCAAATGTTTAGAAAAAAAATGAAAAGTATAATCCCCAGCACTTCACCACCCACCCCACCCATGGATAGGTTAGGTTAGGTTCATTGGAGTTTTGACACTTGCATTTCTCATAATGTCAGCCATCTGGTGTTCAAGGCTTCTGCTGTTTCTATACTTCTCAACAACCCACTGCAATTTTCCCATTGTTCTTTTTTATATAAATGGAACAAGAGTGTAATGATGAAATACTTTAGTCCCTTCTCTGATCCAAATATCTTAATTCCGTATTCTGGACTATAATGTTCTGATTTTCTCCTCATCTGATCTCTTGACTTGTAGCATAAAATACATTTGGGGCCATCATATTTAGAATGCCTTCTCACATTTATTATCTAAGATTCGCTTTGCATTTCTAAAGCTTCCTTTATCTGTTTTACCATCTTCTTGTAATCTACCTACTGTTCAGTTCTTAATTAAAAAAAGTTACTCTTGTGAGGTTGAATGGCTGCTTTTGAAACCAATCAGTAAGATTCTTTTCAGATTTCAGTACTTATCGTGATGAGTGCTTACTTAGTAGGCGATTCAAGAATTGAGAAGGTTGAAGAGCTACTTTAGTTTCAGAGGAAACTGTTTGGGAGGGAGGAAGAGAGAAGATACTGATGTTGATAAGGTCTTGTGAGTTTTTCTCCTTCATTTATTTTCTTTTTTTTTTTTTTTATTATTATTATTATTTTTTTAAATTTTTATTTTTCTTTACAATACCGTATTGGTTTTGCCATACCTTGACATGAATCCACCATGGGTGTATATGAGATCCCAATCCTGAATCCCTCTCCCACATCCCACCCCATTTCCTCTCTCTGGATCATCCCCGTGTACCAGCCCCGAGCATCCTGTATCCTATATCGAACATAGGCTGGTGCTTCATTCTTACATGATAGTATACATGTTTCAATGCCATTCTCCCATATCATCCCGCCCTCTCCCTCTCCCACAGAGTCCAAAAGTCCGTTCTATATATCTGTGTCTCTTTTGCTGTCTCGCATACAGGGTCATCATTGCCATCTTTTTAAATTCCATATATATGTGTCAGTATACTGTATTGGTGTTTTTCTTTCTGGCTTACTTCACTCTGTATAATAGGTTCCAGTTTCATCCATCTCATTAGAACTGATTCAAATGAATTCTTTTTGATGGCTGAGTAATACTCCATTGTGTATATGTACCACAGCTTTCTTATCCATTCATCTGCTGATGGACATCTAGGTTGTTTCCATGTCCTGGCTATTATAAACAGTGCTGCAATGAACATTGGGGTACATGTGTCTCTTTCAATTCTGGTTTCCTCGGTGTGTATGCCCAGCAGTGGGATTGCTGGGTCATAAGGCAGTTCTATTTGCAGTTTTTTAAGGAATCTCCACACTGTTCTCCATAGTGGCTGTACTAGTTTGCATTCCCACCAGCAGTGTAAGAGGGTTCCCTTTTCTCCACACCCTCTCCAGCATTTATTGCTTGTAGATTTTTGGATCGCAGCCATTCTGACTGGTGTGAAAGATAATTGCATGAAAACAAGGTTTTTTTTCTTCCTTGAGGGCACACCTGCTCTTTCTGTGACACATGACTTAAAGAGTTTCTTCTTTATCTGTGACATCTGTTATTCCAGAGCAGTCTGGGGAAATGTTTCTTACAATTTTTTTTTTAAGCCAGATAGATAATAATTCTTCTAAGCTAAAAAAGGGGAAAAAAAGATAATCCTAAAATCTTTCTTTAATTGCTTTGGTCAAAGATTTTATTCATTCATGAAGGGGATACTTTTCTAAGAAAACGACCAGTAGGTTGAATGAAATCCGTTATTGTTTCCACCAAAATAAATTTAAAAGTAGTCAAGACTCAGAGAGTTCAGAGAGGAGATTGCTTAAGATGACCAGAATATTCGTCTGTATAAATACTTGAAGGTACACGGCATTTCATATGTTGCCTTCTTCCTATTTAATTAATAGAATATTGAAACACTCTAGTTGATATTTTCTATATGTTGAGAACTAAAAATCTCTTTCTCAGTTTTTAGCTTCTTTTTAAAGATAACAATATTATTTTAAAAAAAAAGAAAAAGAAGAAGAAAGAAAGAAAATGGAACCTGGCTTGCAAAATAGCATCTCCACATAGTAATTAAACAATTGTTCTAGTTTGACCTGTGTGGAGATCCAAATTCATTTTAGATCTCTTCTGACTGAACTGAAACTGACTGGAAATAGAAATCTTATTTCTTTTCTTTGATCAACTTTTCCTTTCATTTCTTTAAGCAAAATGGTGGGCGGAGGGCAGGAAGCTCATTTTCTATGGTCTCCATCGGTTCTAGAATTTGAGGGTGCTATCTACCATTTCTATTTACATAATTGTAGGTTCAGAAGTTGATTGTACAAGAAATTTAGAAGGAAAAGAAAACCAAGATCCATTCGCCTTATAGGTGATGGACTAAGAGAGAAAGGAAAAATTACTGGATCACTCAGGGTCAATTACCACCTAACTATATCATTTATCTGACCCACTGTGTCTCAATTGAAAAGGTCAATTTTAATATACATTTTGGATGTATATTATGGCCTCAGTCTATTTTATGGGCATCTAGAATTTTGGCAGTTCACTCAGCTCAGGGGTTATCATCATCAATATTATTTACTCCAAACATTTCTGACATTCTACCAGGCACTCTATTTGTATCCCTGCATGGATGTCCTTTAATACTGTATGTGTGAGTGCGTGCCAAGTTGCCTCAGTTGTGTCCGACTCTTTACAACCCTGTGGACTACAGCCCATCAGGCTCCTCTGTCCAAGGGATCTCTAAGCAAAAATACCAAGTGGGTTGCCATGCCCTCCTCCAGGGGATCTTCCCAACCCAGGGAATCTCTTGTCTCCTGCATTGGCAGGTGGGTTCTTTACCACTAGTGCCACCTGGGAAGCCCCTTAATACTGTATACTTCGTACAAATCATCTGAATCAACTCTTTGTTTGGTAGGGATTAAGAGAAAGGAGATTATTTGGACTGGGTAATTAAAGTAACACTTTATACAATGATTTACTATATCAAAAGAGTCATGGTACATGTTTTTCAAAATATGTAAATTATTTGGTACATTCTGATAGTCCTTTAGTGTTTTTGACTGTTGGAAACAAATTTTACTTCCTATGAAAAAAATGGAGTTACATGATTTTCTGCTTTTCCCTACTAAACCTTGTTTTACGATAGGTATGATGTAATTTGAAGGTTGTAGGAAGGACTGCCATTTAAAAATTCCCTCCTCTTCTTTGCCCCAAGAGTTCCCATAATATCTCAAGTTTCACTTTTAGAGATTAATTTCTTTTAGTCTGGGAGGCTTTTGTGCTACAAGAGTTCTCTATTAAAATGCAAGTGCCCCTGGGAGAGGAAACATCTTAACCAGTAATGAACAACCTGAGGATTCATGTAGCTCTAAGCTATAGCCAAGATCTAATTCTGCATAAAAAAAGATTAAAAAGTTGCCTCCTTGTTACTGTTTTCAAATATACTCAGATATTAACATTTTAGTGGATAGAAAGAAGTATAATTTTTGCATTTATTTTATTTTTAGTCAATAAAGTAAGTAACATAAATAGTCAGGAGACACATTTTAAGATTAGATCAAGATGAAGCCTGTGTCAAAAAAGTTCTCTTTATAGTCAAATCTGATTTTCAAAGTATGAATTTTAGATATCCTTTGATATGGAATCTTTATGCCTTTCCTGACATTTTATTTACAAATAATAAGTTATATATATATAATTTACTGATATATTAGATCAATTTAACAATAGTTCATTATGAGAAGCTACTCTTCAAAACAACCATTTGTTTTTAAATATAATCTCTCATTCTATGTGGTTGAAGAACATATTTCAAATCTGAATTTGAATGTATAAATATGCTAACCAATTAGAATTATATTCAGTAAATTCAGTCCAACTTAAAGAAAAGACTTGGTTCACAACAGATGGAAAATAAGAAAATCTAAGCTATTGTAAAAGAGTCCTGAGACATAAAAAGCAGATGGACTGGGCCTAATGAAACTGGGTAAACCATTGCATAAAGCATGAATAGATGAAAATCATCATGAAGATAATCACAGACTCAGGGAAATATCAAGCTCAAAGTGAGCACATGAAACAAAACAAGACAAAAACCAAAATGGATTCCTGGAGCAATGCATTAGAGCTATTTACTAAGGAACTATATTTAAAGTATCTGTGCTGGTTGGTCTCTCTGTCTCTCTCTGCACACACACACTGAGGAACGGACTGAAGAAAAATCTTATCCAGGGTAAAATCCAAAATGTAAAGCAACAATGCTGTCTGAGGAGGGTTCAGGCTTAATCTGTGGGCTTACTTAAAATTCCTATGAGAGTGAGAAAAGAAAAAAGAGGAAGTGACAGGCAGCTCTACTGAAGGAAAAAAACATAGTGAATTTCTTTGCTAGTAGAAAAATTTCTTATCTGGCAATGGAGAGATCTAAAACCAAAGAAACTCCATGACTGTGCAGCTAAATAGTAGACTGTTAGTTGAAACATGATGCCTTCATACACAGAATCTAATTGAGTCCTTCCATTTAGGTAGTAGTCAGTGGAAGAAAAGAATGGGATAACTTCAAAGAAACACCATGCCACCTGACTCCATTAACCCAGTTCATGTATGAACATGAACAAACCAATAAGGACTACCACTCATTTGAGAAAAACCAACATCATGAAATAAGAGCAAAGTGAACACAGAGAAAGACTTGTCCTGGAAAAAACAGAGATAATTGAGATCTCAAAGACTTTAGGAACAATTCTATGGAACTTCAGTGTATACAAAAATTTGTCATGCTGTGACAGAATGACAGAAAATAAGAGAAAGGGTTTGGCAATTAAGTATAAACATATATTTATAGTGGCTCAGTGGTAAAGAATTGTCTGCAATGCAGGAGTAACAGGTTCTATCCCTGAGTTGTGAAGATCTCCTGGAAAAGGAAATGGCAAACCACTCCAGTATTCTTGCCTAGAACAAAGGAGCCTGGCGGGCTATAGTCCATGGGGGTCACAAGAGAGTCAGACATGACTCAACAACAACAACAATGTATTTGTAACTGAGCTAAATCACTAGAATGATCACCGTTGAAGACAAAATGTGTGATCTGGAAGAAAACATGAATCAAACAGAGAAGAGACAAAACATGAGAAAAAATGCAGAGACTAGGAGCAGGTATTCAAGATGTATATAATGGTTCTTTTAGGAGGAGCTCCAGATTGAGAGAATAGAGGTTATGATGATAAAGAAATTATGAAAGGATCAATAGACAAAAGTATCCTAAAATTGAAGTTAGGGATGGGATTTCAATTTGAAAACGTCCACTAAACCTTGAGCAAGATATATGTATATTTGAACACGCACACACACACAGAGTCCCCAAGAAAATCCTAAAAGCAAGTCATCAGAAAAGACTTTAAAGTCTCCCACAGGGCTTAAAGAATGGATGTGATATAGGTAGGTAAAGAATAGAAAGAAGTGGCTGAAGACAGGGGTGAAGAGAGAGAAACAATTGTAAGGAAAACTCAGATGCCAATATTCTCCCATTACCAAATTTTACAGTTTAAAATATTTAAGGAAATGGTAATCTATGCAAGTCAGTTAAACATTCCAAATGTTTATAATGACTAATCCTTGCTCACTTGTATTGGGAAAGAAATGAGTTCATTTCCTT
Organism: Cephalophus harveyi; assembly: GCA_006410635.1. Lineage (NCBI taxonomy): Eukaryota > Metazoa > Chordata > Mammalia > Artiodactyla > Bovidae > Cephalophus > Cephalophus harveyi. The sequence continues at coordinate 78,434 of SJYT01008651.1, read as the reverse complement.
TTTATTTTCTGACCTTATCACATACTCAGGAAACTTCTATTTTTGGATGGACAAACCCAGTTTTGAACAAACATGAAAGGCCATTTTGTGGATTGGAGTTCTAATGTTGGCCCAGTATATTCTTCTTGTTTTGAATCATAGTATAATGAATAATTCTGGTGGTAATGACTGAACCTCCGTATTTATAGAAAACTGACATTTCTTGAATATGAAACTGTTCCTGTTTCTATGTAAATGAAGTTCTGCATTTAGGTGCAGTGGCTTCTGTTCATTTTACTTGCTCTGTCTTATTTAAATCAAAAGATTATATCATTGATTTTCACCCTACACTACCCCCACCCTCCCTACTGCTGTACACTTTCTGTAGGGTCTTTGCTCAAAGAATATGTTTCTTCCCTTATGTCTCTTACCCAACATGCTTATTTTATACTCACTGTATTACAAAATTATAAATAGCTTATAATCAAATAAATGGTATATCAAACTAAAATAAAGTGAGAAGTATGTATGGATTTTATCTTTCTCCTTTCCTACTCATACAGAACACATGCATTTGGAACATTTCCCTTCTTGACATGGTAGGACAGCCTCTTGCTGGTATTAACATATTGCACAAAGACTCCATTTCACGTTCTGTCCATACACGTTCTTTCACATACCGCTAGCTCAGACCTCGTTCCCAAATTCCAGTGTTTCTTCTTTCAAGCTCCTGGCTAGCTAGCCAGACTTTTCATTAATACAATGGCTCATGAATACTTATATACTCTTAAACCATTTTTCTTTTATACAGTTTGAGACTCTGGTGCTCCACTCTACCCTCTGAGATTATTTCCCCTCTTTAAAGGCCTGTGCAGCTGCCATTCCTTTTCAGCTTGCAGTCATATACCAAGATGACATATTTGAAGGAAGCCCTCATATGATCACAGGTGTGAGCTGAAAAAGGAGCTTTGAGGACCACTGGGAATGACACAGGAGACTGAATTACCAGTTTGCTTGTGCCCAATCATGACAAAAGTGCATCGTCCCAGGTATATCGAATGCCACTCTGTCTCATGATAGGAATGGGCCTGCCGCACCATATGACTTGCTGGACCCACTCACAGTGCGAAGTTATGTTTAGTGTCTCATAACTTGTCTTTTACTCATATCAGATGTTCCAAACACACATTAACAACTAGACATATTACTGATGTGGCAAGGCCCCCAATCTTCATAGGGTTTACCTTCTATCTTTTGGAGTTCCAGTGTCTTCCACCAAAGCCTCCAGCGTGCTAGCTGCTTCTTGTTCATCTGGCTCAGTCACCACAGTTAAGTGATATTCATCATTCATCAAAAGCTATACATTTCCCAACCTACATTCTGACCATGGAGTAACTAACAGACTTGTGTTGGTTGAGCTTTGAACATCCTCTGGGGCTCAGCCACTGTGACTATTAAATCCTAGAAGTGGTACTCCACTTTCTCTTCTCTCCCACTTCAGAAGATGAGAGCATCTTCATAGGCTACTGAGGAGTCCCTCTGACTTTCAAAAATGGCTTTCAATTTCTGGGTAACAAACCATAGTTTTCTGTTTTCATTTTTGCAGCACCAGTGGTGCTTAGCAATAGTTACCCCTTCCCATCATCCACATAGATGCTGTTTTCTCTGAAATTCTCAAGCACCCGATGAATCACACTAGCCATTGCCTCCTTTCCATCTATACAACATCCCAATTCACAATTGGTGAGAATTTGAACAATTCTACCGCCATCTGGTGCCAGAAGCCCTCTGTGATTTCTTTACTACTAGTAATGGGGTCTTCCTTGCCCACTGGGAAGTGAGTTATCTTGCTTCCAAATCCCATCTTACTGTCTTGTTTCTCAGACTACTCCTGGTAACAAGTTCACAAATGGGGTTCTTTAGAAATAGTTCTGAGATGGAGCTTGGTGTTTAAGCTATTTATTGGGATTAACCCTGTGGAAAGGACTGGAAGCAGGATTAAGAAGAAAAGTCAAACTATTATTTGGGCCAAACAATATCTCATTCACCCTGGAGAAGGAAATGGAAACCCATTCCAGTATTCTTGCCAGGAGAATCCCATGGACTGAAGAACCCATTGGGATATGATCAATAGGGTTGCAAAGAGTCGGACATGACTGAAGTGACTTAGCACGCATAGCACACATACCTCATTCAGTGCTATGGGGAGCTCTGAAGTACTTAGTGCTATCTTACATTTGGGCAAAATGGCTAGGCCTTTACACTCTTACCTCAGTATGCAACTCAATGTGGGCCAGCCTCCCTCCTGATCACAGGGAAGGGAATATCACTGGGTAAGTTTCTCTGTGACTGAGGCAAACCTTAAAGAAGCTGACAGCTGGGGCAACCCTGAAAGACATATGTGGATAGCACATCACAGAATCCACTACAGTTGCCATGAAGGATGTTCTAGAAGTGATGAAAAACAGTGATGCTCTCTCAAAATGTAACTGTTCAGCTAAAGAAATTTAAACATTTTTCTTTATTGCAGAACTCAGAGACTTTATAAGGCTAACATGCAATGTGATTCCCTAGAGAGAAAAAGATTTCCAATATGCTATTATTCAATTTATATCAGTTGGAAAAAAATTGATCTATTGTGATAGTATATATTTTTAGATGATAGAATCCCAATGAAGTCCTCTTCTTGGAAAAAATATATTCACAATTAAATATGTCAATAAGATTGATTATATTCTTTGCAGCCAAAGATGGAGAAACTCTATACAGTCAGCAAAAACAAGATCTGGAGCTGGCTGTGGCTCAGATCATCAACTCCTTATTGCAAAATTCAGGCTTATACTGAAGAAAGTAGAGAAAACCACTAGATGATTCAGATATGACCTAAATCGAATCCCTTGTGTTTATACAATGGAGGTGACAAACAGATTCAAAGTATTAGATCTAGTAGACAGGGGGCTTGAAGAACTATGGAAAGAGGTTTGTAACATTTTACAGGAGTCAGTGACCAAAAACACCCCAAAGAAAAAGAAATGCAAAAAGCACAGTGGTTGTCTGAGGAGACCTTACAAATAGCTGAGAAAAGAAGTGAAAGGCAAAAGAGAAAGGGAAAGATATATCAAACTGAATGCAGAATTCCAGAGAATAGCAGGGAGAGATAAGAAAGTCTTTTTAGTGTAAAGAAATAGAGGAAAACAATAGAATAGGAAAGACTACTAGAGTTCTCTTCAAGAAAATTAGAGATACCAAGGCATCTCTAAACTCAGGCAAAGATGGGCACAATAAAAGACAGAAACAGCAAGGACCTAACAGAAGTAGAGGAGATTAAGAAGAGGTGGCAAGAATACACAGAACTACACAACAAGGTCTTAATGATCTGGACAACCACAATGGTGTGGTCACTCACCTAGAGCCAGACATCCTAGAGTGTGAAGTCAAGTGGGCCTTAGGAAGCATTACTACAAACAAAGCTAGTGGAGGTGACGGAATTCCAGCTGAGTTATTTCAAATCCTAAAAGATGACATTGTTCAAGTGCTGCCCTCCATATGCCAGCAAATTTGGAAAACTCAGGAGTGGCCACAGGACTGGAAAAGTTCAGTTTTCATTCCAGTCCCAAAGAAAGGGATGCCAAAGAACGTTCAAACTACTGTACAATTGCACTCATTTCACATGCAAGCAAGGTAATGATCAAAATCCCTCAAGCTAGCCTTCAACAGTACGTGAACCGAGAACTTCCAGATGTATAAGCTGGATTTAGAAAACACAGAGGAATCAGAGATCAAATTGCCACCATCCATTGGACCATAGAAAAAGCAAGGGAATTCCAGAAAAATATCTACATCTGCTTCATTGATTACACTAAACCTTTGACTGTGTAGATCACAACAAACTGTGGAAAATTTTTAAAGAGACAGGAATACCAGACCACCTTACCTGTCTCTTGAAAAATCTGTATGCAGGACAAGAAGCAATAGTTAGAACCAGACATAGAACAATGTACTGGTTCAAAATTGGGAAAGGAGTACATCAAAGCTATGTATTGTCACCCTGCTTATTTAACTTATATGCTGAGTACATTAAGCAAAATGCCAGGCTAGATGAATCACAAGGGGAATTAAGACTGCCGGGAGAAATATCAACAACCTCAGATATGAGGATGAGACCACTCTAATGGCAGAAAAAGAAGAGAAACTAAAGAGCCTCTTGGTGAGGGTGAAAGAAGAGAGTGAAAAAACTGGCTTAAAACTCAACATTAGAAAAGCTAAGATGATGGCATCTGGTCCCATCACTTCATGGCAAATAGTTGGGGAAAAGTAGAAACAGTCACAGACAGATCTTTTCTTGGGCTCAAAATCACTGCAGATGGTAACTGAATCCATGAAACTAAAAAATGCTTGCTCCTTGGAAGAAAACCTATGACAAACCTAGACAGCATATTAAAAAGCAGCAGAGACATCACTTCACTGACAAAGGTGCATATTGTCAAAGCTATGGTTTTTCCAATAGTCATGTATGGATATGAAAATTGGACCATAAAGAAGACTGGGTCCCAGAGATTTGATGCTTTTGAATTGTGGTGTTGGAGAAGACTCTTGAGAGTTCCTTGGACTGTAAGGAGATCCAACCAGTCCATCCTAAAGGAAATCAACCCTGAATATTCACTGGAAGGACTGATGCTGAAGCTGCAGCTCCAATACTTTGGCCACCTGATGCAAAGAACTGACTCACTGGAAAAGACCCTGATGCTGGGAAAGATTGAGGGAAAGAAGAGAAGGGGGAGACAGAGGATGCGATGGTTGGATGGCATCACCAACTCAATGGACATGAGTTTGAGCAAACTGCAGGAGACAGTGTCAGACAGGGAAGCCTGGCATGCTAGTCCACGGGGTGGCAAAGAATTGGACACATCTTAGCTACTGAACAACAACAAAATATGTCAGGGATATACTGCTATCCAACAATACAAAGAATGGTTTCAGAGTTACAGAGAAGAGCAAGCTCTTGATGTAGCTGTCACTCTTATGGTGGCTTTTGAAATGTGATTTTCTACTAATTAGCCATTTCAGTTAAGTCTTTTAAAGCTGTATGTTTCTAAAGGGCTCACTGCTCATGTTTACCCAGTGGATTGTATTCTGAAGAAATAGCTTGAGAGGTGACCCCTGCCATGTTTTAAGGAAGTCATCAAAATTATATGAAAGGGGAAATAATATATAACCAATGTCCTATCCTGACTATCTCAAGCTCAGTATTTCTCTGCACAGATGAGGTTCCCTGTCTTTTGGTTATGTTTTGTTCTCTATTATGGAAGAAGAAATAAGCCTTTTGCTCTGTGATTTTTGTCCTAAGTATTTGTCTTATGAAAAACAAACAAACAAAATCTATTTCTGTTTTCTTTAAGATAGTCAAAAATATTTACAAAGAAAATTGGAAACAACTGAGTGATAAATTTATGTCACTGTTTACAGAACCATCTGCATATCAGCATATAGTTTAAACTGTTTGGGTTCTTAAAAGGAAATGCTAAGACAGCTCACTGTGGATTTTCACCTACTGTTTAACTAAAAAAACTAATGTTCTGTACTGGGAATAAATGAGCATTGATATAACTTTACCTCCCAATGCCTCTGACTTGACCCTGTACAATTTACCTAAGGAACTCCCTGAGCTTCAGTTTCCTCGTGAGTAAAATGGAGATTATTCATAAGAATTAGTTATTTGTGAGACTTGAAGGCACTGCATGTTTTAAATCTAGTTCCCTTCCCAGCAACCAGTAAGATTCAGTCCATGGTGGTAGTTATTATTATTGTCAATATAAATCTCAAGGTTATTACTCCTTTTTTTCCAGAACTTTCTATTTGATTTTAAAATCAGCCAACTCAAGTAGCTGGTGACTATCTAAGTCTATTTGGCTTCATTATGTGTGTTTAAATAATGTAAAAGGTTACAATGACACATACTATCTCATTTGGCAAAGACCTATCTGTTGCATTTTGCTGAAATGACAAATAAAATAGCTATTGCATACATGACGTCAGTGAAGCTTTTAAACAAATTGCCCTTCTGTAATTACAAAGAGAACACTGTCCCTAATACTACAAGTTTTTTTTTTTTTGGTTTTTGGTAATTATTTGCAATGGAAACAGTGTAATAGGAGCCCTTATGGTGCCTTCCATAGTGCTAATTTAATTATATGGTGAATACATGTGCAATTGATTTAAATGTCGTAAATCCTTTCAGCATTGTTATGAATAAAGCACATATGCTTACAGAACCTAATGTGGTACTTTATTCCATTATCCTGAGTGGTTTGCTTTCTGTGTTCACGATGAAAGACATACAAGGGAAAATGTGTGTCTGTCAAATGCCCACTGCAATGAGAAAGCAATTATCCCAGGAAGTGCCATAACAAAGGTTACTAGCTTCTGAGAATCTGAATTTTAGAGTTTAATTTGTCCCTGTTTCTTCTTAACATGGATAGCTACTCAGACATAGGAGAGAAGAAGGCAGGGAGAAACTGAATTTAGGAGAAATCTCGAAAGACTGATATATCCAGAGACATTTGTGCAAAGGATTTCCAAATGCAGGTAAGCAAATTCCACTGGTCTTGACAATTTTGGGTCTTATTGAGAACACGAGAAGGATTTTAAAGTATGATTTCTTAATGCTATTAAAAAATGCCTGTGATTATGTCTTTCTAACATTGGAAAGAAGGGGGTTTCCTTTATGAAATGAGAGTGAGAGCAGGTTGTAGTTTTATGTTTTGTTCTCTGTTAGTGTCCTTACTTGGTTAAACAAAACACTCGACAAATCTTTATCAGGTTGGTCAAAGTGTTAAAGGTCTCACACCACCCAAAAATAGTGAGAACCACTTATCTATAGAACTATGTAATTCTTGATCCTGGCTCTGGTTCGTTCCTTCCTTCACCCAGGAGTTCATTCTTCTAAATTCTTAGCAGTAAATCTAAGACAAACCAATATTTGATTCACCATCACTTACTAAAAAAGAAATATTCATTTTATTTAACTTATTTAACTTACTATGTCAATTCTTGATGAAAGTGAAAGAGGAGAGTCAAAAAGCTGGCTTAAAACTCAACATTCAAAAAACTAAGATCATGGCATCTGGTCCCATCACTTCATGCCAAATAGATGGGGAAACAATGGAAACAGTGAGAAAGTTTATGTTTGGTGGCTCCAATATCACTGCAGATGGTGACTGCAGCCATGAAGTTAAAAGACGCTTGTTCCTTGGAAGAAAAGCTATGACCAGCCTAGACAGCATATTGAAAAGCAGAGACATTATTTTGCTGACAAAGGTCTGTCTACTCAAAGCTATGGTTTTTCCAGTAGTCATGTGTGGATGTGAGAGTTGGACTATAAAGAAAGTGGAGCACCAAAGAATTGACGCTTTTGAACTGTGGTGTTGGAGAAGACTCTTGAAACTCCCTTAGACTGCAAGGAGATCCAACCAGTTAATCCTAAAGGAAATCAGTCCTGAATATTCATTGGAAGGATTGATGTTGAAGCTGAAACTCCAATTCTTTGGCCACCTGATGTGAAGAACTGACTCATTTGAAAAAACCCTGATGTTGGGAATGATTGAAGGTGGGAAGAGAAGGGGAAGACAGAGGATGAGATGTTGGATGACATCACCAACTCGATGGACATGAGTTTCAGTAAGATCCGGGAGGTGTTGGTGGACAGGGGGGCCTGGTGTGCTGCAGTCCATGGGGTTGCAAAGAGTTGGATATCACTGAGTGACTGAACTGACTGACGTCAATGCTATGGAAGCTATATCAAAGTAAGATGTAAATGTGAATTAGATGAACTTACTTCCCTAGTCCATCCACTAGTAGTCATGCTATTTTAAGGTCTCTCATCTTGAGATCCTCCTAAGGAAAAAAAAACCCCATCTTGCCGGATTACTTCCTGAGTAACTAATGCTAGTGCAAATGAAGATAATATTTATGTGGGACTCTAAAGTTTATGGGCTTCCCTAATAGCTCAGTTGGTAAAGAATCCACCTGCAATGCAGAAGGCCCAGGTTTGATTCCTGGGTCGGGAAGATCCCCTGGAGAAGGGATAGGCTACCCACTCCATTATTCTTGGGCTTCCATTGTGGTTCAGTGAGTAAAGAATCCGCATGCAATGCAGGAAACCTGGGTTCAATCCTTGGGTTCAGAAGATCCCCTGGAGAAGGGAAAGTACCCACTCCAGTATTCTGGCCTGGAGAATTCCATGGGTTGTAAAGTCCATGGGGTCACTAAGAGTTGGACATGACTAAGTGACTTTCACTTTCACTTCACTTAAGTTTATGAATATTTCCACCTGATTTAATATTGAAAATAATCCTTTGAGGTAGATTTGACTACCCCACTTTCCAAAGGAAGTAATTAAAATGTCAAAACAGGAAAAAAAACTTTAAAAACCTGAAACTATCTAGCTAATAAGTGGTTTGAATATAGATTCTCAACCCAAATTCAAACACTTTTCTCTATAGCAGAGCTGTGTCGATTATGCAGTTGAACAATTTCTCCTATGCCTCAGACATGGGTTAAAAGAAGATCTATTTCCCTTTTCCCCCTCAAAGGTGATAACAGTTAGAAATTGCAATGTAAGACCCACCTATTTAGTCCAAGCTGGAATTGTTCTTCATGTCCGTCATCATCCATCTTTCCCTCTCCTTTTCGAACAGTCTCTGTGCTGAGTTTAGCCCAGATTTCCTTGAGAAAACTGCTGCTGTCTCAGATTTCTTCCTTCTTCCTGATGTCTGAGCTGTCCTCTGAGATGCCACAGCAAGGGACCTCCTGCTAACTCTACTCTGTCATAGCCCAACTGAGATTTTCGGTGAAGACAATTGGATGCCAAGGCTCTTCATGGAACGCATCTGTCAAGCCTTTGGAGTTATTAGGGAAGCAAGACTGGCTAACTCCATGCAGTGTCAGAGTCCCAGCTCTTCTTCCATGTTCTTCCTTTGCTTCAAGTGAGCTTAGTTCCCTCAAGACTATGCCTGGCAAAGTGGAGGACATTCCATCCAACTAGATGGCAAGATGCATGGCCCCCTCATTCTCTCTTCTGTTTCTCATATACACGAACAACACAGAAAGCAATTCAAATAATTGCCCTGAGCATTCCAAAGCTTCCTAAGCAAAATATGCAAGATAGAATACTGACCTTGGATTTTGTTCTTAAAAGAAGATTAACACCAGACCAACTTGAACGTATAAGACTTCAAAAGACTCTAAGAAGCTGATGATTTAAAGTGTCATTTTCAATGTCTTTTTTTTTTAAGGGCCACGGCTTGGATATTTCTGCAGGTAGGTTTTTTCATTTTTTGCACAGTCCTAAGCAGCTCAAAATTGAATTAGGGCAGATTTTTCCAAACCATCATGAAGAATATGTATTTATCAGTTTTAAAAGCTTCCCGGAAGATTTAAGAGGGCAGGAGTATTTCAGTCACAATCCATTAACCTTATTTATCATCCATTGAAAATGTGTAAGTGTGAAACCATTTTCAATTTCTGCTAATGTGCCTAGAACTGATATAGCGTGTCATACTTAATTTCCACACTGCATTATGGAGCTGTGTTTTGTATTTGTGTATCCGGAAGTGGCAGAGCTCACAAATTCAGGATCTCATTCCTGCACAGCCAGACAGCACGACTGAGGCCAACCTTCCATCCTTTAACAGAGAAGGAATCAGTGCCTTGAGAGTTGATTCCTTAGTCCCCTGCTCTGTCCACTGTACAGCCTTCCTATCCTAGAAAATGTAGCTTTGAACATAAAATATGTCATGAGCCTGATTTATAAATATAACTTCAGCTCTGAAGAATATTTGTGTATGTGTTCTTGTTTTGGATCTTTTGGCCATTTTCCCTGTTGATTTTGCAGTGTTTATTGAACATCTATTTAGACATGACTAGGTACCAATACGGTATACCAGCGCATATATATGGGATTTAGAAAGATGGTAACGATAACCCTGTGTGTGAGACAGCAAAAGAGACACAGATGTATAGAACAGTCTTTTGGACTCTCTGGGAGAGGGAGAGGGTGGGATGATTTGGGAGAATGGCATTGAAACATGTATAATACCATATATGAAACGAATTGCCAGTCCAGGTTCGATGCATGATACAGGATGCTTGGGGCTGGTGCACTGGGATGACCCAGAGGGATGGTAAGGGGAGGGAGGAGGGAGGGGGGTCCAGGATGGGGAACACGTGTATACCTGTGGCAGATTCATGTTGATGTATGGCAAAACCAATACAATATTGTAAAGTAATTAACCTCCGATTAAAATAAATAAATTCATATTTTTTAAAAAATTATAAAAAAAGAAAATTTACTATATTTTAGTCACTGTGCTAGTTTATGGGCATTGTCTCATTAACTCCTTGCAACTCCTCTATGACTTAAGCAAGGTAGGTGTTATCATTATACCAAGTTTGTGAGAAAACTAAGACTCAGAGTTTGAGTAACTTGCCCAAAGACTTACAGTGATTAAATGTGACTCAGACCCAGTCCTGTCTGACTCTGAATCATGCCTCCTATTCTATAAAACATGAGAAGTGCTAGAGCATAGACTTGAGGAATAAACACATGTAAATATCTATTATGTAGATTAGCAAAATGTCAATCATTTCATAGCAAAGTACAAGAAAGCAGAAAAGTCAGGTCAAGCCCTAAGAAAAATCCAAGGGGAAAATACTAAAAAGAAGTGAGTCTAGTATCTGGGCTGTAAGTAAAGAAAGTAATTGGGGTGGAGGCAGGAGGTGTGCAGGGGAAAGCAGAGCAAGCATGTGCAGGTAAGGCCACAAGGGAAGAGAGGATGAGGCAAAGAGATAGGCAAAAAAAGGGGTGCGGGGGGCAGGATTCAGGCGAGATCCAGAGCAGCATCAGTCCCTTCATCAGGGTGGGACCTGTGCAAGTCATGCATCAATCCTTTGCTGAATCCAGGATGTTTGCAACTTTCCTGTAAAGGTTCATGGCAGTTATCAAGGGTGAGACGGATCAAATGAAAGCATCTCACAGGAGAGGAGGTCAAAGAATGCTAAAAACTGCAGAGAAGTCCTACCACTGAAAGTGTTCCAGCTCGGGTGGGAGATTATAGAAAGGGTTGTCCTGCACAACTGCATGGCGGAAGGGGCTGGACACTGCAGTGCTCAAGCTGTGTGGACCCAACCCCTCACTTAAAGCCCAAGCCTTTCCCTTCCCTACTCCCAGCTGGCTTCAGGCAAATTCATTCACACCCTCCTCTGTGATCTATAAGCACTGGGCATATAATAAGTGTGGCACTTATTATGTGAGAGTAAGGGTGGGTTTTACCCACCCCACCAGCTGTGAGTGTTCTGAGGGCATGTCCACTGAATTAAATTATTTTTTTAAAACTGAGTAACATTGCCTTTAACAAACACACTCAATGGTCTTCCCCTTAGTGACATTTTCCAAACTCTTTCTGGCTACTTTTGCTTTGCCTTTGTTCCTGGTATTTGCTGTGCAAGACTTCCTGAGGGAAATGAATGAGTAGGTGCCCAGGGCAAGTGAAGGGGAAGAAGGGAAGGCACAAATACTGTAACTTGGGAGCCCAAGAGCCTACACCAATAGGAAATGGCTTAGCATCTATATGTGGTAAGGATTGCCTCCCTATATGTTGTGCTAGTAAGAACCAACTCAACTCAGTTTACCTGCTTACAGCCCTCTGGAAGCACTACTGCCCCTGTGGCGCTCTGAGGGAAAGGACCCACCCTTATTTGGAACAACATCCCATGTCCTTGGGTAGAACAGTCTTTTGGACTCTCTGGGAGAGGGAGAGGGTGGGATGATTTGGGAGAATGGCATTGAAACATGTATAATATCATATATGAAACGAATTGCCAGTCCAGGTTCGATGCATGATACAGGATGCTTGGGGCTGGTGCACTGGGATGACCCAGAGGGATGGTAAGGGGAGGGAGGAGGGAGGGGGGTCCAGGATGGGGAACACGTGTATACCTGTGGCAGATTCATGTTGATGTATGGCAAAACCAATACAATATTGTAAAGTAATTAACCTCCGATTAAAATAAATAAATTCATATTTTTTAAAAAATTATAAAAAAAGAAAATTTACTATGTTTTAGTCACTGTGCTAGTTTATGGGCATTGTCTCATTAACTCCTTGCAACTCCTCTATGACTTAAGCAAGGTAGGTGTTATCATTATACCAAGTTTGTGAGAAAACTAAGACTCAGAGTTTGAGTAACTTGCCCAAAGACTTACAGTGATTAAATGTGACTCAGACCCAGTCCTGTCTGACTCTGAATCATGCCTCCTATTCTATAAAACATGAGAAGTGCTAGAGCATAGACTTGAGGAATAAACACATGTAAATATCTATTATGTAGATTAGCAAAATGTCAATCATTTCATAGCAAAGTACAAGAAAGCAGAAAAGTCAGGTCAAGCCCTAAGAAAAATCCAAGGGGAAAATACTAAAAAGAAGTGAGTCTAGTATCTGGGCTGTAAGTAAAGAAAGTAATTGGGGTGGAGGCAGGAGGTGTGCAGGGGAAAGCAGAGCAAGCATGTGCAGGTAAGGCCACAAGGGAAGAGAGGATGAGGCAAAGAGATAGGCAAAAAAAGGGGTGCGGGGGGCAGGATTCAGGCGAGATCCAGAGCAGCATCAGTCCCTTCATCAGGGTGGGACCTGTGCAAGTCATGCATCAATCCTTTGCTGAATCCAGGATGTTTGCAACTTTCCTGTAAAGGTTCATGGCAGTTATCAAGGGTGAGACGGATCAAATGAAAGCATCTCACAGGAGAGGAGGTCAAAGAATGCTAAAAACTGCAGAGAAGTCCTACCACTGAAAGTGTTCCAGCTCGGGTGGGAGATTATAGAAAGGGTTGTCCTGCACAACTGCATGGCGGAAGGGGCTGGACACTGCAGTGCTCAAGCTGTGTGGACCCAACCCCTCACTTAAAGCCCAAGCCTTTCCCTTCCCTACTCCCAGCTGGCTTCAGGCAAATTCATTCACACCCTCCTCTGTGATCTATAAGCACTGGGCATATAATAAGTGTGGCACTTATTATGTGAGAGTAAGGGTGGGTTTTACCCACCCCACCAGCTGTGAGTGTTCTGAGGGCATGTCCACTGAATTAAATTATTTTTTTAAAACTGAGTAACATTGCCTTTAACAAACACACTCAATGGTCTTCCCCTTAGTGACATTTTCCAAACTCTTTCTGGCTACTTTTGCTTTGCCTTTGTTCCTGGTATTTGCTGTGCAAGACTTCCTGAGGGAAATGAATGAGTAGGTGCCCAGGGCAAGTGAAGGGGAAGAAGGGAAGGCACAAATACTGTAACTTGGGAGCCCAAGAGCCTACACCAATAGGAAATGGCTTAGCATCTATATGTGGTAAGGATTGCCTCCCTATATGTTGTGCTAGTAAGAACCAACTCAACTCAGTTTACCTGCTTACAGCCCTCTGGAAGCACTACTGCCCCTGTGGCGCTCTGAGGGAAAGGACCCACCCTTATTTGGAACAACATCCCATGTCCTTGGGCCTTCTCCTCTTAATCCACATAAGGATTGTGCTGATAAGGCCGAGTTTCTCAGAAAGTAATGGGAGGGAAAGCTCGCTTCAGCAACCCCGTTGGGCAGGCAGGCTGGAAGATTACCCAGAATTCCTCTGTGCGCCCCTTCAGTTTTGTTTTGTTCTCTGTTTTATCTCTGTGCGTAGCCATCTTTCCTGAGCTTGCCTTCTCATTCTGCTGCTAATCACATGTGAGGAGGGATAACCCAGCTCATTTGTCAGACTCCAAATGCTCAAGGAGATTATTAGTTCATGATGGTCAAGGAAATTATTAGTTCTTGAAATTAGTATGCTCACTTAGATGAGCCAAGAATATAAGCCTTGTTTGCAGAGAAAGAGGTAAGTCCTAAACAATGACATTCCAAGAGAAGTTTGTATATAAAGAGTAAGCGCGCTGATTGTCACAGTATTTTGTATGTGCTTTTAAAATCCAGATACAGTATTTAAACAACAATAAAAACAAACAAAAAACTTTGCTGTGCCTCTGGGTGGCAAGTCGGAGGAGATGACATGAATTAGAAGATCGCACGCTTTGTGCGGGGCTGTGGCTCACGCCTTACTTGCACTGCTTCCTGACATGGACTTCTCTCATTCTCTCATTCCTCATCTTCTCCATACTTGGAAGAAATATGAGAACTTGGGTTCTGGAATCACACAACCTGAGATTGAATGTCAGCTCCTCCGTGTGTATGCTATTTAAGTTTTCCTAGGCTCAAATGTTTCCTCATGTAGGATCTAAGTAGCTGCTAAGGTTACTGCTTGACGTATATAGAGTGTTCAACAAATATGAAAAATTATGGATCTAAGTCTTCAAAGGCACACTCCATCCTATCCCCTCACTGTGTAGCTTCTTTACAAAATGAGCATGTCTTAAAGTCTTTACTAGAGCACGTAGGCATGATACATGACCCTCAGCTCCTCAGACGTTCTATTTTTCCCATTCTTACAGTTAGAAAAAAATGAATGGAATTGTTTCAAAAATTAACAATTAGAAGCTTTCACATAAGTATCCTGATTTCTAGCTTCATGTGAAAATTCAGAAACCCTGGCAGTTCCGGCTATCACCACTGCTGCCTAGCAACAATCCCTATGGCTCAGGAGGTGCTGCCCTCCTGGGACAAGCAGGCGTCTCCACTGTGACACAGACTCCACCATTCTCTACTGTCTCCCAGAAAATAAGACCCATTCTCAACTGTCATTTTTTCACCAGACTTTTATGGCTTTTTTTCTTAAAACACAGAAAAATTACATTATGTTGCCTTATTTAGGCAGATTAATTCATTTTTTAATCAACTCCCATTTTTAAAAAAGACTGCTTGGACATTGACAGGAATTGAATAGATAGATACATGTGAAAACAATTGATATGTCTTCTAATCCATAGTATGGCCTTTCCTACTACTTTTCTTCTTCTATATTCAGCAATATTTTATAGTTTTCAGGATAATGGTTTTTACATATACTTTAAGTATTTGTTATTGCTATTGCTATTGCTAAGTCGCCTCAGTCGTGTCCGATTCTGTGCGACCCCATAGACGACAGCCCACCAGGCTCTGCCGTCCCTGGGATTCTCCAGGCAAGAACACTGGAGTGGGTTGCCATTTCCTTCTCCAATGCATGAAAATGAAAAGTGAAAGTGAGGTTGCTCAGTCGTGTTCGACTCTTTGCGACCCCATGGACTGTAGCCTACCAGGCTTTTCCGTCCATGGGATTTTCCAGGCAAGAGTTTGATATTTTTGATGCTTTATAAGTAGAATTTTATTTTTAACTTTATTTTCCAATTGTTTGATTATTTATGGACATTTACCTATTTACCCTTTCACATAAGTTTACCTATTAATTTTTGTAATTTTGCAGATTCTTTAATATTTTATAAATGAAAAATATCATGCCTTTTCTTTCCAGTCTTTACAATTTTTCTTACTGTTACACTAGTGGAAACCTTGAAAATAATACTAAAAAAATAAGAGTGTCCATCATTGCCTTTTCCCCATTCTTAGGAGTGAGCACTCAATATATTCACAGATGCCATTTATTAAATAGACTTATATTTTAAATCTTAGTTTCCTGGGAGTTTATAATCATGAGGGGGGTTACTCAAACATATTTCTGCTTCTATTAAGACAATTACATAATTTTTTTTCTCCTTTATTCTTTTACTATAGTTCATTATTTTGAATGATTTACATATGTTGAAGTTCTTATACTACTAAAAAACCCCACTTGATAGATCATGATGTATTAGTCTATAAGATTTAAGTATCTTCAAATTTGAAACCAATTTTTAAAATATATGTGCTCTATAATTGTTGGATTTAGTATACTTTAAATGTTAATTAGGCCTACTGGGTTGACTCTGTTATTAACAACCTCTGTATCCTTGTGTAACTTTCCTGGTGGGTCAGTGGTAAAGAATCTGCCTGCCAAGGCAGGAGATGGGCTTGATCCCTGGGTCAGGAAGATCCCCTTGGTGAAGGAAATGGCAACCTACTCCACTGTTCTTACCTGGGAAATCCCATAGACAGAGGAGCCTGGCGGGCCACAGTCCAAGGGGTTGCAAAAGAGTTGGACATGACTTAGTGACTAAACAACAATATATCCTTGTGTATTATTCCGTCAACTTTGGCTGACAGTTACTGAGAACAAAATATTTAAAATCTCCAACTATGTTTATGGAATTATCTATTTCTTTCTTTAGCTCTGTCAATTTTTGCTTTATAAATTTGGATGTTCTGTTTTTAGTTATATACAAGTTTAATATTATGTCATTCCACTAAATTAGTACTTTTATCATTATAAAATGACTATCTTTGTGTGAAGCACTCTTTTTTCTTTCTTATGCTATTAACATGGCATATCATTTCCCAAACTTTTTCTTTCAAACCATCTGTGTGTTAGTATTTAAAGTGTTTCACTTTTATGTTCGGGCCTTGCTATTTTGTCTAGTCTGACAATATCTCACTTTAATTGGAGTGTTTAGTTTATTATATTTATGTACCAATTTGCTATTGTTTTATATTTATCCCATGTATTTTAACTTTTTATCCTGTTATCTTTAGGTTAATTAAATATCTTTTGCATTCCATTTTACTTCCTGTATTGCTTTTTTATCTATAAAACTTTTTAAAAATTATTCTTCAGTAGTTGCATTTTTAATTTACAACAGTGCAGATAGAATCAGTATTGAATCAGTTCATATTTCACTGTTTTCAACTCATCTTCACATTTGACAAATATAAGAACCTTATGATACTGTAGTTTCTTTATCACTCACTCCCAACCTTTGTGCTATTATTGCATATATTTTACTGCTATTATTTGTACTCACTCAGTTTGGAGAAGGTAAGTACAAGGAAAAAATTTTCTTTGAAACCTTAACTTGAATCACTGGATATATCATGTGATAACAAGGTGGAGAGAAATTTATCAAACAACACAAGTAAAAACAAATCAAGTTCAAATTCCAAGAGAAATAGGACACACATGTGTGCACACACACACACACATATATATTTTCTACTTCCCATTTTTTGTACAACAGAAAAAAATCAATACATTTGGGGAACTAGAACAGACATACAGACAGATTCCCAATAGCAAAGATGGTCCCCTCCCATCTCTCCCTCAAATCCCACAAACTGCTTGTTTGGAGAAGGGGAGTGGGGGTGCAACCGTGCTTCCATTATCTGTTAAGCTCAATTAAGACAACAGCTGTGTTCCAAAATAAACAAGAGAAGAGGCTATTTTGCATTAGAATGCATTAGGGGAATAGCGCTAGGGAAGCACAGATGGCTTTAATCAGGGACATTGGAAAATTACCATTCTCTTCACTTTTCCAACACCTGTGTGACTTAGGTCTTAAGGACCATATCCCTGCTCCCTATCAGAGCCAATTAGGAATAGAAATTCTTATCACTGGCTGTGATGATTGTGTCTTCTTAGAGCTAATCTTGTAAGGCTGGGTGCCCATTTCTTTTTTGGCAATTTATAGCATTCATGCTTGCTATGTATTGGAGAAAGGGGAAAAAATTGGAGCCAGGTTCTAAAAAGATAGTTGGCAACAGAGGTGTCTATGAATAAAGCACTTCTGGGCATTTAAAATGGAAATAAAATGACACTACGTGATGCATTAAGGCCCAAAGCTAAATTGCAAATTGAGAATCAGAAGTCTTGGGTTCCATTCCTAGTTCAACTAATAACTCATTTTATAAATTCTGTCTTCTGTTTCCATGTTATTAAAATGTCTCTAACTAAAATTGCCCACTACACAGTATCTCTCATTCTTTCGTCAACTTTCTAAACAGAAAATAAAGATTCTCTAAGCTCCCCCCAAATAGAACAAAGATGGCTGGTTGGTATCACTGACTCGATGGACGTGAGTCTGAGTGAATTCCGGGAGTTGGTGATGGACAGGGAGGCCTGGCGTGCTGCAATTCATGGGGTCGCAAAGAGTCAGACACGACTGTAGGGAAGCACAGATGGCTTTAATCAGGGACATTGGAAAATTACCATTCTCTTCACTTTTCCAACACCTGTGTGACTTAGGTCTTAAGGACCATATCCCTGCTCCCTATCAGAGCCAATTAGGAATAGAAATTCTTATCACTGGCTGTGATGATTGTGTCTTCTTAGAGCTAATCTTGTAAGGCTGGGTGCCCATTTCTTTTTTGGCAATTTATAGCATTCATGCTTGCTATGTATTGGAGAAAGGGGAAAAAATTGGAGCCAGGTTCTAAAAAGATAGTTGGCAACAGAGGTGTCTATGAATAAAGCACTTCTGGGCATTTAAAATGGAAATAAAATGACACTACGTGATGCATTAAGGCCCAAAGCTAAATTGCAAATTGAGAATCAGAAGTCTTGGGTTCCATTCCTAGTTCAACTAATAACTCATTTTATAAACTCTGTCTTCTGTTTCCATGTTATTAAAATGTCTCTAACTAAAATTGCCCACTACACAGTATCTCTCATTCTTTCGTCAACTTTCTAAACAGAAAATAAAGATTCTCTAAGCTCCCCCCAAATAGAACAAAGATGGCTGGTTGGTATCACTGACTCGATGGACGTGAGTCTGAGTGAATTCCGGGAGTTGGTGATGGACAGGGAGGCCTGGCGTGCTGCAATTCATGGGGTCGCAAAGAGTCAGACACGACTGAGCAATGAACTGAACTGAACTGAATATTCTAAGAAGGAGAAAAAGTATTGATAAGTATGTAACAGTAACAGAAAACCTGTTTTGTTTGTGTGCTAACACTGAAGTGAACTGTTAGTCCCCCAGTTATGCCCAACTCTTTGCGACCCCCATGGACTGCAGCTCACCAGGCTCCTCTGTCTATGGGATTTTCCACGCAAGAATACTGGAGTGGGTAGCCATTTCCTTTCCAGGGGATCTTCCCCACCCAGGGATTGAACCTGGGTTTCCTGCACTACAGGCAGATTCTTAACCAACTGAGCTATGAGGGAAGCCCATCAAATGCAGAACATTGCAAATAGTTTATTTGGGGTTTTCAGACTTGCAATTTTGTAGACATACATTCTGGTAAAACTGAGAGTGTTGCAGGGAAGAGAAAGAGAGACTTAAAAAGGCAAATACCACAAGGTTGTTTTGGCAAGAATTATGGCACCCCACTCCAGTACTCTTGCCTGGAAGATTCCATGGATGGAGGAGCCTGGTAGGCTGCAGTCCATGGGGTCGTGAAGACTTGGACACGACTGAGTGACTTCACTTTCACTTTTCACTGTCATGCATTGGAGAAGGAAATGGCAACCCACTCCAGTGTTCTTGCCTGGAGAATCCCAGGGACAGGGGAGCCTGGTGGACTGCCGTCTGTGGGGTCGCACAGAGTCGGACACGACTGAAGTGACTTAGCAGCAGCAGCAGCAAATGACTGACTCTGACACAGGAAAGGAAATATTTGTCCTTAAGGAACAGGCTGTCACAAAGTATGTAGGGTGAGGGTCCAATAAGTAGATAGACTGTCATGAGTTATTCTAGGGTAAGGGTCCCATCAGTATCTTGACTTTCTGGAACGCTGAGTTGGATGCTTGCATTGACATTAAGTGGTCCAAAAGTCGGATTCCATCCTGGCTGGGACATGCTTGAGTCATACTTTCTCAGTACCCTCCCAGCTCCATTTTAGAGGGCTTGCTTAGCAACACGGTATCCATTTTGATTTTCCTTTCACAACACTTAACCTAAATCTTCCTTCCTGGTTGAGTTGATAAGAGCTCTTGAGGCTCTGGTTACTGTGTGTGGCTCTTGGGAGCTGTTGGGCACTTAATTTTATCCACGTAGAAGGACCACTGTACTCAGGGTGAAGCACGTTCTTACAACTGATATATTTTTATAGCACAGCCTATGTGCCCATTGCAATTGTGTGCACTGAAAATCCCCATTCAAGTGAAAGACTTGTTTTCTTTGTTAGAGTGGCTCTTGGGTGAAGTTGCCTGTCTATTTAATGGACTTTTTGACATATAATGTTCAGGGGAAATGTAATTATGGTTATTTTTGATATTAAAAAACAGTGAAATCACTAATATCCCAGTCAGAAGCTATTTGCTTCCTAATTATGGTCTAAAACAGACATAAAATTTATTATTTAAAAGCTCCAATTGAATTGACCAGAAGTGGATTTATTTATTTTCATCTTTTTTCCCATGCCAGGCAGCATGTGGGATCTTAGTTCCCCCACAAGGAATTGAACCCTCTGCAGTGGAAGCTCAGAGTCTTAAGAACTGGACCACCAGGAAAATCCTGACCAAAACTAGACATAAACAAGATTTGAGATATTTCATTTTTTAAATTTACTTTGTCTTTTTTTAGTATTTGCTGCTAAGTCGCTTCAGTCGTGTCCGACTCTGTGTGACCCCATAGACAGCTGCCCACCAGGCTCCCCCGTCCCTGGGATTCTCCAGGCAGAAACACTGGAGTGGGTTGCCATTTTCTTCTCCAATGCATGAAAGTGAAAAATGAAAGGGAAGTCGCTCAGTCGTGTCTGACTCTTAGCGACCCCATGGACTGCAGCCCACCAGGCTCCTCCATCCATGGGATTTTCCAGGCAAGAGTATTGGAGTGGGGTGCCACTGCCTTCTCTTTTTAAAATTTAAATACTTAGTGAAGACATTTATGGATGTGAGAGTTGGACTATAAAGAAAGCTGATGCCTTTGAACTGTGGTGTTGGAGAAGACTCTTGAGAATCTCTTGACTACAAGGAGATCCAACCAGCCCATACTGAAAGGAGATCAGTCCTGGGTGTTCACTGGAAGGACTGATGTTGAAACTGAAACTCCAATATTTTGGCCACCTGATGCAAAGAACTGCCTCATTTGAAAAGACCCTGATGCTGGGAAAGATTGAGGCAGGGGGAGAAGGGGACAACAGAGGATAAGATGGTTAGATGGCATCACCGACTCAATGGACATGGGTTTGGGTGGACTCCAGGAGTTGGTGATGGACAGGGAAGCCTGGCGTGCTGCGGTTCATGGGGTTGCAGTCAGACATGACTGAGAGATTGAACTGAATTGAACTGAAGACATTTTATAAGAAAATCAATTATGATTTTTGGTGATGCTTAGCCTTTCATTGTCAACACTGAATCTGCTACTCTATATCCATGGTGATGGACAGGGAAGCCTGGCGTGCTGCGGTTCATGGGGTTGCAGTCAGACATGACTGAGAGATTGAACTGAATTGAACTGAAGACATTTTATAAGAAAATCAATTATGATTTTTGGTGATGCTTAGCCTTTCATTGTCAACACTGAATCTGCTACTCTATATCCAGTAAAAATCCTCTCAAATCCCAGATACACCCCAAGAACACCCCAGGATGCCTGACTTTAACTGAGCATGCTCTACCCTTTCAGGACCCACTTCTAATCCTTTCAGATTGGGACCTCAGAGACCACAGGCATAGTCGATGTCCTCCTTACCCTCTACCACAAAAATGTCTGCTGCTTGATGTCTGGGCTTTACAGCAATTCTTCCCTCCCTCCCCTTCTTCATTGTTGTCATCTGTCTCACACTTGATTATGCCCTCCTATTGACTACAGATTTTTGCACTTAGAATATAATTTTATTCTCCATTCCAAGCCCTGCTATTCATCCACATGGATTCCCTATCCAACACCCTGGCTGTTCATTTCCTTGACCTCCTCTCCTCCAGTGACCTACCCTGCCTCGCCATCTTCCACGCACACACCTGCCCTAGTGTGATTTAGTCCTTGCTCTACCCTTTAACAAAATCACTTTCAAAATAATTTCTCTCTCCTACTACACTACTATCATCTTCATCATCTTATATACTTTTAAACATGATCACCTGTCTTCCATAAAAGAACAAATAAACAAAAACTTCTTTTGACTGGTGAATTCCTTCTTGATTCATCTAACGGCCTGTTTCTCTCAGTCAGTCCAGTTCACTCACTCACTTGTGTCCTACTCTTTCTGACCCCATGGACTGCAGCACCCCAGGCCTCCCTGTCCATCACCAACTTCTGGAGTTTACTCAGACTCATGTCATTTGAGTCAGTGATGTCATCCAACTATCTCATCCTCTGTCATCCCCTTCTCCTCCTGCCTTCAATCTTTCCCAGCATCAGGGTCTCTTCAAATGAGTCAGTTTTTCACATCAGATGGCCAAAGTATTGGAGCTTCAGCTTCAACATCAGTCCTTCCAGTGAACACCTAGGACTGATTTCTTTTTTGATGGCCTGGTTGGATCTCCTTGTAGTTCAAGGGACTCTCAAAAGTCTTCTCCAATGCCACAGTTCAAAAGCATCAATTCTTCGGTGCTCAGCTTTCTTCACAGTCCAACTCTCACATCCATAGGCTTTCTTATCTCTCCTTGCTATTCTTTGGAACTCTGCATTCAAATGGGTATATCTCTCCTTTTCTCCTTTGCTTTTGGCTTCTCTTCTTTTCACAGCTATTTGTAAGGCCTCTTTAGACAGCCATTTTGTTTTTTTGCATTTCTTTTTCTTGGAGATGGTCTTGCTCCCTGTCTCCTTTACAATGCATGAACATCCATTCATAGCTCATCAGGCACTCTGTCTGTCAGATCCAGTCCCTTAAATCTATTTCTCACTTCCACTGTATAATCGTTAGCAATTTTTTTAGGTCATACCTGAATGGTCTAGTGGTTTTCCCTACTTTCTTCAATTTAAGTCTNCCCTGTCTCCTTTACAATGCATGAACATCCATTCATAGCTCATCAGGCACTCTGTCTGTCAGATCCAGTCCCTTAAATCTATTTCTCACTTCCACTGTATAATCGTTAGCAATTTTTTTAGGTCATACCTGAATGGTCTAGTGGTTTTCCCTACTTTCTTCAATTTAAGTCTAAATTTGGCAATAAGGAGTTCATGATCAAAGTCAAACTTACCATGAGGTACATATACTCAGTAGCCACACTGTACTCTAATATGGTTTCCTCTCCATATTACTTACCAAATGCCTCTAAACCAATGAACTCAGTGGATGTTTGTCAATCCCATCACATCTGTCTGATGTTGTTGACCACGTCCCTATTCTTACAACATTCTCTTCCTCTACTCCATATCATACCAGCTTCTCCTCCTCACGGTTCCCTGCCTTGTCTTCTCTGACATCCTACCTTCCTTCCCTGCAGTGTTAAATTCTATAGTTAGGTCAAGCTATTCAAGATCCTATATTTTACTCATTTGGTATCCTCTCCCTTCAAGAATTTATATACACCTTCAGCTTTAATTACCATCAGTGAAATTTACAAACCAATCTTTAGGCTTCCCTCTGTGGTCTAGATCAATATATCCACCTGCTTACCTGATATCTCCACTTCGATGTCTCGATGATATTTCATTCTTAAAATGTCCGAAGCCAAATTAATTACCTTCCAGCATTAATTTCTTTCAATTTGCACTTCAACTAAATCAAGAGTAGAAACTGGTTTTCTTCTAAAATGTGATCAGCCCCCTAAATTGATTCTTACACTCTTCATCATCATTGGTTAGTATCCATTTCCAACCTTTGCCTAGGTACCATCTAATTATTCCTCAAATGCATGTTCTCAGGGCCATAGCTACTATCTTTACCCTAATCCAACCTGCAAGTATCTCTTACATGGACAGCTCCACTGCAAAAGCCTCCCAACTGATTCACCTTTACCAACTCTTGCTTCTTTTCAATAAGCTATCAAAGTGATCTTTTCCCAAAATAAATCTCCCCTATTGCTTGAAATATTTAATGGCTTCACATTATTCTGAATACAGAGACCTAATCCCTCCTTCAGTAGCCAGTTAATTTATATTCCTTCAGATCTCCCCCAGATACGGCTCCTCTGGGCAACCTTCCCTGGCTCCTTTGACATTCCCACCCCTGCAGGACTTTATGAAGTGGGATTCAGAAAGTTCTAAATCAAGTCTGGGTGAGACTGATCAGTAAGCAATGAGAGAAGTCCGAAGGCTAACTATTCCCCTAAAATCTGAAAATACTGCTAGAAGAATTCTCTAGCAGAAAAAGTTCCCATCTCTTTCAAATGCCATCACCCTTCTTCACCAAGAACAATAATATGTAATTTCCATCTTCAACAAATTGTTTTTTCCATGCCTGGCACACATGGTCTTTTTACCCATTCACAATTCAGCTGAGAGCAGTCAGCAAAAACAGAATGAAGAGGTCTTTTTGCCTTCAGAAAAGTGACAGCAAATATTAAATAGCATGTAGTGTTCACCATTTCAATAAGCTCATTAGAGGTCCCTAGTCTACCTTCTATAGAATTATAAGGCTATAATAGAAACATTTACCAAAAGTGCTAGGCCATTTTTCAGAATGATTTGGTGTCCTTGATATTGAAGAGAATCATTTTGGAACACATTTTCGCAGATCACCTTAATTCAACTTGAACTAAATTCATTTATGAGAACTGCTGGGCTGTACATCTCTACTTATCTCTCCTTTGAATTTGCCTACGATGGATAACGCTCAAGCTGCATGGATCATTGAGCAGAAAAGAACACTTCTGCCCTTCCTTGCCCTTTGTAATAATCAGAGGGAACTTGTGACTTGTTATGTGTTTCCATAACAAGGGGTTCAGAAATGGCTGTCACACATAGCTTGAGGAGGAGCAATAGAAAATGGCCTTCTGAGTCCTCTGGAGCTTTTGTTGCTTCTGTTGAGAGCTGTGGAGGGTGTGGACAAGGGAATGGAAGCAGACTCAGAGAAGCTGTTAGTCAGGGTTCCCCTCTCTGGGTCTGGGAGATACATACTGAACCTAGTTCCAAACCAGGGCTGGAAAACACACTGCTCCCACCTATGCCCTGCTGTCTTCAGCTTGCTGATGAAATCCGGCTTTTCTGAGGGTTTTTCAGCTGCTGTCCTGTAGCATGGAATGCCTCTTAGGTTTCTGTCCTAGGGTCTTTTCTCATTCTCTGCATTCCTTCATTGCTTCCATCATTTTCTATGTGGTAATTGTTCTAAATCATAGCTGTCCCTATGGGCTCAGTTGTCCCTCCTGGGGTACAGACACAATTCTCTCTCTACCAAACAGACCAAAGTGCTTGGGTGTCATACAGGCACCTCACACCTGACATGTCCAGATCTGAACTCAGTACCTTCCTGCCTTCAAATAGGCTCTTTTTCTAGATTCCCTGTGTTTATAGAAAGTACCAATTATCTTTCAAGTACTCCAAGCCAGTACCTTGACATCTAAGCCAGCGATTGCTATAATAACAATGTATAATAAACTACCTCAAAACTCAAAGGCTTCCAGTTCATACATCCATTCTATAAGTGTGGGTCTGAAAGCTAACTATCATTTTATTTGTTGTGTGAGCCTGGCTGGGCAACTCTGCTTCCTCTGCAGATCACATAGCCTAGTTCAAGTTAATAAGATGGGTCCAGGTCTGCTGTGCATGTGTAGATTCTGAGGTTTAGAAGAAAAAGGCAAATGGTTACCTTGAACATTTTCTTGAGACACTGCATTCATAGAGTTGAAAGGGCCAACCAATCACGCAAGGACATTTTAAGTTCTTATTAACATTGCTCTGCTAATGGTCTATCAGCCAAAGGGAGTTCATGACCAAATCCAACATCAGTGAGGATGCAAGTAACATTTTCTCTCCAAATAATTCAATCTACCAGACCCAGGCATCATTTTAAACTATTCTTTCCCCTTATGGATATCCTACCTCCATCTCTACCACTATCACTCTCAATCAATAACTAAGCCATGTTCATTCATTCTCTAAAAATTTCTAGAATCAGTGGTGCAGGTCACTGTTATGCCCTTGCCTAGATTTCCACAACAGTTTCCAGTTGCCCTTCCTGACCCCAGGCCTGCCACCAATTCTATCCCCATATTGGATCCAGAGTGACCACTTAAAATCTTCTATTTTTTCATTTAGCAAGTACATATGTTCTACCTCCTACTATGTGTCAAGAACTATTTTCAACTCAAATCCCTATCCTCAGGGAGGTTACATTTTAGTGAGGTCATAGGTAAATGGAGATATAGATAGATTGATGCCTGATAGATAGATTAATACCTGATAGATAGATAGATTACACAGTATATTAGATTTTGGCAAATACTATGAGAGAGGGAGGAAGCTGGGGAGCTGGAGGCAGCAGATAAAAAATGTTAGGAAGGAGAATTAATCTTATAAATATAGGGTAAACAAAGAAGGTCTGACTGAGAACTTGACCTTTCAGCAAAGGCTTAAAAGAAATGAGGGGATTGGGATCTGGGGGCAAGACTGATTTAAGTTGAATGTCTGTGCTTGGAGACAAGGTAGGAATGTACCTGGATGGAGCACAGTGGGTGAGTGGAAAGTTATAGAAGCCAGAGAGGGTTTGGAACTACAAAAATGATTCAGTTCGCCTGCTTCAGTTTAGTCCAGTCTCTCAGACATGTCCAACTCTTTGCGACCCCATGAATCGCAGCACGCCAGGCCTCCCTGTCCATCACCAACTCCCGGAGTTCACTCAGACTCGCGTCCATCGAGTCAGTGATGCCATCCAGCCATCTCATCCTCAGTCGTCCCCTTCTCCTCCTGCCCCAGTCCCTCCCAGCATCAGAGTCTTTTCCAATGAGTCAACTCTTCGCATGAGGTGGCCAAAGTACTGGAGTTTCAGCTTTAGCATCATTCCTCCCAAAGAAATCCCAGGGTTGATCTCCTTCAGAATGGACTGGTTGGATCTTGGTCGTGAAGATTTTTTTTGTACAGTTCTTCTGTGTATTCTTGCCACCTCTTCTTAATATCTTCTGCTTCTGTTAGGTCCATACCATTTCTGTCTTTTATCGAGCCCATCTAATACCAATAAAATTCAAATTCCCTAATGTGAGTTCCAAGTCTTCCTTGGCCTTATTTTCACTTACCTTTTAAATTGCAATTCTAGACATTGTCTTCTTCACCTTTGTATGGAATCCGCTTTAAACAATGTATAGCACTGAGCGGGTATTCAATATATATAACATAATAAATGAACAAAACTACAATTTGAATAAGGAAAGTATTGCACTCAAACTGCTCTAAGAGAAATACAAAGATTATCAGATTTGGTGACATCATCATTGAAGAAAAGGCACAGATATCTGGTTTCTGAATAGCCCAAGGTTGAGATGTAGCAACAATCTACTATCTGCCAAGTGTTTACTTCCTATCACCCTTTGCCCAGTCTAGTGCCTGCCTGTCTCATTCCCACAGGGGCAGGTAGTCAAATAATCAGTTAGATCATCCCCAGTACATTAGAAGGAAAGTTTGAAGAGTTATGCCTCCCATTGGTATTTACATCTAAACAATCATTTCTTTAAGGTACAAAACTTCAAAACTTAAATGATTTGCTTTTTAATGGTGGGATTTCAAGCACTGATAAAAAATAGAATGAGAGATATGTGAAGAAAGCAAGAACTCCTTGGACGATTTCAGATTACACTAGATAAGTTGTCATCTTATCCACATATAGATAATAAAAATCAATCCCTGAAATTCCTTCTGCTTTATATTTCACATGGTATTCATATACTCTACCTCCTTTAAACTCTGCAGTAGAAATACCAGACCAATTTTATACATGAATGTCAGGCCACACCCTGTAGGCCTGCAAGCCCTGTACTTGCCCATCCTGGAGAGGAGGAAAAGAGCCGATACTCAACAACAAAGACATCAATGGTTTAGTGGATGGAGGAGTATTACCTGTATGAAAGAAGGCCCTGGAGTGACATGCCACCGTGTGGCAGAAGGCAGTCGGGGCATGGCAGCAGTCTCCTCGCTCCTGCGGGGAGGGGGAGGTTACCAGTATCAGTTACCAGGGAAACAAGCAGAGGGGCATGCCCCTCACCTCCCCTTTGATAAGCTCTCAAGGTGGAGGTGTTCTGATCTAAAGGTTAGAGTAATCATCAGCAGGGGCAGGGGGCAAGTATTTAGGAAGGTCAGTCATGTGAGTAGGGTTCAGGTGAAACAGGCACTATGCAGTCTAGCAGGGGATGTACAGAGAGCAAGAGAGCAGCCATCTTTGGTGGCCTGATTGTACAATGAGGAAAACAAAAGACTCATGGAATAGCATAAAAGGACAAACGACAGGCACAATGAAGCCAAAATGAATCCAAACTGGAGTTCAAAGCCAATGTTTTTTCAAGCAGAAAGAGAGAAAGCTTGAGATCGAGAGAACGAGAGAGAGAGAGAATGAAATGTAATAATGTGAGCCTAAATTAACTATCTGGGATGTGTGAATCTATAACCTGCAATTTTGTAATTTAGTCTTAGTTCCTGCATACCTCTCTTAGTGTGAGTGTTTTGTTGTGCCCAGTGTAATTCCAGTTTTAAGATGGTTATATTTCCTGTATTGTAACTGCAGAGGATGACCTGACTTCCTCAAAAGTGCTATTAAGAGCATAGTGTTATTAAGTGTTATTAAGAGCATAGACTCTGAACCTTGATTGCTGCTGCTGCTAAGTCACTTCAGTCATGTCCGACTCTGTGCACCAGGCTCCCCCGTCCCTGGGATTCTCCAGGCAAGAACACTGGAGTGGGTTGCCATTTCCTTCTCCAATGCATGAAAGTGAAAGTGAAAGTGAAGTCACTGAGTTGTGTCCGACTCTCAGCGACCCCATGGACTGCAGCCTACCAGGCACCTCCGTCCATGGGATTTTCCAGGCAAGAGTACTGGAGTGGGGTGCCATTGCCTTCTCCGAGGATTACATGAGTTAATATCAAAACAGTGTCTAAAATAGTCCCTGGTACACTCTAAGTATTTATAAGGAATCAACTATTATTGTTTCCTGTTTAACAGAACAAAAAACTGTCTGTTCTAACATTGAAGAAGAAACTCTTCATGTTGGAAATATTGAAAGAAACTACATTGATCTCCATTGTAGCACATTATTCATTTTATGCTGTGTATTAGGGGTGTGAGGCTCCCGCAGCTAAAACTCAGGAAATGCAATTTTCTTTCACATTACACTTGGGTGAAGAAATATGCTTTTAAAAAATCACACCCTCTGGGTTTTTGTCTTTGGAGACTTAGAATTGGAGACCAAATCAGGATATAAGCACTGAATCTAGGGATAGATCTCATTCTAGAAATATACTGATTACCACCCTGGAGGGTGAAAGAATTTGTTTTAATTGGAATTTAAGAATTGAAGAGACGTTTATGAACAATTCCATTTGATAGGGATTTTAGGACCCCAAGCAGGATGCTTTTGAACTGTGGTGTTGGAGAAGACTCTTGAGAATCCCCTGGACTGCAAGGAGACCCAACCAATCCATCCTGAAGGAAATCAGTCCTGAATATTCATTAGAAGGACTGATGCTGAAGCTGAAACTCCAATACTTTGGCCACCTGATGTGAAGAGCTGACTCATTTGAAAAGACCTTGATGCTGGGAAAGATTGAAGGTGGGAGGAGTAGGGGATGACAGAGGATGAGATGGTTGGATGACATCACCGACTTAATGGACATGCGTTTGAGCAAGCTCCAGGAGTTGGTGATGGACAGGGAGGCCTGGTGTGCTTCAGTCCATGGGGTCAAAAAGAGTCAGACATAACTGAGCAACTGAACTGAACTGAAGAGACCTAGAAGTTTACAAATGCCAAAGACCAGTTAAGAATGAAAAGCCATAATTCTAAGAACTCGAGTTAATTTAAGTTTCATTTTCCAAGGAACAGAAGGTTCTTAATAAAGTTGCCTAGACAACAGCAGCTCAGTCCCAGGGCAACCACCCCCATGATTTCTCACCGTCCTGCACCAGCTCACACCAACCCCATAAACAACTTCAAGGCCATTCAGGGTCCCTCAGTATGGTTGCTGGCTGCCGTTAGTAGACCCTTGTGGCTTCAAACAGAAGCATCAACATATCTAATTTGGCTGACCCAAGGTGTGGGCAAGATATAGGTCGAAATGCAGCAGCTGGTGCTTAGGAGGAATCTCATATGCTAGGTCAGTCACAGCTCCAGTTCCTTCCATGACAAGAAAGGGAGGACCGCCTCCATGCAGAGGTATTCACAAAGGCACAAGGCAATTTCACATAATTTTTGTTTTCTAAATCTTGTTGAGTCTCTCATTTTTTTCTACAATTAGCACTTTGTTTTTCAAAATTTCCACAATTATAAACATTATTTTTTTTTTTTTTTTGGCCACATGGTATTTGGGATTTTAGTTCCCCAATCAGGGATCAAACCCATGCCCCTTTGCAACTGGAAGCCCAGAGTCTTAACTGCTGGATCACCAGGGAAGTCACTGAATATGTTTTGTACTCAGGAACTAATGAATATTTTCTTACATATGGAAGTGCCAATGGATACTATAAGGTATTTTCAAAACTGAAAAATCTGAATCCTACATGTTTCCTTCATGATATTTTACCACAATTATATTCAGTGGCTGGATTATTCACTTACTATCTCCCTTCCCTTCTAGACAGTAAGACCCATGAAAGTGGAGACTACATGGATCTTTTACAACAATATGACCTCTATGCCTGGCTTGGTGTCTTGCACAGAGGTTAAGATTCAAAAAATGATTAATGAATGAATGCACTGCTATTTATAAATAGTTTAAAACTATGGCTTTTATGATAAATAAGTGATTTTGAAGAAAGTCCTCTTAATGACACAGGGAATCATTTTGATCAGCCCTTTTGGTAAGGCAGGTAAAAGGCAACATGAGGAATAAGTAAACAGAAATAGTACAAATTATAAAGTATCAGATTTATATTGTAAGTATTCTGTTTAAAATGAGTATATCTTTCAGTGGATCTAAACCTATGTAGATTATGTCAGAATACAGATGATGGATAGATAGAACACAAAATAGGAGATATATATATCTAAATATATATATATAGAGAGAGAGAGAGAAAAAGAGTTGCATAATAAATTACTCCAAAACAGCACCTTAAACAACAAACACTTGTTATCTTACAGTTTCTCTTGGTCAAAAATCTGGTGGCAGCTTAGCTGGGGAGTTCTAGCTCAAGGTCTCAAGGTTACAGTCAAGGGATGGCTAGGGTTACAGTCATCTCAAGGCTATTTGATTGGGACTGAAGTATTCACTTTCATCTATAATCATGTAACCACCACTATAATCAAAATACAGGATACTCCATTACCCCACCAAATTTTCTAATGTATGTTTTTTTAATTTATTTATTTTTTAAATGAAGGATAATAACGTTACAGAATTATGTTGTTTTCTGTCAAACCTCAACATGAATCAGCCATAGGTATACATGTATCCCCTACCCTTTGAATCTCTGTCCCCATCCCACCCCTCTAGGTTGATACAGAGGCCCTGTTTGTGTTTCCTGAGACATATAGCAAATTCCCATTGGCTATCTATTTTACATATGGATGTAAGTTTTCCATGTCACTCTTTCCATACATGCTCACCCTCTCCTTTCCTCTCCCCAGGTCCATAAGTCTATTCTCTGTCTGTTTTTCCATTTGCTGTCCTGCAAATAAATTCTTCCGTACCATTTTTCTAGATTCCGTATATATGTGTTAGAATACGATATTTCTCTTTCTCTTTCTGACTCACTTCACTCTGTATAATAGGTTCTAGGTTCAGCCATCTCACCAGAACTGACTCAAATGTGTTCTTTTTTATGGCTGAATAATATCCCATTGTGTATATGTACTACATTCCTTTATCCATTCATCTGTCAATGGACATCTAGGTGGCTTCCATGTTCTAGCTATTATAAATAGTGCTGCACTGAACAATGGGATACATGTGTCTTTTTCAATTTTGGTTTCCTCAAGGTATATGCCTAGGAGTGGGATTGCTGGGTCATATGGTGGTTTTATTCCCAGTTTTTTAAGGAATCTCCATATTATCTTCCATAGTGGTTGTATCAATTTACATTCCCACCAACAGTACAAGAGCGTTCCCTTTTCTCCACCCTCTCCAGCATTTATTGTTTATAGACTTTTTGGTGATGGCCATTCTGACTTGTGTGAGGTGATATCTCATTGTAGTTTTGATTTGCATTTCTCTAATAATGAGTGATGTTAAGCATCTTTTCATGTATTTGTTAGCCATCTGTACGTCTTCTTTGGAGAAATGTCTTTTTCCCACTATTTGATTGGGTTGTTTGTTTTTCTGGCATTGAGTTGTATGAGCTGCTTGTATATTTTGGAAATTAATCCTTTGTCAGTTGTTTCATTTGCTATTATTTTCCCCCACTCCAAAGGAATGTCTTTTCACCTTGCTTATAGTTTCCTTTGCTGCGCAAAAGCTTTTAAGTTTAATCAGGTCCCACTTGCTTATTTTTGCTTTTAGTTCCATTACTGTAGGAGGTGGGTCATAGAGGATCTTGCTTTGATTTATGTCATTGAGTGTTCTGCCTATGTTTTCCTCTAAGAGTTTTATAGTTTCTGGTCTTATATTTAGGTCTTTAATCCATTTTGAGTCTATCTTTGTGTATGGTGTTAGGAAGTGTTCTAATTTCATTCTTTTACATGTAGCTGTCTGGTTTTGCTAGCACCATTTATTGAAGAGGCTGTCTTTGTCCTATTGTATATTCTTGCCTCCTCTGTCAAAAATAAGGTACCTATAGGTGCATGGGTTTATTTCTGGGCTTTCTATCTTGTTCCATTGGTCTGTATTTCTGTTTTTGTGCCAGTACCACACTGTCTTGATGATTGTAACTTTGTAGTAGAATCTGAAGTCAGGAAGGTTGATTCCTCCAGCTCTATTCTTCTTTCTTTGGACTGCTTTGGCTATTCGGGGTCTGTGTTTCCATATGAATCATGAAATATTTTGTTCTAGTTCTGTGAAAAATGCCATTGGTAATTTGATAGGGATCACATTGAATCTGTAGATTCCATTTGATAGTAGAGTCATTTTTACAATATTGATTCTCCCTACCCAGGAAAATGAAATATCTCTTCATCTCTTTATGTCATCTTTGATTTCTTTCATTAGTGTCTTATAATTTTCTGTGTCCAGTTCTTTTGTCTCCTTAGGTAAATTTATTCCTAGATATTTAATTCTTTTTGTTGCAGTCGAGAATGGGATTGATTCCTTAATTTTTCTTTCTGATTTTTCATTGTTAGTATATAGAGATGTGAGTAATTTCTGTGTATTGATTTTGTATCCTGAAACTTTGCTAAATTCACTGATTAGCTCTAGTAATTTTCTGATACTATCTTTAGGGTTTTCTATGTACAGTATCATGCCATCTGCAAACAGTGAGAGCTTCACTTCTTCTTTTCTGATTGGAATTCCTATATCTTTTTCTTCTCTGATTGCTGATTGGAAGTCCTCTGATTGAGGACTTCCAGAACTACATTGAATAATTGTGATTAAAGTGGACACCCTTGTCTTGTTCCTGATCTTAGCAGAAATGCTTCAGTTTTTCACCACTGAAAAAAACTCCTACTATTATTGTATTGCTGTCAATTTCTCCTTTCATGTCTGTTAGTGTTTTTCTTATTGAGATGTGCTCTTATGTTGGATGCATAACTGTTAAGTGTTAATTGCTCAGTCGTGCCCAACTCTTTGCGACCCCATGGACTGCAGCCCACCAGGTTCCTCTGTCCATGAGATTCTTCCAGGCAAGGATCCTGGAGTGGGTTGCCATTTCCTTCTCCAGGGGATCTTCCCAACCCAGGGATTGAAACTGGGTCTCCTGCACTGCAGGCAGATTCTTTACCAACTGAGCTACAAGGGAACAAAGACATTTACAATTATGTCTTCCTCTTGGATTGATCCCTTGATCATTATATAGTGTCCTTCCTTATCTCTTGTAATATACTTTAAGTTCTATTTTGTCTAATATGAAGATTGCTATTCCAACTTTCTTTTGCTTCCCATTTGCATGGAATATATTTCCCCATCCTCTCACTTTCAGTCTATGTGTGTCTTTAGATCTGAAGTGGGTTTCTTGTAGACAGCACATATATGGGTCTTGTTTTTGTATCCATTCAATCAGTCTGTGTCATATAGTTGGAGCATTTAATCCATTTACATTTAAAGTAATTACTGATATATATGTTCCTATGGCCATTTTATTAACTGTTTGGAGTTCAATGTTGTAGATCTTTTTCTTCTCTTGTATTTCTTGACTATCAGTTCAGTTCAGTTCAGTCGCTCAGTCATGTCTGACTCTTTGTGACCCCATGAATCGCAGCACACCAGGCCTCCCTGTCCAGTCCCTTTAACATTTGTTGTAAAACTGGTTTGATGGTACTGAATTCTGTTTAACTTTTGTTTGTCTGAAAAACTTTTGATTTCTCCATCAATTTTGAATGAGATCCTTGCAGGGAAGAATAATGTTGATTGTAGATTTTTCCCTTTCAGTACTTTAAATATATCCTGCCATTCCCTTCTGGCCTGCAGAGTTTCTGCCAAAAGATTAGCTATTAAATGTATGGAGTTTCCCGTTTATGTTTAGTTGTTGCTTCTCCCTTGCTGCTTTTAATATTCTTTCTTTGTGTTCTTAGTCTTTGTTAGTTTGATTAGCTTGTGTCTTGGTGTGTTTCTCCTTGGGTTTATCCTGTATGAGACTCTTTGTGCCTCTTGGACTTGATTGACTATTTCCTTTTCCATGTTGGGGAAACTTTCAACTACAGTCTCTTCAAAAATTTTCTCATACCCTTTCTTTTTCTCTGCTTCTTCTGGGACCCCTATAATTTGAATGTTGGTGTGTTTGATATCATCCCAGAGGCCTCAGAGACTATCCCAGAGACTATCCTCAGCTCTTTTCATTCTTTTTACTGTACTCTGATCTTCAGAAGTTATTGACACCATTTTATCTTCCAGCTAACTGATTCATTCTTCTGCTTCAGATATTCTGCTATTGATTCCTTCCAGAGTATTTTTTAATTTCAGTAATTGTGTTGTTTGTCTCTGTATGTTTATTCTTTACGGCCTTTGTTAATTGATTCTTGCATTTTCTGTATTTTATTTTCAAGATTTTTGATCATCTTTACTATCATTATTCTGAATTCTTTTTCAGGTAGTTTGCCTATTTCCTTTTCATTTATTTGGACTTCTGTGTTACCACTGTTCCTTCATTTGCATAGTATTTCTCTGCCTTTTCATTTTTTTTCTTTTAAACTTACTGTGTTTGAGGTCTCCTTTTCCCAGGTTTCAAGGTTGAATTCTTTCTTCCTTTTGTTTTCTGCCCTCCTAAGGTTGATCCAGTGGTTTGTGTAAGCTTT
Organism: Cephalophus harveyi; assembly: GCA_006410635.1. Taxonomy (NCBI): domain Eukaryota; kingdom Metazoa; phylum Chordata; class Mammalia; order Artiodactyla; family Bovidae; genus Cephalophus; species Cephalophus harveyi. The sequence goes on along the minus strand of SJYT01008651.1, from coordinate 43,237 downwards.
GTATAGGGTGAGATTTGTGCTGAATTTTGTTTGTTTGTATGTTTTTCCTCTGATGGGCAAGCCTGAGTGAGGTGGTAGTCCTTCTGCTAATGATTGGATTTGTATTTTTGTTTTATTTGTTGTTTAGATGAGGCATCCTGCACAGGGTGCTACAGGTGCTTGGGTGATGCTTGGTCTTATATTCAAGTGGTTTCCTTTGTGTGAGTTCTATTTGATACACTCTAGGGTTAGTTCTCTAGTAGTCTAGGGTCTTGGAGTCAGTGCTCCCACTCCAAAGGCTCAGGGCTTGATCTCAATGTATTATTTCAGAAATAGTCTGAGGGTATGAACGTGTCTTCTGTGAGGGGAACCAGAAACAGGGAGCTGTGCTGACATTTGCTGCCACCACTGGAGCCACTGGTATTGCCATGGCTTGGCTCCTGGGCCTGCACTCCACTGCTGGGCCTCCACCCACCAGATTCCGGCAACTTTCCAGGAGCCACAAGTCCGGTTACTGATCCCAGGGCATCCTACCAGTTCTCACAGAGGCCTCTGGTGTCAATCTACCACTGCTCGGAGTATCAGTCTCTCTTCTGTGCTAAGCAGACACTGCCATCTGAGCTACAAGCTCAGCTACACTGCCAACTCAGCCAGTCTAACTGGAAAGTCATATGTTTTTAAAGTCAAAGTAAAATAAAGTAAAAATAAAATTAAAAAAAAATAAAATAAAATAAAGTCAGTTCCTTGTCCTAATCCTAATCACTGACAACCACTGACATGTTCTCCATCCTGTCTCTATAGTTTTGCCTTAAACTACATATAAATCAGATATTCATCTGTAAGTATAAGTGAAAGCACACAGTGTTAATACAATCTTTGCCTTGGGTTCCTTTCATTTTTTTATTACTGAGTAGTATCCCATTACAGGGAACTTCATTCATTTACGGGTTGATGAACACTTGGGATGTCTTCAGTTTGGGGCAATTATGTCTAAAGCTGTCTAGATGTTCATGTGCAGATCTTTGTATGGATAATTTCAATTTTCTCAGGTACATACCTAGGAAAAAGCTTGCTGTTGTGTTATATGGTAAGTATAGATTTAACTTTATAAAAAACTGCCAAATTATTTTCCAAAGTGGCTATACCATTTTGCATTCCCAGCAGTGATGTATTAGGGATCCAGTGTTCCAGGGCCTGGCCAGCCCTTGGTATTGTCCTTTGATGTTACCATTGTTTTTTTCATCCCAGCCATTTTGTTGAGTATGCAGTGGTACTCACTGTGGGTATTATTTGTACTTCTTTAATGACCAAAATATTTGTATATTTGCTATTCTCATCACTTCTTTGGTAAAGTGTGCTTTTGCTCATTTTTTATTTGATTTTTTGTCTTGGTCAGAGGCAAAGAAGAAACTACAGAAAGAGGAGAATCAAAAGTTTTTCCTCTTTTTCCCTCTCTAGAGTAAAAATTCAGAGAGGTACAACTGAGCCTGGCCAACCAAAATAATGACTGCATAACTGGTGTTCTGCACAGAGTATTAAGTAGCTCTTAGCAGCTGAACCTTGAGAAACACAAACTTCCTGAAGACATCCGGTTCGTGAAGAGGTATTTGCACTCCCATGCTCCCTGCAGCGTTATTCACATCAGCAAAGATATGGAAACAACCTAAATTCTCATCAATGGATGAATGTGGCACATACACACAAGGGAATATTATTCAGCCTCATAAAAGAAAGAAATCCTGTCATTTGTGACAACATGATGGATCTAGAAGATATTGCTGCTGCTGCTGCTGCTGCTAAGTCACTTCAGTTGTGTCCGACTCTGTGCAACCTCATAGATGGCAGCCCACCAGGCTCCTCTGTCCCTGGGATTCTCCAGGCAAGAATACTTGAGTGGGTTGCCATTTCCTCCTCCAATGCATGCATGCATGCTAAGTCACTTCAGTCATGCCCGACTCTGTGCAACCCCATGGACAGCAGCCCACCAGGCTCTTCTATCCACAGAATTTCCTAGGCAATAATACTGGAATGGGTTGCCATTTCCTTCTCACTAGAAGACATTATGCTAAAGGAAATAAGCCAGACATATAAAGAAAAATACTGCCTGATTTCACTTATATTTGGAACCTAAAATAGTAAAACTCATTAGAAACAGAAGACAGAATTATAATTGCTATGGGCTGTGTAGATCACAATAAACTGTGGAAAATTCTGAAAGAGATGGGAATACCAGACCACCTGACCTGCCTCTTGAGAAACTTGTATGCAGGTCAGGAAACAACAGTTAGAACTGGACATGGGACAACAGACTGGTTCCAAATAGGAAAAGGAGTACGTCAAGGCTGTATATTGTCACCCTGCTTATTTAACTTCTATGCAGAGTACATCATGAGAAACGCTGGGCTGGACAAAGCACAAGCTGGAATCAAGATTGCTGGGAGAAATATCAATAACCTCAGATATGCAGATGATACCATAAGGCTATGGTTTATCCAGTGGTCATGTATGGATGTGAGAGTTGGACTGTGAAGAAGGCTGAGCGCCAAAGAATTGATGCTTTTGAACTGTGGTGTTGGAGAAGACTCTTGAGAGTCCCTTGGACTGCAAGGAGATCCAACCAGTCCATCCTAAAGGAGATCAGTCCTGGGTGTTCATTGGAAGGACTGATGCGAAAGCTGAAACTCCAGTACTTTGGCCACCTCATGCAAAGAGTTGACTCATTGGAAAAGACCCTGATGCTGGGAAAGATTGAAGGCGGGAGGAGAAGGGGATGACAGAGGATGAGATGGCTGGATGGCATCACTGACTCGATGGACATGAGTTTGGGTAAAATCTGGGAGTTGGTGATGGACAGGGTGGCCTGGCGTGCTGCAATTCATGGGGTCGCAAAGAGTCAGACACGACTGAGCAACTGAACTGAATGTGAGTTGGAAGGGAAGAGAGAGGATCAAAGAATATGAAGTTTCTGTTACTCAAGATAAAGAAGTTCTGGAGATCTACTCTGCAAAACAGGGCCTATGGCTAATAATACTATATTTTAAATTTTGCTAATAGGGCAGGTCTTATGTTAAATACTCTTACCACAAAAGGAATTTAAAAATAGAAACAAAGGGGGTGGGAGGAAAATTTTAGAGGTGATTGATAAGTTTATATAATTGACTGTGATAATTTCACACATGTATACTTTTGTCTAAACACATTTGTGTACATCAACCATCTATAGAATTTATACATCAATTTTACCTCATTAAAACGCTTTTTTAAAGAGTAGAGGAAAAATCAACAAGAAATCTAAGGTGTTCCAGAAGAACTGCAGAGAAAAATGGAGGAGAGAAAATCACCAAGTAAATAAGAAAATAAATATTAGCAGAATTGAAGGTTGAGAGTCTCCCAATTGAAGAAGGCCACTGAATACCAATTGGTCTACTTCTTGGTTCAGCAGTGAAAACTACCTGCTGAGTGACAATACTATAAACAATGAAAATGACACAAACAAAGAGAACCACCAGGAAAATGGAGAGGGAAAAAGTAAAAGAATGGGTCTTGGCAAGGGCAAATTCTCTTTACAGCTAACATTGGGGAAGATGACTCTGAACCACTATGTCCTAGGGTTAACCTAGATCAACTCATTAAAAGCGGGAAGGATTTACAATAATGTGCAACTAGTCAGTAATCTGGACCTTGTAACTTCAGAACTAGTTTTCATCGCCTAATCTATCATGGGTGAACATGTGGTCCTATCTTACATGACTAGTATGCAGATCACACTGACATGCTGACGTGCTGGAGCTGGCTAGTGTTAACTTGGAAGAGCCAACTGTTAAAGTTTCAGTACTTGACATTACATTGGTGGCTTGAAATCAGCCATGACAGGAGTATTTATACCAGAAATGAGAAAACACTACAAATCAAAGTGAGGTTTGTTGTTGTTGTTAGCTTGTTTTTTTCTAGAGAACCCATTTACCTTACACCACTACAAATAATTCACCATGTAAGTCTAAAAACCCATAAAATGATCTATATCCTGTTCAGGGGGATGAGAGGACCAATGAATCATTGAATGTTGCAGCAAGAGCAAATTTCTATAGAAGTGTCTAAATGCTTTCTCTCAATTTTTGAGCATACCCAGTCTCAGACAGTAACAAACGGTTTTCAGACTGACCTTAATTTCTAGAACACACTGAACAACATTTCTGTAGAGTGTATGTACATTCTCCCCACCATCCATCACCCTTAACTCAGTTTCAGATATCTTAGTACGCTTCTTCATAGTTTCCATGTAATCACACTTAATAAAACTTTAACATGCTCCTGAGATCAATTTGCCTAACCAGTTTCACTTTAAAAATATTTCATAAAATTAAGAAAATTAAATGAAATGAAAAACTGAAATGCTTAGGGAAGTTTCCAGCACACAGTAAATGTTCAATAAATGTATCAGGAGTAAATACCATTGATAGATTATGAGTTACTTAATGCAGGGACTTCGCTTTTGGTTGTTGTTGTTTTTTAATTTTGGTTTCATTTTATATGTATGCTTCTTAACACTTTGCAGAATGCTTGGCCTGTCCAATGTAATATTTATTGAATAAGTTAATGAACAAATAAATGATTGTAACACTTGTCCTCCTAAACTTGATATAGACACTTCTACATTGAAAACAAAGTACAAGGGGTGTCAAACTTAGGAATTTTGCAGACCGACCTCAACCTGCACAAATTCATTCTGAGCATTCCCTCTCACCCAAGCAAGCTGCCCATTTACTGCCTATGCCTTATGATTTAGCAAAAGTGAACAACATGAGGATCTATATTGAACTCAAATCTGAACTGATAAGTAGTCTTATTTGGCCCTCTGATTTTTCCAAAGTAGGATGAGGTGTGCAGGAAAGAGTGGAAAGTGACTTTGGACCCCAGTTATCTCATCTGCCAAATGAGAAAACTGGAGATTTTCCTTGCATTTCTTAAATTATACGATTTTACATAGTTAACCAGTTGACTGTGCAGAAAAACTCTTGCTCAAGAATAAAACTTAGCTGTGCTCTATGACATGAAAAAGTAAAGAACATCAGAGTTTTTCTTTTTTTTTTTTCAGAGGAAATGGATTGGATTTGCTGGTTTCTAAGTATCATCAGGAAAGACTTTATGGAAGCAGGGCTCATTTGACAAGTCTGACTCAAAGTTTGTAGGGGCCAAAGCATCGGGTACTGCTTTCTGTGTTACCCCCTACGCCTGCCATCTGTCATGATCATCAAGAAACAAGGTGTAACTACCTTGAGATTCAAGAGGTGGGGCATATTTGCAAAAAAGATATTTAGGGCTAGACATTTCAATGGCAACTGATGAACCATGTAATAACATCTGTATTTCCCTGTTAAGCTTGTATCATATCCAATTGATGCACAGAATCTTAATAGAATGTAGTAGGAGGAATGCCATTCATCAAATTCAAGAAGGCCAAGTATTTGGCTTACAATTTACGTTTTAAAGCCATGGTTCTTAATCTCTTTGATGAAATCCATGGACCATTTAACAGGAAGTATTTGGGCCCCAAATTTTTACATTAAATTTAAGATAGTTCATAACCCCTGAGGCTAAACAAGTGACCCAGATTAAGAATGTCACATTTTGCTGAGTTGGGAAAGCCTAGGATGATTTCTACATCAATGTGCCTTATTTGAGTGAGGAGTTTGAGCTAAGGCAGGAGTAATTTCTGTGGGCACAAAGAGATGGGTGGAATGGAGAAGCATGGTGTTTTGTAGAACTGACAGAGCCAGCATAAGAGATGGTGTGGTGTATGAAAGACTGTCCCCCTGGGAGAGAGTTAAGAACTCTGGAATGTAATTCTGCCTATGACTCCGAATATCTGTGTGATGTCATAGTATGTTCTTTGTGCCTTAGTTGTCTCACCTCAATGAGGATAGAAATTATGCAAGAATTAAAAAATTTTTTTAACTCTAAAATTCTATTATTTGGAAGCATGAGATATGTAAAAAGTACAGAAAAGACTCACAGAATAGAGAAAAAATTTATGCCAAAAAGATCTGAACCTTTGCAGAAGCTTGCCTGAGGGCTAAATTTCATATTCAACATCACTGTGTTACTGGGTTATAATGAGTCCTCATTTTTTCCCCTCTTTTTCCTCCTAGGAGAACATCACTTCTACCTATTCAGCAATGATTATAATCTCAATTTTGGAAAAAACAAACAGTAGTAACCTTATACAGTACACATCTAGAATTCAAACTGCCTATGATGAGCCCGAAAAGGAAAAAAGCACCAGAAACCTCTCAATTTAAGAATCCTGTATTTAAATCCATATCCTAGATGAGCCAAACCAGTTTGGTTGAAGTGCAGAGTACAGAAGGATGACCATTAATTTGTGCTTTTCTCACCTGGCTCTTTGATTTGAATTTCCAGATTTAGAACTCGATTTGCTTCTCTGTCTTCTAGTTTTCAGCTCAAGCCTCAACATCCAAATCAAATGTTCCGTGCTTCAGAGGTGTAACGAAAGGAAAAATGGTAGGTAGGTACCAGCCACTCAGAAAGAAAACTTTGCAACAGTTCCTCTAGCAGAGCAAAAAAAAAAGGTTCTGAACTTTTCCATAACTGTGTAAAGAATCAGGCAAACGTATTCACATCTCTTGGCTTCTCCAAGGGTTAAAAAGAATATACTTAAATGACTGACTCAAAATTCTATCCAGCTTGGGTTTATATAGATCACACTGCTATAAACAATAATTTTGACTTCAACTGACCTTGTTTTGTCTTCTGAGAAACTCAGACCCTCTCTTCCCTCATATATTAGCCTAGGAACTTTAGTTAACTCAGTATTTCAGAAAATCTAAAATTAACATTTCTCAAGTCCATGGAAAATTAGTATATCAATTAAATTTGTCTACCAAGTACCAAGACTCATAATCCATCCTCATCTTTAACCTTGCCCAGATCCTCTGGGACGTGGTAACTGGGACAGGCCTTTCTTCATTTTATTACTAAACATTCAGTGTTATCCTCTCCAAGGGCACACTTACATAGATACAGTTTTAAAACCAGAAAATGGGTAAAAAATGTTACCATTCATCTACCACACACTACCATACACATTAGCTCCTTTAATCTTCACAGCATCTCTAAAAAGTAATATCATAGGAAACTAAATCCAAGTGAGACTAAATTACTTGTCCAAATTCTCTTATTAGATAAAAGAACTAAGGTGCAAACCCACGTATTCTAACTGCAAGTCCATATTTCCTTCTGGATCCAAATGTCTCCCTATACTGTTGGAGACTCAAGAAATCTTTGAAAGATGAGACTCTAATTAAGGAATTAGAATTTAGGATCCAAAGTTGTTTGGGAACTTAGTCTCTGCATCTGTCATAGAACCCATGATCTCCTTCGTTGCATGCCTTCTTCCTATCCATGTGTCTCTGCCTAGCTAGAAAATCTTCTAAAATGTCCCCATCAGAATTTTATAGACAACTGGACAAATTAACCAGCTAATAACCCAAACTCTGATTCTTACAATGACTTTTGCACATATTGATTTATTGATTAGCCTTTGGTCGGCCTGCCCTTGAAAAAGTATCCACTCTTGGTCCAAGTCCAATCAGTGTGAGCTTCTAAGCAAAATTTCTTTCTTTGATGAAGGGATGTGTGTGGAACTGTCTCAGGCAAAAACACATACTGGATACAGAGAGCAATAACTACCATGCCAGTGTACCCTAAAACTTTGTTAGAGACGTGAGAAATTAGCTAGAGAAAGACAGGGCACCTGATGCCCCTGTTTCCCCTGACATCACACATGTACACAGCTAGCCATCTCCATGAGTGCTTCCAGACAGCCTGGTTATGTAAGTAGGTTAATGGATGACTTCACACCTTTTGCCTTTGCTGTATTCTGCTTTTTTCTCATCCCAGATCCCTTTAAATCATCTATGCACTTAAAACACATTTGCCCCATCCATAACATAAAGGCATATTTCTTATATATGAGCTAATTAAGCATAATATATAAGAATTATCCTAAAGATTTTTTTTTATTGATTTCTCTGCTGCCATAGGGTGTCATTGCTTAAACTAATATGCTTGTATAGTCTTTGCCTGAAAGCTGTCTTTGATTTGTTTGGCTGTGAGAAGTAAACCCTCTCTTATAATCTAATGAATACCACAAATCTAAAACGTTAAAGATTGAATCTTTATCTTGATGAATGATATAATATTTTGAGAAATTAGATCAAAACATCTGATTCTGCTAGATTGATAAATGGACAGTTTATCTTCTCAAATGCTCACCGATGACGCATTTCTCTCTGAAATGATATTATTCTGATTCTTTAAAGGCTCCCCCTTTAAAAGTGGCATTTCAACATGTCACATGTGTCAGGTATTCAAACATCTCACACAGTGTGTGGACAAGTAGGTGTGCTTATAAGTGCCACATAGCCACTGTAAGCCTCCACAGCTTTCTCCCTACCATGTACCAGAAGTAGACTTGCATTTGCTTCTACACAGTTCACCTTAATTCTTCTTTTCTTCTTCATTTCTTTGTTGGCCCTTGAATTTGGTATCTGCCATGATTCCCTCCATATTTTGGCCCCTCATAGAAACACAAACATATTCTCTATGCCACACTCGCCTACACACGCACCCCTCCCATAAAGAGAAGACACTAAATACCATGGCTGTCCTTAATAATGAGGGTTCAGGGGGTCTTTGTGGCCTCCTGGGAAAGTGGCCTATTGTGGTGTAGTGTCTGCAAATTGTGATCTTAGACTTTTAGTTCTATAGCACTACCCTTTAAAGGGGGGAATCTCAAGCAAAAAGGATGTACTTTCTCAATCATCCCCATTTCAAATGAGTTTTCTTTAAAAAAAAAAAAAAAACAAAACTTTTAAAAATAGGAATTTATTTTTTAAGATTGTTTCCCAGAATCAGATGCAAAAATGGCAATTTCATACAAAGTAAGAAAGTGGCAGCCTAAATGTCCATCAGCAGAGGAATGGATAAAGATGTGGTGTATGTATACAATGGAGTATAGCTCAGCCATAAAAAAGAATGAAATAATGCCATTTGCAGAAACATGGATGGACCTAGAGATTATCATACTAACTGAAGTAAGTCAGACAAAGATAAATATCTGATATCACAGATATGTGGAATAAAAATGATACAAGTGAACTTATTTATAAAACAGGAAGAGACTCAGATCTCTCTTATGGTTACCAAAGCGGAAACTTTCAGGGAAGTGATAAATTCAGAAGTTTAGGATATAATATATACACACTACTATATAAAGTAGATAACTAACAAGGACCTACTGTAAAGCACAGGGAACTCAATGCTCTGTAATAACCTATATGGGAAAAGAATCTGAAAAGAATATATTTACACACACACACACACATATATATATGATTCACTTTGCTATACACCTGAAACTAACATAACATTGTAAATCAATTATACTGCAATAATTTCTTTTTTAAAGAGTGGTCTGCAGTTGCAGGCAATGTGGCTCCAGCTTGATCCAAGTCCTTCAAAGACAGCCATAGGTATGAGTTGTTATTAACAGAATAGGAGCCCTCTAGCAAGGAAGATCTGATGCTGAAAATGAAGCTCCAATACTTTGGCTACCTGATGCAAAGAGCCAACTCATTGGAAAAGACCTTGATGCTGGGAAAGACGGAGGGCAGGAGGAGAAGCAGGCAACAGAGGATGAGGTGGTTGGATGGCACCACTGACTCAATGGACATGAGTCAAAGAGACAGTGAAAGACAGGGAAACCTGGCAAGCTGCAGTCCACAGGGTCACAAAGAGTCAGACAGGACTTAGTGACTTAACAGCAACAAAGCAAGGAAGAGTGCATGGGTGTAAAAAGGGACCCAAAGGGTCTGGGCACAGCAGCAATGGATCCATTACAGGCTTCCTCTTGCTAAATCCCCAGACATGTCTAGTCTTCATTTCACATTTTTTCTCAGAAATGTTCCCAATGGCCACTCCCTTCTTTTTTGTTAACTTTCTCTTTCCTTTTTTTTCTTTATATATATATATACACACATATATATATGAAGTATAGTGGACTTACAATGTTTCAGGTATACAGCAAGGTGATTTAGTTATATACATACACATCTATTATTTTTCAGATTATTTTCCATTATAGGTTGTTTTAAGATATTGACTATAGTTGCCTGTGCTATATAGTAAATCTTTGTTGCTTGTTGAATATCTATTTTTTAAATTACAAATCTGTCATTCTATTCATACTGAGTCAAACAAGTAGAATCAAAATATAAATTTTTAGTCAAAAATTCATAAGCTTTCTAAAATATATATATAATGCATATTTTATATATATATATACACACACAAATGCTTTTCTACTACCATTGATAAAGGCTTGAAAAAGAACATCAAAAAAAAAAGAGATGGAGAAATCAGAAAACATAAATGCAATGGGAGCACTGAATATGGAATAGAAAAAGTAAAATAAACTAGATAGAAGTAAAAGGTCATCATATAGCTCAGCTGTTTTTAAACATGGCTGCTCGTTAGAAATGTATCTGGAGCCCTGGAGAAGAAAAACAGTACTTGGGCATCTGTATTTTTTTAAAAATTCCAAGGTAATTCTGATATGCAGCTGGATTTTAAAAAGTGATTACACATTTTTCTGTTAAATGGTAGTTTTGCTGATACAGAATTCTGCTATTTTTCTGTTGACTGATCACGATGCAATGGTATTAACTGAGTTATAGTTGGGCTTCCATGATAGCTCAGTTGGTAAAGAATCCACCTGCAATGCAGGAGAACTTGGTTGGATTCCTGGGTCAGGATGATCCACTGGAGAAGGGATAGGCTACCCACTCCAGTATTCTTGGGCTTCCCTTGTGGCTCAGCTGGTAAAGAATCGGCATGCAGTGTGGGAGATGTGCAGGAGACCTGGGTTTTTACATGATCACAATAGTAGAAGATGCTTATCAATTTTTCACAACCAATAGCCAGACAAAAAAAGAGATAATTACAATTGCAAGTTATAATGGGAACATGATTAACCTAACAATATAAAATAATTACATAAAAATTGAGGGGTCAAACAGAGAGATGTGGTAGACCACTCTTTTCTTGAAACCATCTTTTCCTTTGATTTCTGTGACATTGATATCTCTTGATCTTTTCACTGCTCTTGCCCAATTCATTTTGCAAGCTCACCTAACTCTGCTCTGACAATCTATCTTAGAGTTCATCAAGGTTGTTCTAGGCTCATTTCCTTCTCTATACTTGTTCTCTCTTTGGTCTCATCCCATGGATTTAATTCTGTCTCATAGGCAGATGTTTTAAATGTGGATATCACCAAAGTGAAGCAAAGTGGAAGTCACTCAGTTGTGTCCGACTCGTGACCCCATGAACTGTACTCCGCCATGCTCCTCTGTCCATGGGGATTCTCCAGACAGGAATACTGGAGTGGGTAGCCATTCCCTTCTCCAGGGGATCTTCCCAACCTGATGACCAAATCCAGGTCTCCCGCATTGCAAGCAGATTCTTTACCATCTGAGCCACCAGGGAAGCCCTGATATCACCAAATCAGATCTTTACCCTGATTTTGAGATATGCAATGAATAAAATGGTCTTCTTTTATTCTAATACCACAAACCAAATATACTCCCAAATCATGGTCATCCCCTAAGAATCACACATCTTTCCTATCTTTTCAGTGCCACCACTGTTCATCAGTCTGTGCAAGTGTGAACCAGCACTATTTCTAAACATTCTCCTATTTTGCTCGCTTCAGTTCAGTTCAGTTCAGTCACTCAGTCGTGTCCAACTCTTTGCGACCCCATGAATAGCAGCACGCCAGGCCTCCCTGTCCATCACCAACTCCCAGAGTTCACCCAAACTCATGTCCATCAAGTTGGTGATGCCATCCAGCCATCTCATCCTCTGTTGTCCCCTTCTCCTCCTGCCTCCAATCCCTCCCAGCATCAGGGTCTTTTCCAATGAGTCAGCTCTTCGCATGAGGTGGCCAAAGTATTGGAGCTTCAGCTTCAGCATCAGTTCTTCCAATGAACACCCAGGACTGATCTCCTTTAGAATGGACTGGTTGGATCTCCTTGCAGTCCAAGGGACTCTCAAGACTTATCTCCTAAATAAATCTGAAACCTGTCCTCAACATCTATCATAACTGCCACTATAGTCCAAACTTTCATAATCTCTTGCTATATTATTTAATAGCCTATTAACTGTTTCAACCATTCTACTCTCTCTAACCAATCCAGTATACCTTCCCCAGTAGACTGCAATCACTGTGAGGCCAGGCACCATGCTTACATTGTTTCATTAGACAAACTTTGTATTTTAAAACAGTCAAAATTAATAGAAAAGTTGCAAAGATAAAGACAGAGTTTCCATAAACTCTGCACTCAGTTTCCATTATTAACAACTTACTTTAGAATGACACATTTGTTAGAATTAATGAGCCAATATTGATATATTATTATTAACTAAAGCCCATGCTGCTGCTAAGCTGCTTCAGTCATGTCCAACTCTGTGCGACCCCATAGACAGCAGCCCACCAGACTCCGCCATCCCTGGGATTCTCACTGAGGCGCATCCAACTCTCAGGGACCCCATGGACTGCAGCCTACCAGGCTCCTCTGTCCATGGGATTTTCCAGGCAAGTGTACTATAGTGGGGTGCCATTGCCTTCTCTGAACTAAAGCCCATAGTTTGTTCATATTTTCTTGTTTTTACTAACATTGTTTTCCATTCCAGTATGCCTTCCCGGATATCACATTACATTTAGTCATCATGTCCCCTTAGACTGTGACAACTTTTTTTGTCTGTGACAATTTTTCAGACTTTCCTTACTTTAGTGATCTTAACAAGTTTTGAGGGTTGTCAGGTAGTTTGTAAAATATTCTTCTGTTTGGATTTATTTGATGTCCTAATATGATTACACTGAGTTAACAGGTTTTTTGGATTGGGGGCAGGGAAACCACAAAGGTAGAGTCATTTGCATCCCATCAAATCAAGAGTACATACTGTACATGAGACTTACATATGACTTCATATAGTTGATGTTGACCTTGATTATCCTGACTGAGGCATTTGTATCAAATTTCTGAACTGTAAAGTGATTCTTGTTTTCCTTTTCCATGCTGTATTCTTTGGAAAGAAGTCACAATGTATAGCCTACAATTAAAGAGTACAAAGTTATGCTCCATCTCTGAGGGTGGGGTAGCTACATAAACTACTTTGAATTCTTCAGTTCAGGATACGTAACTTTCTTTTTTTTCTTTTTTCTCTCTCCCTTTCTTTCATCATATTAGTACAAACTCAGACATTTACTTTACACTTTACGTTATAATCCAGTACTACCTTATTGTTGTTCAATGTTTCCATCTTTGGCCATTGGGAACTGTTTCAGGTTGACTTCTGTGCCCCTGAGATATATTCCCATCACTGTATTTTGTTTCTTTTCTCTTTGAGCACTTCTGTACTTCCTGACACACTAAGAGGTAACTTATTCTGTATATTTCTGCTGCAGTCCTAGAATCAGCTATTTCTCCAAGAAGCCCTGATTTCTTGTATCATAGAATGGTATTAGAAACAAAGATCTAAGAGTTTGATGTGCTCATGGTGACGGAAATGTCCTTACTTCCAGGCTTTTTCCTCTGACAGAGCAAGGGCATATATGTATGTATCCTAACTAGTGCTTATATACATATATATAAACATTTTTATATGTAACCATCTGTATCGATAGTAGGCTAAACCTGAGTTCATACTCATGTCTCCAGTTCTTATCCATGACCACAGGGATCATTATGGTATTTCCCTTATGCTTATCTGTAATCCACTTCCATGGTGATAGTGAAAACCCTGGCTGCCACTGGCTATCATCCACTTAGTACTCAATGCGGGAGACCCAGGTTCAATCCTTGGGTTGGGAAGATCTTCTGGAGAAGGAAATGGCAACCCACTCCAGTATGGAGTGGAAAATGCCACGGACGGAGGAACCTGGTTACAGTCCATGGGGTCGCAAAGAGTCGGACATGACTGAGTGACTTCACTTTCTTTCACTTTCACTTTGTTCAATTCCACTATACCTAGATAGAATTATCAGACTTTTTAACCCATACTAGAGTACAGTGCTTATGTACACTTTCTGTTGCTTTCAGTCTTACAGACTCCATTAATTCCCAAAGTTACTTAGGTCAGTATGTTAATCTCTAACCCTCCAAGATTAAATTTTTGTCATCATTCTTACTGTATATTAACACCATTCCTACTGTAGAGTAAGTGACTAACAAGCAATTGTTGTCTGGTTGCAAGAATAAAAGAATTTAATTAGAAAACTTTCAGCTCCCTAAGAGAGGGAACAAAGAAAAAGGGAAAGGAGGGAAAGAGGGAGAAGAGAAGACAAAGTAGAGTTTGAATTCATGCTCTACCACTAATTATGATTTGTGCTAAGTTATTTACTGTCTCAGAAGCTTGGTTCCTTCATCTGTATCATAGGGTTATTGATAACCTAAAAGAAGTGTTGTAAGGAAATACGAGAAAATGTACATAAGTTCTCTGGAAGAACACAAATTCTGAGTAATAACTATATCCTCATTAGTTCCTTTCCATTCTTGGGGATTTCTAGAATCATCAAAGTCCACATCAGGGGTTCCAAGAAGTACGTCATCATGAAAATCACTTCCTTGTCCAGCTGATCCCTGAAATTCCTTCTAGAGGGTCTGAGTATCGTATTTATGGTGAGGATTTCAGCTTAAATGCATGTTTGGAAGAAGAAAACACTGATCCATTTCCTAAGGAAACAACAAACAGCAATAATATTAACAGCTACCAAAATTTTAACAATTGCTGTGCTTCAGGAATTGTGCTGAGTCCTTTGAATGTAAGTCTGTGATCCTTCCTTGGAAGATGCCATTTTTAACTCTCATTCAAAAATGAAGAAACTCACCTATATTTTAGTCACTGCACTAATACTACAAACCACCAGGCTAGAGGCTGATTACTGCCCTCCAGTAATCAGAGACTAGATTACTATGTGATGGTGAAGTTCAGCAGGCCTAAAAATTGGGGATACAGAGCATAAATGTGATGTGGATATTTTCAGTAACTACATTTGCTATTATAGTTACTTTTCACTCATTTGGACTATATTAAATATCTGTACAACATAATAGAATTCAACTCATCTAAGTCTGCCATTCTATGATCTCAGGCAAGTTATTTAATTATGCCCAGCCTTGGTTTGGGGATTCACTTAAGGTTTAAAATTCCAGTGTTCTGAGCAGGTGTTGAGAATGTCTTTTCAAGATGGACTTGACTATATGTTACTTATTTTCACATTCATAGTCAAAGTCCCTCTTTCCTGCTCCTGCCCCTAAATTATTTGCAGAAACAGTTTGCTGTCCCTACCCTTAAAAGGAAATGGTAACCCACTCCAGTATTCTTGCCTAGAGAATCCCATGGACAGAGAAGCCTGGTAGGCTACAGTCCACAGGGTCGCAAAGAGTCGGACACGACTGAGCGACTTCACTTTCACTTTCACTTTCACCCTTAAAACAGTCTCAAATCATACCTTTGCTGCTGATGCCTCTTGTTACATGTACTTCTCATAATTAAAATAGAATTTCATTTTACACAGTGAACTCTGGTTGGAATGAAACTAACCCAAAAGCAACGTTTGTGCTCTCACTCAGCCAGGCATGATGTTGAGTGCTTTAAAGGCATCATACTATCCTAGTCCTCCTACCAACCCTGTGATATATTATAGATATCATCTTCCTTTTTCAGATGAAAAGAAACTACAAACACACATAACCCATGTGCAGACTAGCTTCAGAGACCTTTTGCAAATTGCCCAGCAAGTAGGTAGCAGTGCAGAATTCTGAATAACTAAAACCCCAGCTTTTGTCCACTGAGATAGGGGATGATTTACATAAAAAGTGTGAACTAAGAAGAGTATGGAAGGAAAGTTACAGAGCTGGTGAATGGTAAAGCAAAACTGTACATAAAGGGTACAGGGAGTACTGGATCCTCTAATGTTATACACCTTAAGGGAAGTTACTATTAGTACTTCTATTTTTCAAAGGAGGAAGATGAAATTGATAAGTCTAAGAGGCTTGTCAAATATGGCCCTGATCCCTACCCAGGTAACTTCTTATTCCCAAGTTTACAACTTGGAAAAATTTATTTGAAACAAACAAACAAAAAAACAAGTTGGAATTCGCTACAGCTGAATCACTGTGGGCCTAGAGACCTATGTTTTTAAAAGGTTTCCCAGGTGATATATTCCCAAGATATAAGCATCAGACAAATTCAGATTTGTCTGAGGTCGGCCTCATTTATACTAGTACAATTCTAGGCCAGTGTTGTTTCCTCAACTGAGTAGCCTATTTTAAAGTACTGGAGGGAATTCCATGATAGTCCAGTGGCTAGGACTTGGTGCTTTCACTGTCAAGGTCCAGTTTTGATCCCTGGGTCTGGGAACTAAGATCCTACATGCAGTGTGGTACTTCCTAAAACTATAGTTAAGTAAAAAGAAATAAAATACTGGAAGTATCTCTCTCCCCCCGCTCCCACTTCTCTTTCTCTCTCTCTGTCTCTGCAAACATGGACTTCCAAAACTCATCTGTACCTTGTGTGACAAGAACATTCTCTCTTCAAACAAGATCTGAGTCCCTTATTTACTCTGAGCAATGGAGATGCAGAGGAGGGCCTGGCCCTCAGGCCCTTGGCATCAGTGCCATGTCTATAGACTGCTTACAGATAATTTTTTTTTTAATCTGAGATAGATTATAAGGTTACAAGGCTTGCTTGGGGGTGATCTCTTTACCCTACTCCATCCACTGCCGCTCCCCTAACAACCAGCACACATATCACTATATCAGCCCTGTCCTCAGGAAAGTCACTTCAAGCAGCCTTTTTTTTTTTTCTCTTCTTAGTCAAAAATATACCCTATCTGAGAGGTATTTATAACCTAACTTTCACTTACTCTCATCTTTTCATGATCCATTTATTGAGTAAATCAAAACTATATTTTGAGTACTATTATGTTCCAGGTGCTATTTTAGGAGTTGGGGAGATATCCCTAACCCTACAATGTTATGGTGCATGTGTACGTGTGCACACACACACACACACACACAAGCTTTAGCCATGGCTTCTCAGTAACAAGTCCCACATAGACAGAGTTCCATTTTCTATACCTTTCCTGAATTCTCCCCTTTCTTCTATATCTGAACTAATAAATGATGGATCTTATCTCTCACTGGAAAATAAGCCAACCAAATGGATTAATCTCAGTTATGGCATCAATTACTGGTTATGAAGTACTGAGTCACTACTCCCAGATAACCTACATTTAATAATCAATTTTACGACTGAGGATGAGATGGCTGGATGCCATCATGGACTCGATGGACGTGAGTCTGAGTGAACTCCGGGAGATGGTGATGGACAGGGAGACCTGGCGGGCTGCAATTCATGGGGTCGCAAAGAGTCGGACACGACTGAGCGACTGAACTGAACTGTATCTGAATTTTCTGCACCATGATAAAATATGGGAAACATTTGGCACCCAGGGAGACTTTCAACTCTTCTCAGACCACCATAATATGCAGCCAGCTCCTCATTCCCTAAATCCATGGAAAATCAGTATCTGCAAGAATCTTACTCCTTCCAACCCAGAAATCACAAAGTTGATGGCTGTATTCTGAGTCATCATACATAGTTTCACCTAATTTATATTTCTGCATAAATGTGAAGCTATTTTAATGTGCTCCTTCTACAGTTTTTCCTTACAGTTTTTCCCTTGTCCTTTTGGTTAAATAACTAATCCACACACCCAAGTGTGGAAAATTGGAAATTGTGAGGGTTTGGTTCTCCCTGACTCTGCAGTAGGATATAAAATCAGGGCACTGACATAACTAGTCCACTGACATGAACCCACTCAGGAGAGAATGTTTTTAAAGGAATGCACCCCCCTTCAACTTTCCAGAGATAGCAGCCCCCTAATTCTGAGTATGTTTTCTAGATCAATTCCTAAGAATAGGACCCCACAGAAAATCAAGAGTAAATGCTGCAGGCCATCTGAGAGGCAGCAGGAGTAGGAAAGCCACCAAAGGGGAGAGAAGATTGCTACAAGAAGATAGGGGGCAATCAAGGCAAATTTTGTCTGCCTGTTATTGTTCTCTGCAGAGTAAAAGCCAAAGTGGCCTGCAAGACCAAAGAGGAGCCACCTGTCCCTCCAGTTACCTATCTGTCCCCTTCCGTCTCACACTTCTCGCCCACTCTGCTCCTGCCAGGGTTCACTCCCCAGTCCTCCAACAGAGAGGATATGCCCTTTACATGTGCTGTTCCTGCTGCCTGAGGCTTTCTTTACCCACTGTATCCAGATCTCACCCCAGCGCTCTCTATCCTCTATTCTTGCTTTAGTATTTTCTATTTTAGGGTTTCCCTCAAACTCACTGTGTTTGTGTGTGTGTGTGTGTGTGTTTAGACTCTGTTGTGTCTGGCTCTTTGCAACCCCATGGACTGTAGCCTGCCAAGTTATAGCCTTCTGTCTGTGGAATTTCCCAGGCAAGAATACTGGAGCAGGTTGTCATTTCCTATTCCAATGAATCTTCCTGACTCAGGGATCAAACCCATGTCTCTTGCACACTCACTGTGTATTTTACTTATAGCTTATTTGTGTATTTTCAATCTCGACTCAGAGAATGTTGGGAGAGGTTTTGTCTGTTTGCTTTATTTCTTTTTCTTACCAACAACTTGAACAGTGCTGAGCACAGATCACATTCTCAATAAGAATTTTTTGAATAAACAAATAAGTATGTTATGAGTGACCCTGAAACCATGATTATGTTTAAAACAACAACAATGGAACTTAATTTAGTGTTTTATCTCTTCTGGTGCTAACAGATGTGAGCTTTTAAGTGTCAAATGCACAAGGCATTGACCAATATTAAATGATACTGGGGAAAAAAATCTACTCTCTCTCCATTTTTTCTGATTACATCAAGAATAAGACTCTTGTCAATCCTCAGGCTTAGATCTGCAATTAAAAGTGTTTTCATTGCAATTTAAATTGTTTGCATTGCTTTTTAATTTTTATTGCCAGGTAATCCAATGATAACATTTCTTTTTTTTAAATTTTCATTTATGAAAAGAAGGGAAGAAAAAAAGAAAGAAAAAGGTGGAGGAAGGAATGGAAAAAAAAGGAAGGAGGAAAAGACAGAGAGGGAGGAAGGGAGAATATAAGAAAGAGAAGGAAAGAGAAACAAAGGTTGATTGATTGATGGATGGATGAATAGAAACAGCTTAGGTGGTGCATAGATTTTGGAAAATAATTATAAAGATGGTATAGCAATTATTAGTACTTTGGAAGCACATTTCCTTGTGAATACTCACATTCTATCCCTGGGAGAATACAGTAGGTATATATTCTAGATACTAATCTCTGCTAGCAGTAACAGCCCAGGATCCCAGTTGAACACACACTGTGTGAACTTCCTCCAAATAGATGCTCTGGGACAGCCCCTGAGTGCCAGTCAGGTACTGGGAAGGTTACAGGGAAAGAGAATAAATTATTAAAAGGAGACAAAATTTTCAACTCTTGACAGTCTCTTCTGTTAGGTGGCAATGGATGTTTTTAGAAAATGGTGACAGTAGAGCAGAACTGTGCAAATCCTGGGGGGCAGCTTCAGGGAGAGCCCTAGAGGAGGTCTGCCATTCCATCGTGCCAGTGAGTGACGCTGTGGAGCCCACTGCCAATCAGCTGTGTGTCTCATCCCCTCCATCGTCTGTACAAGAACACTGACAGGCCCCTGGCCTGGTCTGACCTCATCATAGCCTCCAGATACAGCACAGAAGCTGGCTGGTTGCTGACTCCCCTGGGGAGCACAGACTTACTGCATCTCGAGTGGGAGAACTTGTCATTCTTTAAAAAAAAAAAAAGGCACAGACATATTTGAACTATAAAGAAATAGCAACAAAACAAACCACATCTTTCTTATCTTTCCTTGAGCATTTGAATGCAATTTGTTTTCAGTTTTATATTTTAAGGGGAAAACGTGGGAGATTTGATGGTTAGAGTAGAAATGAAGTATAGAGCATATTGCTTTTTTTTCTGTCCTCCCCCACAGAGCTGACAGGATGAATGCCTTTGCCTTCAGCTCTGAAATTTGTATTCTCTACTATCTGAGAAGAAAATACAGGCTAATGTCCATTCTGCTGCCTTTTTCCTCATTTTGTTTATCCTTGCAAGGTAGAATTTTGAAGAAAAATGAAACGCATTAATCTTTATCTAGCAATTTAGTTCTCCCCTGTTTAAATCCTTTAAAAGGCATATTAGTATAAGTGACCTTGTATTTCTTTCAAAAATCTACATCCTTCTCAGGCCTTTTCAAGCTGAACAGCTCCCTGAGCTGAATGCAGTCTCAGAGGACTGTTTCTCACCCTTCTTTCCGGCGGCACCAGACAGCAACTCTGCATGCCTTGAGAACCTCTGTGTGGGAAGGAGGCAACAGGCTTGGAAGCCATAAATCATCCCAAGATTTGACTTCCCTGTGGGATCTCTTGAAAAGGACTTCTGATGCAACAAGGAACATTTTCCATCACTGGTTGTGAAGGATGAGGCATGATGTTTTTAAAGAAATCTGTGGTTTTCCTTATAAACATCATGTCAGCCTCAAATTAAACTAAATGTATCTTCTGTCAGTCCTAAACATTCAATGATACTGGCAATGACTTAGAATTACATTTTGAAAAGAAAAGAAGGCCATTTGATTTACAACTAGAATAAAGAAAATAGAAAGTTATGGTAAGAGTGTGAGAAAACAGCTAATCCGGCCTCTAATAACCCCTTGAGTCCCTTTTGACACTTTTACCCTATGTGTAACCTTGGCCCCAGCCCAATAAAAATCCCTTAATGAATATTGCTTCATGGCTCCAGATTTTGCTCAGGATTGCCTATGATCTGGAATGTTTTTGTGCTGCCTAACTCTGCATTTTATTCTTGGAAAATTTCTCCCGCCTTCAAAAATCATTGTAAGCACCAGTGTCTCATGGAACTGGTAATGATAATGTCTAGCATGTGTTGAATATTAATGCTATGGTGATCTATTTATATGATTATCTCTTTTAAACTTAATATCACTACCATGAGATATTAATAGATATTGTTATTCCTACTTTCAGATGACCAATCCCAGAAGAAATCAAGAATTAAAACTATAGACCTAAAAAAAAAAACTATAGACCTAAGAGGGAAAAGTATAACATGAAATTAGTATATTCTTCTACTATGTAGGTTTTTAAAATTTCCTCCAGTAATTTTTAACTTTCTAGATAAAAACCTTAAAATACTTCTCTAGATTTGATTATATGTGTTTTCTGAATGCTATTATAAATTATATTTTTATTAAACTTAATACTTGAGATGTTTATTTGTACAGGGAGAAATGCAATAAAACTTTATACATTGACATTGTATTTACCAAACTTACAGAGGGATTAAATAATTCACCAGGATAACCTCAGATATGCAGATGACACCACCCTTATGGCAGAAAGTGAAGAGGAGGAACTAAAAAGCCTCTTGATGAAAGTGAAAGTGGAGAGTGAAAAAGTTGGCCTAAAGCTCAACATTCAGAAAACGAAGATCATGGCATCTGGTCCCATCATTTCATGGGAAATAGATGGGGAAACAGTGGAAACAGTGTCAGACTTTATTTTGGGGGGCTCCAAAATCACTGCAGATGGTGACTGCAGCCATGAAATTAAAAGACGCTTACTCCTTGGAAGAAAAGTTATGACCAACCTAGATAGCATATTCAAAAGCAGAGACATTACTTTGCCAACAAAGTAGCCGTCTAGTCAAGGCTCTGGTTTTTCCTGTGGTCATGTATGGATGTGAGAGTTGGACTGTGAAGAAGGCTGAGCGCTGAAGAATTGATGCTTTTGAACTGTGGTGTTGGAGAAGACTCTTGAGAGTCCCTTGGATTGCAAGGAGATCCAACCAGTCCATTCTGAAGGAGATCAGCCCTGGGATTTCTTTGGAAGGAATGATGCTAAAGCTGAAACTCCAGTACTTTGGCCACCTCATGTGAACAGTTGACTCATTGGAAAAGACTCTGATGCTGGGAGGGATTGGGGGCAGGAGGAGAAGGGGACAACAGAGGATGAGATGTCTGGTTGGCATCACGGACTCGATGGATGCAAGTCTGAGTGAACTCTTAGAGTTGGTGATGGACAGGGAGGCCTGGCATTCTGCGATTCATGGAGTTGCAGAGTCAGACACAACTGAGCAACTGAACTGAACTGAACTGAAAGAAAGTTGGGCATATTGGTAAATGTGTTCAGTGCATTACTAAGAACCTGTCTACAAGAAAGCATGAAATTATAGAATGTATCCATAAGTTTGCCAGTCTATAGATTGCTAAAGTAAATGTTCAAAATTGCTTCCTTCTTAGTTTTCACTAGATATTGAAGTTTCTAAGGGTTAAACATTTTCATTAATATACATCATTGAAACTACTAAAAGAAAAGCATCTTCATACTGAAATAAATTTTTTAAGTACAAAAATGGAAGCACAGTTTGTTAATGGAAAAAAAAGTGATGTTATCCTAAAACTGGCTTTCTTAAATGGGAAGGAAAACAAAGGAGACACTAACATGGGGATAGAAAGTTGTAAAAGGCTTGTGAGAAAAAGAAGTCTTTAGAAAGGAATTTATATGTTGTCAGGATTGGCAAAGATTGGAATAAATTTAGCTAAGTAGATGAGTTTTAACATGAAAAATAAGCTAATGAAAAATTAAACATTGGCTTTTATTTTTCTCTCTGTTAAACAGACAGTTTTCTTAATTATTCTTCTGGTCTTAATGAGAAATTATAAAGAAAGTATTTTCTTTCGTTTTTGTTTATTTTTAATGAAATTTGTCTGGAAAGACAAAGATTTTATATTGTACACCCAGGATTTTTGCAACTGCAAAACCTTTAATATTTGCCCAATGAAGCCTTCAAATGTTACTATGGTAAAATGGCAAATTAACCATTACTTTATAATGAATTGTGATCTTATTTAACTAAGCATTAAAAAGAAGAAAAACTTATTATATTTTGAAAAACTTTCCAAAATCAAATTCTAAATGGTCTTTTTGACTTAGAGTTAATTATGAAATAGAGGCTGTTTCAGGAAATATCTCAAGGATTTACTCTCTCTTTATTAACAAATTAATCAGGGTTATTTGATATGTTAAATTACATAGGAAGCATTGTCAAATAAGAGGTAATAATTGCCTTTTTTTATTGTTGTTATTATATCTGTATAGGTATATGCTATAAGTAGCTGAGTTAGTAGAGAATCTGCCTGCAATGCAGGAGACAACTGGTTCTATCTCTGGGTTAAGAATATCTTCTGGAGAAGGAAATGGCTCCACTCCAGTATTATTCTTGGTAAATTCCATGAACAGAGGGGCTTAATGATCTACAGTCCATGGAGTCTCAAGAGTCAAGCACAACTTAACGACTAAACCACCACCATACGTCAGAAGTATTTCAAAAATGATGTGAAATTTCTGGAAATCTGATATGTCCTAGTATAATGTTATCAGTCATAAGTCTAAAGTTATTTTAAATGTTCTATGATACAGTATGAAAAAACAAAAAGATATGACACCAGAAGATGAGCTCCCCCAGGTCTGAAGGTGTCCAATATGCTTCTAGGGAAGAGTGGAGGATGATTACTAACAGTGCCAGTCTTTCTGGCTGTGTTAAAGTGGAAATGATGCTCAGTTGTGGATGTGTCTGGTAGTAAAAGTAAAGTCTGATGCTGTAAAGCACAATATTACACAGGAACCTGGGATGTTACCAATTAAGGTAAATTGAACATGGTCAGGCAGGAGATGGAAAGAGTGAACATCAATATCTTAAGAATGAGTGAACTAAAATAGAAGGGAATGGGTGAATTTAATTCAGATGACCATTATATCAACAGGGACTTCCATGGTGGCTCAAATGGTAAAGAATGTGCCAGGAATGTGGTAGACCTGGGTTCAATCCCAGGGTGGGGAAAGTCCCCTGGAGAAGGGAATGGCAACCCACTCTAGTATTCTTGCCTGGAAAATCCCATGGACAGAGGAGACTGGCAGGCTAGAGTTCATGGATCGCAAAGAGTTAGACATGACTGAGCGACTAACACACACATTATATCTACTACTGTGGGCAAGATTCTTTAGCAGAAATGTAGTAGCTTACATAGTCAACAAAAGAGTTTGAAATGCCGTATTTGGGCGCAACCTCAAAAGTGACAGAATGATCTTTGCCTTGTTTCCAAGGCAAACCATTCAACATCACAGTTATCCAAGTCTATGCCACAACCACTGATGCCAAAGAAGATGGTCTACCCATTCTATGAAGACCTACAATACTTTCTAGAACTAACAACAACAACATCTAAGTGTCTTTTTCATCATAGGAGATATGAATACAAAAGTAGGAAGTCAAGAGTAAAGGCAAGATTGGCTTTGGAGTACAAAGTGAAGCAGGGCAAAGGCTAACAGTGTTTTGTCAAGAAAAACTGGTTTAGCAAACTGGTCATATTAGACACCCTTTTCCAATAGTGCAAGAGATGACTTTACACGTGGACATCACAAAATGGTCAATTCCAAAATCAGTTTAATTATAGTCTTTTCAGATGACAATAGAGAATCTGTATCCAGTCAGCAAAACAAGACCTGAAATTGACTGTAACTCAGATCATGGGTTCCTTATTGCAAAATTCAGGCTTATGTTGGAGACAGAAAGGAAAACCTTAGATCATTGAGGTATGACCTAAAGCAAATCCCTTATGATTATATAGTGGAGGTGATGAATAGATTCAAGGGATCAGATCTTATAGATAGAGTCCCTGAAGAACTATTACCAGAAGTTTGTAACATTGTGCAGGAGGCAGTGCCTAAACCATCACCAAGAAAAAGAAATGCAAGAAGGCAAAGTGATTGTCTCAGGAGGCTGTACAAATAGCTGAAAAAAGAAGAGATGTGAGAAGCCACAGAGAACGGGAAAGATACACCTAACTGAATGCAGAGTTCCAGGGAATAGCAAAGAGAGATAAGAAGAAAACAATAGAATAAGAAAAACTAGAGATCTTCTCAATAAAATTAGAGATATCAAAAAAAAATTTTCATTCAAGAATGGGCACAATAAAGACAAAAATGGTAAAAAGCAAACAGAGGCAGGAGAGATTAGAAGTTGCAAGAATACACAGAAGAACTAAAAAAAAAAAAAAATTACTAATGATTAGGAAAAACAAGGTGATGTGGTCACTCACCTAGAGTCAGGCATTCTGAAGTGTGAGGCTTAGGAAGCATTACTGTGAACCAAGCTAGTGGAGGTGATAAAATTTTAGCGGAGATATTTCAAATTCAAAAAGATGATGCTGTGAAACTTACACTCAATATGTCAGCAAATTTGGAAAACTCAACAGGGGCCACAGGACTGGAAAAAGTCAGTTTCAATCCAATCCCAAAGAAAGGCAATGCCAAAAAATGTTCAAACTACAGTACAAATGATCTCATTTAATTTGCAAGTCAGAGTATTGTCAAAATCCTTCAAGCTAGGCTTCAGCAGTACATGAACCAAGAACTTCCAGATGTACAATCTGCGTTTAGAAAAAGCAGAGGAACCAGAGATCAAATTGCCTGCATTCCATGGATCATAGAGAAATCAAGGAAATTCTAGAAAAACATCTACTTCTGTTTAATTGACTACATAAAAACCTTTGACTGTGTGGATCAAAACTGTGGAATATTCTCAAATTTACCTGTCTCCTGAGAAACCTGTATGTGGGGCAATGGTTAGAACCATACGTGGAACAACGGGCTAGTTAAAAATTGGGAAAGGAGTATGACAAAGCTGTATATTGTCAGTCTGCTTATTTAACTTACATGCAGAGTACATCATGCAAAATGCCAGGCTGGAGTAATCACAAGCTGGAATAAAGATTTCTGGGAGAAGTATCATAACTTTAGATATATAGATGATACCACTTTATTGACAGAAAGTGAACAGGAACTAAAGAGCCTCTTGATGAGGATGAAAGAGTGAAAAATCTGGCTTAAAACTCAACATTCAAAAATTAGATCACAGCATATTGTTTCATCACTTCATGGCAAATAGATGGGGGAACAGCAGAAACAGTGGCAGATTTAATTTTCTTGAGTTCCAAAATCACTGCAGATGATGACTGCAGCTGTGAAATTAAAATATGCCTGCTCCTTGGATGAAAAGTTATGACAAGCCTAGACAGTATATTAAAAAGCAGAGATACCACTTTTCTGGCAATGGTCCATTTAGTCAAATCTATGATTTTTCCAGTAGTTATGTACAGATATGAGAGTTGGCCTATAAAGAAGGCTATGTTCAAAGAAATTGATGCTTTTGAACTATGGTGCTGGAGAAGACTCCTGAGAATCACTTGGACTGACAGGAGACCAAACCAGTCGATCCTAAAGAAAATTGACCATGAATATTCACTGGAAGGACTGATGCTCAAGAAGAAGCTCCAATACTTTGGCCAGTTGATGCAAAGAGCTGATTCATATGCAAAGACCCTGATGCTGGGAAAGATTGAGGCAAAAGAAGAAGAGATTGGCTGAGGAGCCAATGGTTATATAGCATCACTGACTCAATGGGAAATAAAATTTGAGCAAATTCTGGGAGATAGTAAACAATAGAAAAGCTTGTTGTGCTGGCCTCTCTATGCGGTTGCAAAGAGTTGGTATTCACCTATCAACTGAATTACAAAAACATGACACATAAAGAACTTAATTTTCTTGTCAGTTACATTGTAATACAGTCTTTAACCTTGTTGTTTTAAGTCTTTGCCATTTATAGACAAAATGAATTGTTTTACTTTGAAACAATTGTAAATACATTTCATTTTTAGAAAAATTTGTGCAAAGGACTCTGACACCATAGAATGCAGGTTACTAATAAATTTTATATCATATTATTGAACTAGGTAAAAATTACAGAAATCTAATGAAGAAACTGATAGCTTTATAACCAGCTAGCAAATGATTAAGATCAAGAATTAATTACATGGGAATGAATGAACTGATAAGAATGATTATAATTTTAATGACATTTTAATTGAAATATTGTTCTTTTACATTTTGCTTTTCCTGATTTATGGAAACACATTCTCTAAAACAGTGATTTGATAGGTAAACTTTTGGAAAAAAATCAGATTAAATGTTTATATTCCTCCCTACTTTACCATCCAGAATTTGGAAATTCTTAGTATTATTTTCATGACACTATAGTTATCTATATAAGTTCAATAAGAATCTCAGTTCAGTTCAGTCACTCAGTCGTGTCTGACTCTTTGCAACCCCATGAATTGCAGCATGCCAGGCTTCCCTGTCCTTCTCCAACACTTTCAGCTTGATCAAACTCATGTCCATCCAGTTGGTGATGCCATCCAGTCATCTCTTCCTCTGTCATGCCTTCTCCTCCTTCCTTCAATCTTTCCCAGCATCAGGGTCTTTTCCAAGGAGCCTTCAGGTGGTCATCAAGCATCAGGTGGCCAAAGTATTGCAGCTTCAGCTTTAGCATCAGTCCTTCCAATGAATATTCAGGACTGATTTCCTTCAGGATATACTGGTTTGATCTCTTTGAAGTCCAAGGGACTCTCAAGAGTCTTCTCCAACACCACAGTTCTAGATTTCTTCTAGACTGTTTTTAGTTTCAGTAATTGTGTTGTCTCTGTGTGTTTATTCTTTATTTTTTCTAGGTATTCGTTAGGTGATCTTGAATTTTCTTCATTTTGTTTTCAAGGTTTTTGATCATCTTTACTATCATTATTCTGAATTCTTTTTCAAGGAGTTTGCCTATTTCCTCTTCATTTATTTGGACTTCTTTGTTTCTTGTTTGTTCCTTCGTTTGTGTAGCATTTCTCTGCCTTTTCATTTTTTTTTTTTAAACTTATTGTGTTTGAGGTTTCCTTTTCCCAGGCTTCAAGACTAAATTATTTCTTCCTTTTGGTTTCTGCCCTCCTAAGGTTGGTCCAGTTGTTTGTGTAAGCTTCATATAGGGTGAGATTTATGCTGAGTTTTTGTTTGACTGGTTTGATCTCCTTGCTGTCCAAAAAATTCTCAAGAGTCTTTACCAATACCACAATTCAAAGGCAATACTTCTTTGGCATTCAGCCTTCTTTATGGTCAAACTCTCAAATCTGTACATCACTTGAGATTTATGCTGAGTTTTTGTTTGACTGGTTTGATCTCCTTGCTGTCCAAAAAATTCTCAAGAGTCTTTACCAATACCACAATTCAAAGGCAATACTTCTTTGGCATTCAGCCTTCTTTATGGTCAAACTCTCAAATCTGTACATCACTATTGGAAAAACCATAGCTTTGACTAGACAGAGCTTCATTTAAAAGTGATATCTTTGCTTTTTAATATGCTGTCTAGGTTCATCATAGTTTTCCTTCCAAGGAGCAAGTGTCTTTTAATTTCATGTTTGCAGTCACTGTCTGCAATGATTTTGGAGCCCAAGAAAACAAAATCTAACACTGTTTCTCCTTTTCCCCATCTATTTGCCATGAAGTGATGGAACTAGTTGCCATAATCTTCTTTTGTTGAATGTTGGATTTTAAGCTATTTTTCTCACTTTCTTTTTTCACCCTCTTCAAGAGACTCTTTGGTTTCTCTTGCTTTCTGCCATTAATGTGTTGTCATCTGCATATCTGAGGTTTTGATATTTCTCCAGGCAATCTTGATTCCAGCTTGTGATTCATCCAGCCCAGCATTTTGCATGATGTATTCTGCATAAAGTTAAATAAATTAGGTGAGCATATACATCTTTGATGTACTCCTTTCCTGATTTGGAACCAGTCTTTTGCTGCATGTCTGGTTCTAACTGTTGCTTCTTGGTCTGCATTTTAGTATTAAATGCCTTTCTGGATATTAGGTTCAAATGTTGTTAATTTTTTTTGAAATTTTGTTATTTTATTTGCAAATGAAACTGATCCTGAATTTTTCTAGTTTTCTTCAATACGTGGCTATTACTCTCCAAACTAATGTTTCCAGTTTTCTTTTCAACCTTTTAATTTGGAATCATTGACAATTAAAACTGTCCTTTAACTAAATGCTTGATGATGTCATGAGAGATATTTCAAATGTCAAAATAGAGTTCAATGCTGACATCTAGATATCTTTAGCTGACTCTCCTCTGGATTTGGTGACTTTATTGTGATCCAGGTTGCAATTACTTAAGCTAATTATTGCTTTAATTTCTACTCTCTGTTGTTTTTAAACTGATCAAACTTTGTATCACTTGTTACTATACTGCTGCTATAGGCTGACATCTTCCACAAGAAGAATCATAGTTTGATGTCTGGAGATGATTGACTACCCTTAAATAATCTCTCCTAATGTAGATCAATACATTTCTGCCATTTTAGATACTGCCTAAGACCCACTTCCAAATGATTCCTTGTTGTTCCAATGTTAACATAAACTCTCTAAAAGTGTATTTCTCTTCCAACCACTTCTTTTTCTTCTCCTTGGGACATGACTCTGAGAATGAGACTTCCCAGTGCCAAGGGAGTTGATACTGGTGCCAAATAACACAATGGTTGATCATCAGTGCTTTCTAAAGAAAGATCTTAATCAAAAGGGAAAAATATAAGAGAAAAATCGAAAAGAAGTTAGTATTGTTGAGAGAGTTTTCTAAAATTAAGCCAAGAGAGCCATTAAGGGAGTGGAACTTTGCACGTTTCAGCCTGGATGGAATCTGACCTTTTGACCTAATGAAGTCATTTAGAACATCTGCCAGAAACTAGTGGCAGCTCATCTCCTTATTGAACCCCTTCCCTGAAATAACTCATGTTTCCTTAAGGACAAGTATTTTCCAACTCACATCAGGGCCAATCACAATTGTTGCTGGGCAAGTTTTAATAATCTCATGATGTTTTGTCTTTATAAGCCTCTGACTCTTTCTCATCCTGGAAACACTGGGGTTACCCACATCTGTGCCTCCTGAATTCCTATTATCAAGAACCCAGATACACTTCTTTCTTGTTTGCATTATTTTTTCCTGCATTATTTTGCTGTTGTTGACATGTATCAGAAAGTAAAATGGATTTTTTTATAGTGGATTCTGGTCTAGGTGTGAAACCCAGTGCTCTCTAAATCTTACCCTATTAAATTTTCTGATTTTTATGATTTTATTTTCATGAGGAAAACTGTACTTTTTAAAAGAATAATTTTATTTATATCTATTACAGAAATTATGATACATCTATGTTTTTTTCCTAAATAATTCATCAAGATCTATCCATGGTTTCATCTACCTTATTTCAAAGCTGACATTCAGTTCAGTTCAGTTCAGTTGGAGATTAAATTATATTTTCATAAACAATGTAGTAAAATTGGCTAGTTACTCCAGAGAAAATTTCAGACTATTTCTCCATAGTAAGCAAACTGTAGGAAAAATAAAGAAATCAAAATAAAATAGCAATAACGAATGAAAAGAAAATATTTATATTTATTTGATTTTCATATAGAAGGCCATTAAACAAAAGTCTAAACATGTTGAATTATTCATAAGGAAATGACTGAAAGATTTGAATGTATAAAGATAGCCAGGTTAAAGATATTATTTAAAACCACAAAGAGACACCACTACACATTCTTGAAGTGGTTAAAGATACAGAGCAACTGTTCTCTTACATCCTGCCAAGAAAGGATAATTGACACAGCCCCTTTGGAAAATATTTTAACATTAGCCACTGAAGTTGAAGATACATAATCCTTAAGACACAACAGTTCTAATGAAGAGCTCCAAGGGAAAATATGGGATGAGGAACTCAAGTCATTGGCATGATTTTTCATAACAATTTTATCCTTGATAACTGCATATAGCAATGTATACAAATCTAAAAAAGTAATGTTAAATGAAATCAGCCAACACAGAAGAAAGTACTTTATGCATGATGTCCCATAATAGCTGATAAAAATGCATGGTATTGGAAGTCAAATTAATGAGGAAGAATAAAAGGGTCATGCTTTGGGGACACAAGAGATTTCTAAGATGCTGGCAAAGTTCAGTTCTTCAACTGGTTGTTTTGTAGGCATTATTGTTATTATTTTTTAATTATTATTCACAGATCTGTTACTTTGGTTGCATTCACTCTTGTGTAAGGAACCAAAGAAGCTATGAAAGTGTGCTTCTCAGATTTTCAACAGAAAACCACACTGTGAAGAATGTAATTAATTGATTGCCTTTGGATTTCCTGCAGCATTCAACTGAGACCACACAGTGCCCAAGTTCCCACTAGCCAATGTATCCACAGTGGGATACAAGAACCTGTCCATTTCTACCCAACTAAGGATTCCTGAAGTGGACATTACTTGCTCTGGGACTTCCCAGCAGCCCACCCAAGATTTCCTCAGAACTATCCAGCCATCTGAGACTCTCAATACCTAATCTTTTATTTTTTTCTTTCTTTCTTCTATCTCAAGTCTCAGGCCTATGTCAAGACTTAAGGCATATCTCTGCTTATTCTTTTTTTCTCTCTTTCATTTATTATTTAATCTTACTTTTAAAAATATTTATTTTGGAAAGTGAAGTGAAAGTCTTAATCACCCAGTCATGTCTGACTCTTTGTGACCTCATGGACTATACCCCTTCAGGATCCTCTGTCTGTGGAATTCTCCAGGAAAGAATACTGGAGTGGAGATCTTCCCAAACCAGGGATCAAACATGGGTCTTGAACACTGCAGGCAGATTCCTTACCATCTGAGCCACCAGAATATTGTAAATCATTTTTTTTTTAGTTGGGGTATGATTGATTTGCAATGTTGTGTTAATTTCAGGTGTACTGCAAAGTGGATCAGTTATACACAGTCATATATACACTCTTTTTAAGATTCTTTTTCTAGGGGATAAGAGTGGAATAAATTGGGAGATTGGGTTGACATATAATAAATAAAACAGGGAACCTTCTGTTCGTTCTTGCTCCTTCTCCCTTAAACTTTTTTTTATAAATACCTCTCTGATAAATCTCTTTCACTTCTATTTCATCTTGGAGTCTGCTTCCTAGAAGATGTGCATTAACACTATTGGAAGCAAATTTTTTGGAAAATGAATAGCTCATCTTCCAGCTTGAAAACTTGGAAAAATTTTTCCCAGTTCTATAAAATATGCTGAAATATACCTTTGAAAAATATTTCCAGGGACAGAGAACTCCCTGTCTGATATAGTGATCTAGTTATTTCAAAGGTGTGGAAGGAGCAAGTTGCCTTAATATCTTGCAGAAGAATAATGAAGAACTGAGGACAGCTGAATCCTTAATGACAAAATGTGAGATCCAGAGAGCATCTCTGAGGTTTTACAAAGAGTCATAGTGTTGTAGAATTCCAGGGAATACTGAATGCCTAGGCAAGACTGATCTCTTCTGCTTTAAGTCTAGAGCCCAGGTTGGAAAAAATCTTAGGTTATAATAGGCCCCATAGAATCATAATGGCTTACCCGGTGGCTCAAATGGGAAAGAATCCGCCTGCAATGTAGGAGACCCAGGTTCCATCCCTGAACTGGGAAGAGCCCATGGTGAAGGGAATGGCTACTCACTAAAATATTCCTGCCTGGAGAATCCCATGGATGGAGAAGTCTGGTGGGCTACAGTCTATGGGATCACTAAGAGGGGGACATGACTGAGTGACTACCACAAACACACATAGGAGTGTAAGCATAGAGAGGGCAACAGGAAAAGACTTTTGAATAGATACAACATTGAATTTGGTCTTTAAAATTGCATACAATTTCAATTGTCTACAAATAGAAAAATTAAAAGTAATTAAGCCTCAATGAAATGAATAAGGAAAGGTGAAAAGTCAACACACATCTAAGGAAAGGTTGAAGCATCTATTTTGACAAACGTTGCATAGCAGGTGAGAAAGCTAAAAATGCAGTCAGGAAAACTTACTTGGCCGTCCAATGGTTAAGAGTCTATGGTTTGTCTGCAGAAGGTACAATTTAATCCCTGGTCAGGAAACTAAGATTGTGAATGCCCTGTGGCACGACCAAAATACAAATAATAATGTAATAAAAATTTTTTAAAACTTCAGAGAATGCACTGACCTACAAGATGCTAAGGCACAAAGCATAAAAATAGGAGCCTTTGCAGTTATTTTACAATCATGAGTATAATGCCAAATATGACCAAGAATAGCAGTAGCCTTCTTTATATTTTCCCTCCAATCAATATTCAATAAAAAAGTGGTATAGGTGCTCAGTTCTTATACCCCGTAGGAGAAATCCTAAAGATATAAAATGGGAACAATTTAAAAACACTGGTGCTTGAATAAGGTGGAGAGACATGTTCCTTGTTAGCTAGAGATGAGAATGTATGCTTTTAGATTAAAGAATCTGATGACACTGGGACAGCAATTTGCCTCTGGTGTTTTGGTCTTGTATATACTTTAGGTATCTTTGTCTGTTAATTAATGACACATGAAACACATCTATGATCATATGACAAACAAATCCTCAGGTATCCTTTTTTGTTTCTCCTTCTACAATCAGCTGTCCTTAGCTTCTGTACTATGTTTAGTGTAATTTTTGACTGGTCTACTGAAGATGTATTTACCTGGCTAGTTGACATAAAGAGATGGAAAAGTACAAAGAGCATGATTAAATGGTCTTGTGAGCTGTTTGTCACTGTATGATTCTAGCCTTGTCAAGGAGAGACATGTGGAGTTTTCTTTTCTTTTTTTTTTTAAGAAAACCAAACCAAACATTTTGCTTCATTGAGGAGCTTTTTATCTAACCATTAAAGAAAGTCAATTTTCTGAAAGGCAAATGAACAAATACCTAAAAATATATTATGAAAATGGAAGGTTAGACAAATGCATTTTTATTTTTAGGGAACCAACTAAACAGTTAAAAAAAAAAAGGAAAAGCCCATAAAAGGTTGGATGCATTATGTTTATCCCTGAGCTATAGTGTATTTCAAGCTAACTAAATTTAAGGTAAAATTTCAGGACTACATAAAGCCTTTGAGACTATAGAAATAAAGGAACACTCCTAAAATTGTTTTATAAATTTAGTATAATCTTGATACCCAAGTCAGAGAGAAAAAAATGTAGATCAATCTCATTTCTGAAAAATAATTAAATATTCCATACATAAAAAAATTAACAATATTAACATAAAAATCCTCATGCTAGTCAATTTGGCTCTAACCTAGAAATGCAAGGGTAGCTTTGTGGACAAGACTTGTGTGTCTTTATGTTAGTCGCCTAGTTGTGTTTGACTCTTTGCAACCCCATGAACTGTAGCCCATCAGGCTCCTCTGTCCATAGAATTCTCCAGGCAAGAATACTGGAGTAGGTAGCCATTCCTTTCTCCAGGGGATTTTCTCAGTCCAGGGATTGAACTTGTGTCTCCTGCATTGCAGACAGATTGTTTACAGTCTGACCCAACAGGGAAGCCCAGACAAATTATACACCTACTGAATATCTATTCTTTTCTTCTTGCTTGCTAATAAAAACTGTATTTACCCTGTAAGTAATTTCTCCTTTAAATTTCACTTTCATACCTTTGCAAAGATGCCATTTGACACAGTTGTATCCAGTGAAATACTATTAAATCTACCAGAACATTTGAGTGGAATACTTTTCTTCTCTCTCTTAACAAAAGTGACAGTGATTTAAAGTCACCCTTTTCCATCTCTTTATTTATTGAATGATGACATGGTGTCTGAGGCTCTAGCAGCTACCCTTAAAAAAATGTAGATCAATCTCATTTCTGAAAAATAATTAAATATTCCATACATAAAAAAATTAACAATATTAACATAAAAATCCTCATGCTAGTCAATTTGGCTCTAACCTAGAAATGCAAGGGTAGCTTTGTAGACAAGACTTGTGTGTCTTTATGTTAGTCGCCTAGTTGTGTTTGACTCTTTGCAACCCCATGAACTGTAGCCCATCAGGCTCCTCTGTCCATAGAATTCTCCAGGCAAGAATACTGGAGTAGGTAGCCATTCCTTTCTCCAGGGGATTTTCTCAGTCCAGGGATTGAACTTGTGTCTCCTGCATTGCAGACAGATTGTTTACAGTCTGACCCAACAGGGAAGCCCAGACAAATTATACACCTACTGAATATCTATTCTTTTCTTCTTGCTTGCTAATAAAAACTGTATTTACCCTGTAAGTAATTTCTCCTTTAAATTTCACTTTCATACCTTTGCAAAGATGCCATTTGACACAGTTGTATCCAGTGAAATACTATTAAATCTACCAGAACATTTGAGTGGAATACTTTTCTTCTCTCTCTTAACAAAAGTGACAGTGATTTAAAGTCACCCTTTTCCATCTCTTTATTTATTGAATGATGACATGGTGTCTGAGGCTCTAGCAGCTACCCTGAAACTATTAGGTAAAATTATGAGAATGAAATACAATAAGCTAAGAATGGCACTGTGAACAGATGATAAAAGCCTGGATCCCAGACTCCATGTTTAAGTAATGAATTATTAATTTTGTCTACTAGCCATCTCCTGACTTATGTGGGCGAAAATTTGTTTATATTGTTGTTAGTTTAGTTTTGTGATTATTTGCAAATGACAGCACTCTTAACTGATATATCTTTAACATAAATAAATGCTATTCACCACATTAATAGACCTAATCGTTGAGACACAGGTGGTCATTTCAATAGATGCAGCAAAGAAGTTTTTTAAAAAATGCATTTTTATAAGAAAATAAATACAAAGTAGAATTCAAATGAAACTTTTTAAATCTTGAAGCAAGCATAATTAGTGGCAGACTGTTTGAGGCATTAGCTTTTAACTCATTTGTTTAAAATAGATTTAAGCAAAACATAATACATACAGCAAGACTGGACTATGCCAAATTTATAATATTAATTTATAAACATTAATGGGTGCTAAATGGGGGTATTTACCATTTTCCTCAACATTTTGGCTCTGAAAGTCCCAAAAGAACAAGAATATTAGAGAAGCTCAGTCAGTTCAGTCACTCAGTTGTGTCCAACACTCTGCGACCCTATGGACTGCAGCACGCCAGGCATCGCTGTCCATTACCAATGCCTGAAGCTTGCTCAAACTCATGTCCATCAAGTCAGTGATGTCATCCAACCATGTCATCCTCTGTTGTCCCCTTCTCCTCCTGCCCTCAATCTTTCCCAGCATCAGGGTCTTTTCAAATGAGTCTGTTCTTCAACTCAGTTGGCCAAAGTATTGGAGTTTCAGCTTCAGCATCAGTGCTTCCAATGAATATTCAGGACTGATTTCCTTTAGGATGGACTGGTTGGATCTCCTTGCAGTCCAAGGGACTCTCAAGAGTTTTCACCAACACCATAGTTCAAAAACATCAATTCTTCAGCGCTCAGCTTTCTTTATAATCCAACTCTTACATCCATACATGATTACTGGAAAAACCACAGTTTTGAAAAGCTCATCGATATTCTAAAGAGATATACAGCTAGCCACTAATATGCAGAACTTAAACACCTTGACTTAAGTTGATTAAAAAGCAACCTAACACCTTCCCTCATCCCATAAAAGAGAGTTCTAGATTATATACGAACGCAAGTATTTATTCTTAGTTCTCTGCCGGCTCAAGGTGGAAGATTTTCTGGAACTTCCTGGAAGTGACAGGAAGTTGCCTAGGTTCCCAGTGATAGTTGTGGCAAGCAGCAGTACCGTGTAACACAACAATATGGTCATTCGCTTAACTTGTTCAGTGCACAGCTAATCGCATAAATATAAAGTAAATGCACTCTGGCAAGAACCCATGCCTTTCCTCTGGGTCAAGCAAATACCATAACATATAACTAGCATCATTCGATGTGATCTCACCAGTGAGGGCTGGCTGCCTGAGCTGCCTGTCTACAGGGAGATTTCCAGAGCTCAGAACTAAAGGTGAGTTACCAGAGGTCACCAGAGAGTGAATATGAGGCAGTTACAGTATATGCATATTCACAGGGAAAATTTTGTAGAATCTATTAACACTGCCCTTGGAAGACAGAGCATTTGGGTGCTTGCTGCATTTGTAAGCATTGACAGTGAAAGAAAATTTGCAAATAATCCAACTTAGATGTAAGGAATTTTGCCCTCTTCCTCTGACATTCTCTTTTTCTTTCAATTTGCAAAGATCCAGAATATCAAAGGAGGAGAAGACAACAAAACTGACAAACAAAACCCAGGGTTTTAACACTTCCTCCACTGTGAGTTCACTAGCTAAGGATTAGACTTCAACTACAGGAGGGAGAGGAAGCCTTGAGTTAGCTATGCTTGATGTTTTGGTTTAGATTTGAAATTTAAATCCCTGAAGAAAATTGCAATTATAAAAAAATATATATGTTTGCAACTGAATGTGACCCTAAACACGGAAACTCTCCTGTGTTCTTCTCATCCAGGGACCGAGAAAAGAGATTTAATATAAAACCACAAAAATTAGGGGCTTCCTCGGTGGCTCCTTGGTAAAGAATCCACCTGCAATTCAGGAAGAATTGATTTGATTTCTGGGTCAGGAGGATCCCTTGGAGAAGGAAATGGTAACTCTCTCCAGTATTCTTGCCTGGGAAATCCCATGAATAGAGGAGCCTGGCAAGCTACAGTCCATGGGGTCTAGAGTTGGACACGAGAATGAGAATGCATGGGGATTAATTAAGGGAGAAAAAAGTAAAGCAAGTTTTGTTTGCATTGCATTGAGTTTAGAAATTTCAAAATCTGGTCAAATTTTAAGAAACTCCAAATATTTTTAGAGATTCTAAGCATTTTAACATGCTCATCTGTTTTGATGTGAATAAATAATGTTAGATTCAATTTTTAAATACTGTTGGAAAGAAACTATGATATAATTTCATTATGGTCATAATCAGGATAAGAGATAAAACAGTACATGTTTGTGTGAGTCTTTGTTCATTTTTCTGTCTTTGAGTCTTCTAAATATCTTTGACCATCCTTCTATTCTGTCTGGTCTCTTATCTCATGTCTTCTGCTTGCATTAAAGGATTAAATCTTTACTTTGGGTCAAGACTTGGTGAATTAAACCATCTATATTCACCCTAAAATTTATTGGTATCATGAGTGAGCGTGGGAGACACTGGATACTAGTAATAAGCATATGTCAGGTGATTAAAATTTTCTTTCATATCCCACCTCTTTAATCCTGTAAGATTAGAAGTTTGAAGTTCAGACCTGGACTGAATGGACAGAGCAGACATTAAAGGAATTTTCTCTATTTCGTATGTACTTATGTGTTCCAGAAGAACAAAAGTTTCTGACCTTTATAGCAATGTAGATTTTAGGAGCATTATGATTAAATAAGCAAGTTAGGCAGAGCTTTGTGAAGCCCACCACTGAGGGTGATATCTCAAAGTTGAAAGCAATGTCTGCTATTCTCAGAGTAAGGAAGAAAGTAAAGAGAAGGAAGAATGAGACAAAAGAGGAGGAAAGAAGTGAGTGTAGGTGAAGGAGACCACAGACTGACATTTTTGTCATTTTAACCAAATGTTTATGAATGACATGACAGAATTTGTACTGTAAAATCATGTTTGTTTCCAGATTTTGGGCATAACATAGTCAACTGAAAAGGCTTAAAGGCATAATGAAATATTAATCCAGAATCCATCCAGTTTTATAAAATATTTTTTACTTTCTTTATCTTACTTCTAAATTTCACCCATCTGGTCAAATATGAAATCAGAATAAGGGAATTACTGTTATTTATGAGGTTTATTTTGGATGCTTTCTGAGTTTTCATCTCATTTAGATCTTTCTATATCAGATTACCTCTGAGAAAATCCTGTAGTGCTGTGGTGAAAACTGCAAAGACCCCTGTAAGTGGGAGAAATGTGTATTAGCAAAGTGCCAAGAACAAAGCTTATGATGTTTAGATTATGACTGTATAACAACTTAGTCCCACTCATATACAGTGGCTGTCCAGATTTATGAGCTAAAATGTTTACATGTGATATCAGCTCTGCCCTGGTTGGTTTTTATTCCTGGATATTTGCAGAGTTCCCATTTTCTAATACATTTAGATGAAACAACCCCCATCAGGACATCTGGCATTGTCTTTTAAATATCACTTTACTTAGTCTTTGATTGCCAGTTTGTTTTTCTTTTTAACTTGTTCAGTTCAGGAATGCCTTGAAGCAATTATGGCCATCTCTTTGTGGTGTTCCTCCACTATGAAAAATAATGTACAACACAATAAAAACCCTTCTATTGCACACCAAAAATTGTATTATTAAAAACAGACAAACAACCAATTAAAGAAATAATATTTTATTATATATTAATATTTAGCATTAATTTCAAAAGATAAATGAATGTATTCATGGTAATTAACTATGCTTTCTAATGTATCTTGAATATATGAAAGTCCTCTGATAACAACAAAAATTTCACTCAATACAAATGTTGTTGCACTTTGGAAAAAAGAGATTATGCCATTTTAAATAGTTTAAAATGACAAACTCATGGTTGAAATGAACATCATATATTATGCCTCTTTGAATAATTTTATTTTATTAATCTTCATGCCACTTTATATTTAGAAGTTGTTCAGTAGACTGGTGGATGATAATGTCATTCATCTTGTGTCTGATAAAGATTTAATAATTAGTGTGATTTACTCATATTAAAGAGCACTTTACTTTCATCATCCATTGCTGTTGTTTCAATATTGTTACTCTGTCACTCAGTTGTGTTCAGCTCTTTGTGACCCCATGGATTTCAGCACACCAGCCTTCCCTGTCCTTCACTATCTCCCAGAGTTTGAACAAACTCATGTCCATTGAATTGGACACCATTCATCCATCTCATCTTCTGTTGTCCCCTTTTCCTTCCACCTTCAATCTTTCCCAGCATCAGGGTCTTTCCTAATGAATCCGTGCTTCGCATCAGGTGGCCAAAGCATTGGAGCTTCAGCTTTAGCATGAGTCCTTTCAATGAATATTCAGGGTTGATTTCCTTTTGAATTAGCTGATTTGATCTCCTTGCTGCCCAAGGGACTCTCACAAGTCTTCTCCAGCACCACAATGTGAAAGCATCAATTTTTCAGTAATCAACCTTCTTTATGGTCCAACTCTCATATCAATACATGGCTACTGGAAAAACTGTAGTTTTGACTAGATGGACCTTTGTTAGCAAAGTGATGTCTCTGCTTTTTAATATGCTGTCTAGGTTGGCGACAGCTTTTCTTCCAAGGAGTAAACATCTTTTAATTCCATGGCTGTGGTCACCATTTGGAGTGATTCTGGACCCCCAAAATAAAGTCTGTCACTGTTGCCATTTTTTCCCTACCTATTCACTGTGAAGTGATGGGACTAGATGACATGACCTTTGTGTTTTGAATGTTGAGTTTTAAACTTGCTTAAGTTTTAAGACAGGCTCCAATAAAAATGTAACATTTTAGAATGGTGATACACTACAGTGATTTAACATTACATAAGAAGAAAGAGAAATATTTGTTTTTTTCTAGCCTACTTTGTTTGCAATATTCATACTAAAAAATCTCCTTGGCTTCTATGGGGAAACATCCCATATTTAACAGCTGTCTTCTTTAGGTCATAAAGTAAAACAGAGAATTCTTGTTGTGTCCCTAGTGTAAGGAAAATCTGATGATAAATCAAATTACACTGAAATATCTGCTATATTTGGATATTAGAACATTTACCAAATGTATGACTGTTTTAACTGTGTATGTTAAGTCAAATCTCAACAAGTAAAGCTTCATAATATCAAAAATCCTGGCTTTAAGCCTTGTCTAGTTATAGGGCGTATATTTATTAAACAAACAAACAAAAAATGTAATCAAGTGTCATTGAGCTTGCTAACTATAATAAAAATAATATCATCAACCACAAAGCAGACATTAACATTTAAGCCCTGTTTAATACCTTAGTAATACTGGAGGTCAGTGAGAAAAATGTCCTCCTTTTAATGATGTGGAAACATCCGAAAAGTCCGTAATATGCATATTATCTGTGATCTCAGTCTTGAAGTTAAAATGTCCACCGTGTTCACATGTTGTGGGAAAGATTTTAGAAACATCAAAAACTTCAAGATTTCTGTGGGAGATAGAGAACAAAAGAACACATATGTCTTTGTCCAAGACCAATTCTATTCTTTTACAGATGGCTGTTTTCTATGTCAACCACCAATTTGACAATGAGAAGAATTATGAAGGTGAAGCAGCTATCTTGCCAGCCAAACAAACTGAATCAACCTTTTAGAAGATTGAAGTAACATGTTTAAATAAGATAGCATTCATGGCTCTAAATTCAATGGACACATTGCCATCCCTTCTATGTTCACAAAACAGTGAGATTACAAAGTATCAATGACATACTATGAAAGATTCTTACCTGCCTCCTGAGAAATCTGTATGCAGGTCAAGAAGCTACAGTTAGAACTGGACATGGAACAATGGACTGGTTCCAAATTGGGAAAAGAGTACGTCAAGGCTGTATGTTGTCACCCTACTTGTTTAAATAATATGAAGAGTATATCATGCAAAATACCAGGCTGCATGAAGCACAAGCTAGAATCAAGATGCTGGGGAAAATGTCAATAACCTCAGATATGCAGATGACACCACCCTTATGGCAGAAAGCAAAGAGGAACTTAAGAGCCTTACAGTGAAAGAGGAGAGTGAAAAACTGGCTTAAAATTCAACATTCAGAAAACTAAGATCATAGCATCTGGTCCCATCACTTCATGGCAAATAGATGGAGAAACAATGGAAACAGTGACAGACTTTATTATCTTGAGCTCCAAAATTACAGCAAATGATGACTAAAGCCATGAAATGAAAAGATGCTTAC
The DNA here is from genome assembly GCA_006410635.1 of Cephalophus harveyi. Classification (NCBI taxonomy): domain Eukaryota; kingdom Metazoa; phylum Chordata; class Mammalia; order Artiodactyla; family Bovidae; genus Cephalophus; species Cephalophus harveyi. The sequence continues at coordinate 1,373 of SJYT01008651.1, read as the reverse complement.
TCCTTGGAAGAAAAGCTATGACCAGCCTAGACAGCATATTTAAAAGCAGAGACATCACTCTGTTGACTAAGGTCCATACATGGATCCAGGTCCTCTGGAGAAGGAAATGGCAACCCATTCCAGAACTCTTGCCTGGAAAATCCCATGGATGGAGAAGCATGGTAAGCTACAGTCCATGTGGTTGCAAAGACTCAGACACTACTGAGCTACTTCACTTTTCCCTTCATGTATGGATGTGAGAGTTGGACTATAAAGAAAGCTGAGTGCTGAGGAATTGATGCTTTTGAGCTGTAGTGTTGGAAAAAAATTTGAGAGTCCCTTGGACTACAAGGAGATCCAACCAGTCAATAAAGGAAATCAGTCCTGAATGTTCATTTATGTATGGATGTGAGAGTTGGACTATAAAGAAAGCTGAGTGCTGAGGAATTGATGCTTTTGAGCTGTAGTGTTGGAAAAAAATTTGAGAGTCCCTTGGACTACAAGGAGATCCAACCAGTCAATAAAGGAAATCAGTCCTAAATGTTCATTGGAAGGACTGAAACTGAAACTCCAATACTTTGGCCACCAGATGCGAAGGACTGACTCATTGGAAAAGACCCTGATCCTCAGAAAGATCGAAGGCGGGAGAAGAAGAGGGAAACAGAGGATGAGATGGTTGGATGGCATTATCAACATGATGGACATGAGTCGGAGCAAGCTCCAGGAGTTGGTGATGGACAGCAAAGCCTTGGCATGCTGCAGTCCGTGGGGTTGCAGAGTCGGACAAGACTGAGCGACTGAACTGAATGAGATACTATCTTTCCATATACCAAGAATTTTTCAGCCTAATTCCATGGATGTGACTCAAGATATTTCTGAACTCTTGAAAGCTGACAAAATTTTGATGGGATGAACTTGTGTATATTTTGTTAGTGGAGATAGAGAAACTGGTTTGATCTGTATTCTTGACCAGAATCTAAATGGATTTTGACCAATCCAAAGCAAAACATTACTGCTGTGTTCTATCCTATTCTGTTAGTTGGCTGCTTTCTATTCTTGTACTCTTCCTCCTACCTTCCTAGTGCACTTTCTTGTGCATTAGGCATATATTCTGAATGTTTGAAATGAAAAGTCCAGTTTTAATTGTTTTAATTGTAATCTCAGTTCAGTTCAGTCACCCAGTCATGTCCGACTCTTTGCGACCCCATGAATCGCAGAACGTCAGGCCTCCCTGTTCATTACCAACTCCCGGAGTTCACTCAGACTCACGGCCATCGAATCAGTGATGACATCCAGCCATCTCATCCTCTGTCATCCCCTTCTCCTCCTGCCCCCAATCCCTCCCAGCATCAGAGTCTTTTCCAATGAGTCAACTCTTTGCATGAGGTGGCCAA
>SJYT01008630.1:225968-236734 GCA_006410635.1 Cephalophus harveyi | reverse complement strand
TGAGTGACTGAACTGAATTGAACTGTGGAGAGTAATGAGACCGTTAAAACCAAGGGTCATTTTGAAAACTTATAAATGACTAAAAACCTCCCAAGCGGGATATTCTATTAAGTGCATTATATTGATAAGCTTATGTGCATTATTCAGTTTGCATTTCAGGCAGATGCCTTATCGTTTCTACGACTAAAATTCTGTGGGTGTCTGGAGCTATATCCTTATGGAAATCTGGTAAAAGAAGGAGCCTTGTTAACCCTCAAAGAGATATGTATGATTGGATGAAAAGGCCTCCAGGACTTACTATCTTAAAATAGGAAGGGGAAATTCGTTTCTACGACTAAAATTCTGTGGGTGTCTGGAGCTATATCCTTATGGAAATCTGGTAAAAGAAGGAGCCTTGTTAACCCCCAAAGAGATATGTATGATTGGATGAAAAGGCCTCCAGGACTTACTATCTTAAAATAGGAAGGGGAAAAATGTGGATTACATTAGCATATCAATGACTATTATGTAATTTTCTCTACATTCTGAAGTAATGTATGTTACTTTATTGAAATGGGCCCATTTTTATAAACTTTAATTTGCAGAAATCAGGAACCCCAACCCTACAAGACCTTTTCTTTACTGCCAGACCTGGTGAACTGTTAGCTGTGGTTGGACCTGTGGGTGCAGGAAAGGTAAGTTGTGATGCTTTTGTCAGCTTGATGAAATACCACTGCCCTTGTTAAATTCTCAGAGTTGAGCCCAGAGCTATCCATGACACAATTTGAATTGAGTGTACCTAGAACAGCGTTTCTCAAACTGTTCCATGGAATATTAGTTTTGCAAGAAGGTTTCAAGGTCAAATAAATCTAAATAAGCACACACTGTGTTTTCTTTCTTGATGCCTCACATTGCACAGTTGGGAACCATTGTCAGGAATTTGGAGGTCTCAGTGAATGAAATTATTGATGTGACAGCTGTTAGGTTGGATGGAGACAGTGGGGACTTCTTTTCATCACAGTGGCCCCTCCAGGAAGTCTGGAGGTGGTGAAGCCTCTTCCGGGAAGCTCTGAGCATTTCCTCATGGGACTTGATGTGATCCTTTCAGTGTACGTGTGTTGAATGTTCAGCCACGTGCTGGAGCTAAAGACACAGATGTGAGCCAGACCCTGACGTCTCTACCATCCAAAGGCAACCAGGTTCCAGGGCGAGCCAGATACATAGGCAGTTGATCTCAGCCCAGTGTGGTGAGCGCTTTGATGGTGTAGACACAGACACGTCACTTCTGTGTGTCACAAGAGATTTGAAAGATGTGCACTTGCACTTAGTGTCCTGTGTTGTGAAACAACAAAATACAGAAACCTAAATGTGGGATGTGTACACGAGAGGGTGATGATTTCCTCTCTGATGGACTGTTGCTCTTTAGACACGACTCATTTCAGAATTCTTTTAAGTAATCATCTTTGGATATATTCTTCACACAGAGCTTTTTAAGGATAAGTGTTTGTCAAGTGACGGACACCTGGATGCAGGAACAACTGCACTAAACATCAGATACATGAAGTACACATCCTGCTGGGCTGCTCTGCTAGTGAAGGATGTTACGCATTCTTAGTTTTTGCTGAGTGTAGTGCTTCATTTGGGGGCTTCTCTTGGGCAGAGGAGATTGTTATAGTATTTTATTAATATTCCTTATCAGCCATTCATTTGCATTGACCGATAGTGTTATTTTCATTTGTTTTTGCCCAAACTTCCAGGGCTGTACTTTATCCTGTTCTGAATGCAAGGGTTCTGTTGTGTATCAAGCACCAGCCTGGGGTCAGCCGTGCTATGGGATGTTTCGTCCTGAGTGCTCCCTGTTCACGCGTGTGTGTTCCCGTCTGTTGCAGTCGTCACTGTTACGCGCTGTGCTGGGGGAGCTGCCCCCGAGCCAGGGGCAGGTCAGCGTGCACGGGAGGATCGCGTATGTTCCTCAGCAGCCCTGGGTGTTCTCAGGAACTGTGAGGAGTAACATTTTATTTGGGAAGAAATATGAAGAAGACCGATATGAAGAAGTAATAAAGGCTTGTGCTTTGGGAGAGGTGAGTAAGGACTTTTGAGTAGCATGTACTAGAATTTCAAATGACAGACTTGGTTTAAGCTATCAGTAAATTTGTTGAAAGTTCTTTTTATTTTTTAAAGTTTGAAAGATCGTTCAGTGTTGTTTAATATTTACACTGGTCTTCTGAGAAAGTATACAGGCATATATGCTAGACCTTCAATCCTGATGTCATAAGGACACTCACAGAATGTTGAGGAGGGGGTTGTTTCACTTTGTGAAGTTTATTTCACTTTTAACTTATTGTCGTAGTGGACAATTACAAAAATTTCTAAAATTAGAGTGTACAGTGTAATGAACCCTCATGTACCCACTCCCCAGCTTCAAGCAGGAGCAGCTGGTGGCCAGTCTTGCTGCATCTTCACTCCTGCCCTCTGCCAGCCTCACCCCCACCCCACGTTATTCTAGAGCAGATCCTAGACCTCAGATTAGTTCGGCTCAGCTGGTAAAGAGTCTGCCTGTAATGTGGGAGACCTGGGTTTGATCCCTGGATTGGGAAGATCTGGAGACAGGAACGGCTACCCACTGCAGTATTCTAGCCTGGAGACTTCCATGGACTCTGTAGTTCATGGGGTTGCAAAGAATTGGACACGACAGAGTGACTTTCACTTCCACTTTCAAAGCTTTCCTGGTGGCTCAGACAGTAAAGACCCTGCCTGCAGTTCAGGAGATGTGGGTTTGATTCCTGGGCTTGAAAGATCCCCTGGAGAAGGGAATAATTATCCACTCCAATGTTCTTGCCTGGTGGGCTACAGTCCATTGGGTTGCAGAGTCAGACACCACTGAGCGACTAACACACAAATATTTTACTAGTTTTTCTCTAAGAGATAGGAGAGCCTTTTTTTGGAAAAATATATTATTTCATCTGAAAAATAGCCCCAATTCCTCAGTATTATCAGCCTTCTAGTTTACATGTTGCTAATCATCTCACTGAGGAGTCTCCTTTACCACTGGTTTGAATCAGACTCCACATGAGGTCCACCCCCTGCACTTGGATGGTACCTCCTCACCCTTTCAGTCTCTAGGTTTTTCTCTGCACTTGGTTATGACTGGTATTTTTATTTAAAGAAAATAGAATGCTTTAACATTTCTTCTTAATACTGCATTGTTTCACTGGGGGAGAGATTGTTTTCAGAAAAGACTGTGTTTCACAGAAAATGGCGAGGTGAAACTCTGAAATTTGGATGAAATCAGTGAATGAATGGTGAAAACAAATTACCTGATAAACAATATAATCTGGCAAAAAAGAAAGGAAAATGTAAATACTGATGAATACTGTGTTACTCTCTTGAGTTATAAAAATCTAAATAATAGCATTAAAGGGCTTCTCCTCCCCAGGCCTGTCCAGCGCAGTGTGTTCTTTTGTACNCCTGGGCTTGAAAGATCCCCTGGAGAAGGGAATAATTATCCACTCCAATGTTCTTGCCTGGTGGGCTACAGTCCATTGGGTTGCAGAGTCAGACACCACTGAGCGACTAACACACAAATATTTTACTAGTTTTTCTCTAAGAGATAGGAGAGCCTTTTTTTGGAAAAATATATTATTTCATCTGAAAAATAGCCCCAATTCCTCAGTATTATCAGCCTTCTAGTTTACATGTTGCTAATCATCTCACTGAGGAGTCTCCTTTACCACTGGTTTGAATCAGACTCCACATGAGGTCCACCCCCTGCACTTGGATGGTACCTCCTCACCCTTTCAGTCTCTAGGTTTTTCTCTGCACTTGGTTATGACTGGTATTTTTATTTAAAGAAAATAGAATGCTTTAACATTTCTTCTTAATACTGCATTGTTTCACTGGGGGAGAGATTGTTTTCAGAAAAGACTGTGTTTCACAGAAAATGGCGAGGTGAAACTCTGAAATTTGGATGAAATCAGTGAATGAATGGTGAAAACAAATTACCTGATAAACAATATAATCTGGCAAAAAAGAAAGGAAAATGTAAATACTGATGAATACTGTGTTACTCTCTTGAGTTATAAAAATCTAAATAATAGCTTTAAAGGGCTTCTCCTCCCCAGGCCTGTCCAGCGCAGTGTGTTCTTTTGTACTGTGAGGAAAGATTGGGACGGTCTTTCAAAGGTGTGGTGTTGAAGGCTCCAAACTCGCTTTGTGAAACAATAGTAATTTTGCTTGAACAATGACTTAATATCATAGACTATATCAGATGAGTAGCATTTTGTGATGATGTGAACAAAAAAGAATGGCTTGTTTAATGCTCTTCTTTCTTTCTCCTGGGTTGTTGTTAATGGGAGATCTTTTGTGGAAATGATATTGTTACTGAGTCCACTCTTTTGTTACTGAGTCTACTGTGGACTCAGTAACAATATCATGAAGCACAAGCTGGAATCAAGATTCCTGGGAGAAATATCAATAACCTCAGATATGTGGATGACACCACCCTTATAGCAGAAAGTGAAGAGGAACTGAAGAGCCTCTTGATGAAGGTGAAAGAGGAGAGTGAAAAGGCTGGCTTAAAACTCAACATTCAAAAAACTAAGATCACGGCATCCAATCCCAACACTTAATGGCAAATAGATGGGGAAACAATGGAAACAGTGACAGACTTTATTTTCTTGAGCTCAAAAATCACTGAAGATGGTGACTGAAGCCATGAAATTAAACATGCTTGCTCCTTGGAAAAAAAGGCTATGACCAACCTAGACAGTGTATTAAAAAGCAGACATATTACTTTGCCGACAAAGGTCCGTCTAGTAAAGGCTATGATTTTTCCACTAGTCATGCATGGATGTGAGAGTTAGACCATGAAGAAAGCTGAGTGCCAAGCAATTGATGCTTTTGAACTGTGGTGTTGGAGAAGACTCTTGAGAGTTTCTTGAACTGCAAGGAGATCCAACCAGTCCTAAAGGAAAGCAGTCCTGAATATTCACTGGAAGGACTGATGCTGAAGCTGAAGCTCCAATACTGTGGCCATCTGATGCGAAGAACTGACTCATTGGAAAAGATCCTGATACTGGGTAAGATTGAAGGCAAGAGGAGAAGGAAATAATTGAGGATGAGATGGTTGGATGGCATCACTGACTTGATGGACATGAGTTTGAGCAAGCTCTGGGAGTTGGTGATAGACAGCAAAGCCTGGCATGCTGTAGTCCATGGGGTCTCAAAGAGTTGGACACGACTGAGTGACTGAACTGAACTGAGTCCAAGCTCACTCTCCTCACTGCACCGTTGGCCAATGAGTCTGAGATGAGGTGCTGAGACAAGGAAGGGACTTTATTCAGGAAGCCCCTGACAGAGAAGATGGCAAGTTCAGTATCAGTATCAGTTCGGTTGCTCAGTTGTGTCTGACTGTTTGACAAAGCATGGTCCACTGGAGATGGGAAGGGCAAGCCATTTCAGTATTCTTGCCTTGAGAACCTCATGAACAGTATGAAAAGGCAAAAGATAGGACACTGAAAGATGAACTCCCCAGGCCAGTAGGTGCCCGGTATGCTACTGGAGATCAGTGGAGAAATAACTCCGGAAAGAATGAAGAGACAGAGCCAAAGCAAAAACAACACCCAGTTGTGAATGTGACTGGTGATGGAAGTAAAGTCCAGTGCTGTAAAGAACCATATTGCATAGGAACCTGGAATATTAGGTCCATGAATCAAGACAAACTGGAAGGGGTCAAACAGGAGATGATAAGGATGAACATTGATATTGTAGGAATCAGTGAACTAAAAGGGACTGAAATGGGCTAATTTAACTCAGATGACCATTATATCTACTATTGTAGGCAAGAATCCCTTAGAAGAAATGGAGTAGCCATCATAGTCAACAAAAGAGTCTGAAATGCAGTACTTGGATGCAATCTCAAAAACAAAAGAATGATCTCTGTTCGTTTCCAAGGCAAACCATTCAATATCATGGTAATCCAAGTCTATGTCCTGACCAATAATGCTGAAGAAGCTGAAGTTGAATGATTCTGTGAAGACCTACAAAACCTTCTAGAACTAACATCAAAAAAGATGTCCTTTTCATTATAGGGGACTGGAATGCAAAAGTAGGAAGTCAAGAGACACCAGGAATAACAAGCAAATTTGGCCTTGGAATACCGAAATGAAGCAGGGTGAAGGCTAACAGGATTTTGCCAAGAGAATGCACTGGTCATAGCAAACACCCTCTTCCAACAACACAAGAGAAGACTCTACACATTGACATCACCAGATGGTCAACACCGAAATCAGATTGATTCTATTCTTTGCAACCAAAGATGGAGAAACTCTATACAATCAGAAAAAACAAGACTGGGAGCTGACTGTGGCTCAGATAATGAATGCCTTATTGCCAAATTCAGATTTAAGTTGAAGAAAGTAGGGAAAACACTAGACCATTCAGGTATGACATAAATCAAATCCCTTATGATTATAGAGTGGAAGTGGCAAATAGATTCAAGGGATTAGATCTGATAGAGTGCCTGAAGAACTATGGAAAAAGGTTTATGACATTGTACAGGAGGCAGTGATCAAGACCATCCTAAGAAAAAGAAAGGCAAAAAGGCAAAATGATTCTCTGAGGAGGCCTTACAAATAGCTGAGATGGCAGGTTAGCACCTCAAAATAGCCATCTCATCAGGGGCAAGATGTCACGGTCTTCTGTGAATCAGAGATGGTCGACATGAGGAAACTAAGTAAAAAGATTTAATTCTTGTGAATATCTTATAAAGCAGCAAGTGTCATGCTGGGAGATGTTAGTTTCACTTCCTTATAACCCTTCACAGGTGGGCAGGGTCAGGCCATCTCCTTGAGGCAGGCCATTGTGCATGCCTGCAGTAACAAAAGCAGCAAGATAAGGATTAAAGTCACAGAAGCACCAGTATGAGTTCAAAATTAACCATTCCTGGTTACAGTATCAAAGTAGCAGGAATGAGCTGGATTTTTATTAAATGGTGTTTATAAAGTGGTGATCCAGTGGTTCAAACTCCATGCTCCCAATGCAGGGGGCATGGGTTCGATCTTTGGTCAAAAGCTAAGATCCTACATGCCACAAGGTGCAACCAAAAAATTTAAAAACAATTTAAGAGCAAATATATGGACTTCCCTGGTGGCTCAGATGGTAAAGGATCTGCCTGCAATGTGGGAGACCCGGGTTCAATTCCTGGGTCCAAAAGATCCCTGGAGAAGGGAGTAGAACCCACTCCAGTATTTTTGCCTGGAGAATTTGTGGACAGAGGAGCCTGGCACGCTATAGTCCATAGGGGTAGAAAGAGTCAGACACAACTGAGTGACTAATGCTGCACTACAAATACTGTGTAAGAAAAGGGGGAAGCAAATGTAAACAGTAAGAGCAGCAGTTCCCATTCAGAGTCTAGATGCAAATCACTTTGTCTCTCGCACGTGTGTGTATACACACGTAAGAAGGTGTGTAAGTTATTCTTTATGAGTGTCCTTGATGTTGAATTCCTCATTTTTTGTTGGTAAAGCTGAAGCTTGGGGGATGAAACAGCTGTCCTTAACATCTGGAGCTCAAGTTCAGATCTGCTTCTGCACAACTCTAGACTCAATGCTTGTCCTCGGTGCCGTACTGGCTTGAGGAAGTTTAAAAGAAAGAACTTTTCAGAAAGCAGGTGATGGATGAAGGTGGAAGGTGGGATGTGGAATAAACAAATCTTAGGCATTTCCTCTTTACCTTAATCATATCCAGCTCCTGATGCCCACATCAGACTCCAAAGACCCAGGCCAGGTGTGAGTGTTTCTCTCATGACCTTGCCTTTCCGGTGAAGCTCAGGCCTGTCTTTCTGTCCCGCGTTTGAGCATCTCTGGAGAGGAGCAGCTGTGGGACAGTGGCTACCATTCAGCGTTTTCCTCAGGGGCCATCGTTCTCCCTGGGGGGCAGTGCTTTGCTGCAGCCACATGGCGCGACTGGACCAGTAACGTGCACAGGGTTCTGAGGCTTCCCTCACCCCAGACCATCCATGCAGCAGATTCTGTGAGAAGGGGCCCTGCAAGACGGGGCTGCACAGCGATTCTTCTGTATGTGATGAGACAGATATTTACAAAGATGGACTGCTCTCCTGTTTGCATGGTCAGGACAGAGAGTTGGGGCCCCTGGTGCCCTTTCTGTCCTTGGCAGGAAGGTGGCTTAGGGCAGAGGAGTAGTGAGAGGGGAGTCCCGGACCCGGCTGTGTCACTTGCCTGCTGTCACTTTGAACACGTCCTGTTACCTGCCTGAGGTTTCCTCAGCAAAATGAGGACACTAGTCCAGCGGTTTTCCAAGAGGTTTTGTTGCTGCTCTGAAATGTCCTCTATGACTGATTAGCAATTAGCAAGGGGTTAGCAAGGTCTTTGCAGCACTTGGGAACCATTTAATGAGTTATGCGAGCCTCTGCTTATCGCCTTTTGGAATCCCTGTGTCGGGGGATGAAGATAAGATGGTCACAGGTAGTAGAGGTGTCTGGAGTTACTTTGGGCTTCCTTGGTGGCTCCGTGGCAATCTGCTTGCAATGCAGGATCCCTGGGTCAGGAAGATCCCCTGAAGGAGGGCATGGCAACCTCCTCTAGTCCTCTTGCCTGGAGAATTCCATGGACAGAGGAGCCTGGCGGGTTACAGTCCATGTGATCGCACAGGGTCAGACACGGAAGCGACTAAGCTGCAGCAGCGGCAGCAGAGTTATCTTGGCCTGAAGATACAGAGACCACACGCGTAGTAGAAAAAGTTTGACCTTTAGGGAAAAATAGTCCCGGATAGTAACTCCAGGTGTTTGTCTCAGTTTCTTCTCTTATTACGTGGTGGAGGGGTGGGATTACCCGAAAGGCTACAGGCCACGCCTGTGCAATGCAAGCAAGTCAGGGTTTCAGTTAATGGCAGCAACTGTTACTAACACAGCCGTTTTCTCTTCATTCATCCATCAGTTCAGTTCAGTTCAGTCGCTCAGTCGTGTCTGACTCTTTGCGACCCCATGAATCTCAGCACTCCAGGCCTCCCTGTTCATCACCATCTCCCGGAGTTCACTCAGACTCACGTCCATCGAGTCCGTGATGCCATCCAGCCATCTCATCCTCTTCGGTCGTCCCCTTCTCCTCCTGCCCCCAATCCCTCCCAGCATCAGAGTCTTTTCCAATGAGTCAACTCTTCACATGAGGTGGCCAAAGTACTGGAGTTTCAGCTTTAGCATCATTCCTTCATACTTAAATGCATACAAATATTATAAAGATTTCTCCTTACAGTTCTCCCTGTGCTCACATCTGCCTAATCTTGGAGGAAAAAAATAGTTTAAAAAAGCGAAATTTTTTGTGTTACATTAAACTAGATCTAATTGAAGTAAACCTTTAAGCTTATTGAGCTGAAAACTTTTCTGTAACAAAATAGGGAGATATAAAGTAATCACATTGGGAATATTAATTCAGGCTGATGAGATAACTCCAAGGTCCAGGAGTCAGCAGGCTCAGGGATTGAGTCTCAGTTTCTCTATTTACTAGGAGTGTGATCAGTCACCAATAGCAAATTATCAATTCCTATCCTTTTTCCATTTATGGGGAGTTTTCCTACACTTTAGATTCTCACAGCATCCTTGAATTTAGTGACTCTTGTTTCTGCAGCACATTCTGTAGAACAGGAAAGAGAGACTTAGGAGATCAAAGGATTTGTTTATCATGGAGACCCCGGTGTGCCACTTGCTTCCTCCCCAAATTTGCTAAAGTAGAGACAAAGAAATGAGTGCTGCTTGTCTATGCCCGGATCTGTTCAGTGATAATTACAGGCAGTCTAAAATTTCTAATATAATAACTGTGTAACTTAAACTTGATTATTATTTTGTGGTTTTGGGGATGTTCTTGTCATCTTTTTTTTCCCCCAGGTACTCTGGGGAAAATAAACAGATGTGTCTATTTATTTCTTAAATAGTATTGAGATAAAACTTATGATAGATTCCCCTGTTCTCAAATCAAAGCTTCATATCCTTCTTAACTTTGAGTGTTTTCTGCTTCCATGGGCAAGTGTCTACTTGGTTTAGCTGATCTGCTCCATGTTCCTTGAGTACACTGTTTCCCTTTAGTTTTTCCTGCCCAGCCTGCTTTTTTTTTTTTTTTTTTGCCCCCTTTTCTTGTATAGTTCTTGTCTGTCTCTCTGTGACTGGTCTTAAGTATCACTGTGAAGACTCCAGTTAGGTCTTATTCCTTCTGTGGAAGTGGGAAGCTGACACGATGTTCAGCAAAATTGGAAATTTAAGACACGCTCATTTGGAAAACTCAGCAGTGGCCACAGGACTGGAAAAGGTCAGTTTTCATTCCAATTCCAAAGAAAGGCAATGCAAAAGAATGCTCCAACTACCGCACAATTGCACTCATCTCACATGCTAGTAAAGTAATGCTCAAAATCCTCCAAGCCAGGCTTCAGCAATACGTGAACCGTGAACTCCCTGATGTTCAAGCTGGCTTTCGAAAAGGCAGAGGAACCAGAATTCAAATTGCCAACATCCGCTGGATCATGGAAAAAGCAAGAGAGTTCCAGAAAAACATCTACTTCTGCTTTATTGACTATGCCAAAGCCTTTGACTGTGTGGATCACAATAAACTGTGGAAAATTCTGAAAGAGATGGGAATACCAGACCACCTAACCTGCCTCTTGAGAAATCTGTATGCAGGTCAGGAAGCAACAGTTAGGACTGGACATGGAACAACAGACTGGTTCCAAATAGGAAAAGGAGTGCGTCAAGGCTGTATATTGTCACCCTGCTTATTTAACTT
>SJYT01008630.1:46086-224818 GCA_006410635.1 Cephalophus harveyi | reverse complement strand
TACTTGCACTCAGGTTAATTTCTTATGTCATCCATCCCCCACTATGGAAAGAAACTCTAGGACTTTGTTTCTTTCTGGCTGAATTCATCATGCCCTGAATAATGCCTGGTGTATAGGTCGATCTTCAGTAAATAAGTGTGAAAATAGTCAAATGCATAAATGCTGTGAAAAACTATAGAATGAAAACAAATGAGAAACCAAAGAGGTTTTTGTTGTTGTTGTTGTTCAAGGCTATAGTTTAGTCACTATGAAACATTCCCATTGCCCTTCATCAAATGCTTGTATGAAGAACTTATACTCAAGGATTAGGAGGATGGGAATTCTCTGGTTGTTCAGTGGTTAGGGCTCCATGCTTTCATGGCTGAGATTGTGGGTTAAATCCCTAGTCAGAGAACTAAAATCCCACAAGCTACATGGTTTGGCAAAAAAAAAAAAATTAGGATGAGAGGAAAGTGAAAGTCGCTCATTCATGTCTGACTCTTTGCGACTCCATGGGCTATATAGCCCATGGAATTTTCCAGGCCAGAATACTGGAGTGGGTAGCCTTTCCCTTCTCCAGGGGATCTTCTCAACCCAAGAATCGAACTGGGGTCTCCTGATTGCAGGCAGATTCTTAACCAACTGAGCTATGAGAGGAGGAGAACACATTTTAAATCTTATTCTCTTTCCCTTTTCTATCTCTACATAGGATTTACAGCTTCTGGAGGATAGAGATCTAACTGAGATAGGAGACAGAGGAACCCCGCTGAGTGAAGGACAGAAATCCCGGGTCAGCCTCGCCAGGTGAGTGGGGTTTCAGTTGCCATCCTGCCCCTCCTCCTCCGCGGCTCCTAGTGGATGTGAGTACGCAGACCCGGCTCACTGGGTGGGCCTGTGTGGAGCAGGATCTTGGTTCTTTCCATGGACTGTTGGAATGAACCTGGAGTTGTTGGACACCATCATGATTCAGAGATGAGTCATGTGTGAAGTGTCTGGAGTGTGAAGTGTCCTCTCCCAACATCTGTCTACATTTTCTAGAGCCGTGTATCAGGATGCAGACATCTACCTCCTGGATGATCCATTCAGTGCAGTGGACGTAGAAGTCAGCAGGCACTTGTTTGAACAGTGAGTTTGCTCCTGTGTTTCTATCATCTCCGCTTTCCAGGAACCCTATAGAGATCAGGGAAGAGAGCTCAGGAAAGCCTTTGTGCTTCAGGAGGCTCAGCTCACTCTGCCCTCGTGCCCTTCCCTCCCCTCCCTTCCCTCCACAGAAGATCCATCGTAGAGAAATCTTGCACCATGATGAGGTCAGGACAGGAAAATACAGCAGGTGCTTCCAGTGTGTGGAGACCAGTGGGGTCTGTGCTTCAGGCAGTGAGGGATAAATGGAAGATTCCCCCTGCTAATTGCAGTTGATGGATCCAGACCCCAGGAATAAGAAAGGTGATATACGGTTTTCAAGTCAGAACAGGACTTGGCAACCTGGTACTTAGCTGGCAGTTATTTTCCACCATCATTTATTTTATTTTATTTATTTATATTTTAAATTGAAGGATAATTGCTTTACAGTATTTCGTGGTTTTCTGTCATACATCAACAAGAAACAGCCATAGTTACATCCCTGTCCCCTCCCTCCCAAACCTCCCTCCCACCCTATTTACCCTTCATCACTGAGCCCCTGTTTGAGTTCCTTGAGTCATAAAACAAATTCCCATTGGCTGTCTATTCTGCATTTGGTGACATCAGTTTCCATGCTACTCTCTCCATACATCTCACCCTCTCCCTCCTTCCCTCACCCCCGTGTCCTTAGGTCTTTTCTACATGTCTGTTTCTCCATTGCTGCCCTGAACATAAATTCATCAGTACCATCTTTTTAGATTCCATGTATATGTATCAGTATATGATATTTATATTTCTCTTTCTGACTTAATTCACTCTGTATAATAGGCTCTAGGTTCATCCAGCTCATTAGAACTGACTTGAATGCATTCCTTTTTGTGGCTGAGTAGTATTCCATTGTATATATGTACCACAGCTTCTTTATCTGTTAATCCTCCATCATTTTTTTAAGGTACGGGAGAAGCAAAGTTTTCAATACTGACTGGAAAGACCCTTGGTTTATGCTTATTACTCTGTAGGTTTGAAAATAGTAAAGTCTAGAACTTGAGTATGATTTATTCTACATCAGAGTCTGTTCTCTAGGTCTGTAAATCAGGTTTTGTTTTGTAGATAGTTTCATTTTTGCAATATTTTATATTCCACAAATTAATGATATCATATGATATTTGTCTTTCTTTTTCTGACTTACTTCACTTAGTATGATAATCTCCAGGTCCAACCATGTTTCTGAAAATGGCATTCGTTCTTGCTTTCTTTATCCATTCAGCTGTCAGTTGACATTTAGGTTGTTCCCTTGTCTTGGGTGTTATGAATACTGCTTCTTTGAGCATAGAGGTACATGTGTCTTTTTGTGGTTTTGTCTGGATATATGCCTAGGAGTGAGATTGCTAGATTATAGGATAATTCTATTTTTAATGTTCAGAGGGACCTCCAAACTGTTTTCCATACTGCCTCTACCAACTTACATTCCCACCAACAGTGTAGGAAAGCTTTATTTTCTTTGTATCCTTTCTAGCCATTGTTATTTTAATGATGGCCATTCTGACTGGTATGAAGTGGTACATCACTGTAGTTTTGATTTGCATTTCTCTAATAATTCATAATGTTGAGCATCTTTTCATGTGCCTATTGGCTATTGGCTATATATATATATACACACACACACGCACACACACACATACACACACATCCTTTGGAGAAATGTCTATTTAGTTTTTCTGCTAATTTTTCAATTGGGTTGTTTGTCTTGTTTTTGTTATTGAATTGTATGAAATGTTTGTATATTTTGCAGATTACCCTTGTCAGTTGCATCATTTGGAAATATTTTCTCCCATTCCATATGTTGTCTTTTTGTTTTCTGATGGTTTTCTTTGCTGTGCAAAAGCTTGTGCATTTGATTAGGTCCCATTTGTTTATTCTGTTTTTATTTCTATTGCCTTGGGAGACTAACCTAAGAAAAAGTAGATTTATTTATGTCAGAGAATATTTTACCTGTGTTCTCTTCTTGGAGTTTTATGTTGTCATATTTTAAGTTGTTAAGTCATTTTGAGTTTATATTTGTGGGTGGTGAGAGGGTGTGTTCTAACTGCATTGATTTACAAGCCTGTGTCTCTGCCTTTATGTCTTAGTCTCCTCTTCATCTAAGCACCCCTGTCAGATTAGATTAGGCCCAGAGTAATTAAGGGTAACAGTTACTTCTTTAAAGTCCCTGTTATGAAATTCTAAGGTACTAATGGCTCAGATGTCAACAAGTGAATTTTGAGGGGACATGACTGATTTACAACAGGTCCAGAATAACAAAGTAGAAACTTCAGCAGAGTCAGCAGATGTGTGAGGAGCTCTGACCTCTGGACATGAGGAGCTGGGATTCCACATCCACTAAGCAGAGGTTGTTAGACTTTGATGGAACCTGCCCGTATGAAAAACATGCTTAGTGCTGGCATGGTGAAAGAGTTGCAGAGATGAATTTTGGTGATGGCTGCAAAACAATGTGAATGTACTTAATGCCACTGAACTGTATGCTTAAAATGGCAGAAATGGAAAATTTCATGTTAGGTATATTTTACCACAGGGTTTCCCTGGTAGCTCAGTAATAAAGAATCCACCTACCAAGCAGGAGATGCAGGTTGGATTCCTGGGTTGGGAAGATCCCCTGGTGAAGGAAATGGCAACCCACTCAAGTATTCTTGCTTGGAGAATCCCAGGAACAGAAGAGTCGGGTGGGCTACAGTCCGTGGGGTTGCAAAGAGTATGAAAAACATGCTTAGTGCTGGCATGGTGAAAGAGTTGCAGAGATGAATTTTGGTGATGGCTGCAAAACAATGTGAATGCACTTAATGCCACTGAACTGTATGCTTAAAATGGCAGAAATGGTAAATTTCATGTTAGGTATATTTTACCACAGGGTTTCCCGGGTAGCTCAGTGATAAAGAATCCACCTGCCAAGCAGGAGATGCAGGCTGGATTCCTGGGTTGGGAAGATCCCCTGGTGAAGGAAATGGCAGCCCACTCAAGTATTCTTGCTTGGAGAATCCCAGGAACAGAAGAGTCGGGTGGGCTACAGTCCGTGGGGTTGCAAAGAGTTAGCAATAATTTAGGGACTGAACAACATCAACAACATATTTTACCTCCAGCTCTCTAATCTGGCCCCCCTTTCCCATCCTNAGCCCACTCAAGTATTCTTGCTTGGAGAATCCCAGGAACAGAAGAGTCGGGTGGGCTACAGTCCGTGGGGTTGCAAAGAGTTAGCAATAATTTAGGGACTGAACAACATCAACAACATATTTTACCTCCAGCTCTCTAATCTGGCCCCCCTTTCCCATCCTCTCTTGATCCTGACTGAATGAATTTTCCCTTAGAGAAGTGCCTTGTGACTTGTCATGAGTTCAGTGACTGGGGCTAGTGCTGTGACAGGGATTCCCCACCCCCACCGTCCTGGCATCAGGAGTGGCTTAGGCTCCCTCTTCCCAGGACCCTGACCTGAACCTACAAATGGCTGTCTCCCATCTTATGTGAGGCTGCACACGTTCTCCATCATTTCCTGAAGAATTTCTGCTGGCCATCACATCTGTGTCATGGGGAGGGGAGAGGGAGGTATTCTGATTGCTGAGAACAGTGTGCTGATCACAGTAGTCCTCCCAAGTTTTTCGAACACAGGAAGTATTTGTAAAGTTTTCTTAAACATTTTGGGTTTAATGACTTGAAATGTACACTCAATGGAAGCAAGCTTATTTAGATTGTTGGTTGCTAATCACAGCCACATTCTCTAGGGAAACTTAAAGTAGAGAGCATGAGGCAGTTTGTGAAGTCACTCAGCAGCAAGGAGAGAATGTTCTCTAGTTAGAAAGTTGGATGGAATAATATGCTATGAGTGCTGGTGGGCATGTGGAAGCTTAGTAATGGGTTATTGTTCAGTCGCTCAGTTGTGTCCAACTCTGTGACCCCATGAACTGCAGCTTGTCAGGGAGTATTTTGTGTTAGTAATGAGGAGTATTTTGTATTAAAAGTGAATGAATCACACTGTACTTTCTGTTAACAGTTTCCTTCAGTTGTGAATATACATCCACATTTATTAAGGTTCTATGAATTTGCATCTGCATGTTACAGACATTGTGTGGGTTTTGTCACCTACAGAAGGTTATATAGGCCTTAGGGCAACTGATGCAGTGTTACCTGTATCTAGCTTGTATTTTAACATGTTTCAGCCCCACATCACCAGGCCCCTACATGCTGTGTCATCAGGTCTTTGGGTCTGTCCTGATCAGACTCCCACGCTGCTGTCTACACAGCTCATTCTCCTGCTCCAACCCTTCACCGACCCCCTCACAACCATGTTCAGGATGCAGCACCAGGTCCTCAAAGAGCGAACAGGCTTCTTTGCTGTCTGGTCCCACAGCCTTTCCAGCTGTGCTGGCTTTGTGGGAGCCCTTTCTCACCCCTTCCTTGTCACCTACAGAAGATTAGCGGCCTTAAGGGAATTGATGCAGTGTTACCTGTGTCTAGCTTGGATTTTAACTTGTTTCAACCCCACATCACCAGGCCCCTGCATCCTGTGTCATCAGGTTTTCGTGTCTGCCCTGATCAGACTCCCACGCTGCTGTCTACACAGCTCATTCTCCTGCTCCAGCCCTTCACAGACCCCCTCACAGCTATGTTCAGGATGCAGCACCAAGTCCTCAAAGAGAGAACAGGCTTCTTTGCTGTCTGGTCCCACAGGCTTTCCAGCTGTGCTGGCTTTGTGGGAGCCCTTTCTCACCCCTTCCTGGAGAAGGGAATGGCTACCCACTCCAGTATTCTTGCCTGGAGAACCCCATGGACAGAGGAGCCTGGCAGGCTACAATCCATGGGGTCACAAAGAGTCAGACATGACTCAGCAACTGACACTTTCATTTTCACTTTTTTCTCACCCCTGTCTGTCTGTATATTCGGTCCCTCTGTCCCCAAGCTAGGGCACAGTGTGCCAGGGCACAGAAAGAAGGTGAAAAACGGGCCTTGCCATTCCCCCTGCTCCTACAGAGGGTACCTGTGCCCCCTGTCTTCCCACAGCCCACAGAGGGCTGCACTTGACCATTTATGAGTACCCCCCAAGCCCCGATAAGCTGTGAATGCAGGGAGGTGCCTCAGCCTGGCTTGTTCAGTCCCAGGACCCCTGCACCTGCTGTGTCTTCTTCCAGGGATGTCTCCCCAGAGAGTCTCAGGACTCCCCTGTCTCCCCATCTAAGACAGCAGCCCCCCTTGCTTTTCCTTCACAGCACATGTCATGGTCTGAAAGAGCACTTTCTATACTCGTTCTGTATGTCCCCATTTACATGGTATATAGTGTTGTCTCCTGTCTTGACCAACGGGTGTATCTTTGGCATGTAGGACAGTGCCTGGCGCCCTAACAACAGCAGCCCCCCTTGCTTTTCCTTCACAGCACATGTCATGGTCTGAAAGAGCACTTTCTATACTCGTTCTGTATGTCCCCATTTACATGGTATATAGTGTTGTCTCCTGTCTTGACCAACGGGTGTATCTTTGGCATGTAGGACAGTGCCTGGCGCCCTAACAACCTCTGCTGACTGGATGAATGAAGGTGGGGACTCTATCTTTTGTTTTATTTGGTACACATTAAAGGGCACTTTCTATACTCGTTCTGTGTGTCCCCATTTACATGGCATATAGTGTTGTCTCCTGTCTTGACCAGCGGGTGTGTCCTTGGCATGTAGGGCAGTGCCTGGCGCCCTAACAACCTCTGCTGACTGGATGAATGAAGGTGGGGACTCTGTCTTTTGTTTTATTTGGTACATATCCCTGTACCATTGAATGTGTCCACTTTTAACGCAGTCCATTATAGAATTATACATGGTATTATACTTCCTGCTGTACTTCCAGACTGGTGTACTTCCATGCTTCTAGACTTCCCTGGTGGTTCAGATGGTAAAGCACCTGCCTACAATGTGGGAGACCCAGGTTCGATCCCTGGGTCAGGAAAATCTCCTGGAGAAGGAAATGACAACACACTCCAGTACTCTTGCCTGAAAAATCCCATTGATGGAGGATCCTGGTAGGCTAGAGTCCATCGGATTGCAAAGAGTCAGACATGACCGAGGGACTTCACTTTCATATGGTTATTATAAGATTAACCTAGTCCTTACATAGGAATAACAATTAAATAACTGACTGTTGAATCTTTACTCTAAAAACTTGGAAAGTAGAGTGGTTTGGAGAAATAGTATTATATTTAATTAATTAATTTTTATTTATTTATTTGACTGCATCAGGTCCTAGTTGCAGCACACAAGATCTTCTTGCTTCATGTGGGATCTTCCATTGGCAACACACAGCCTCTCTAGCTGTGATGCACAGGCTCAGGCACTCTGAGGCATGTGGGATCTTAGTCCCCCCCCCTACCAGGCTGCCGGGGATCTAACCTTTGTCCCCTGCATTGGCACGTGGATTCCCAACTACTATTATCACCTGGGAAGTCCCCTAAAAAGTGTCTGAAGTTTAGTCACTTGTCCGATGTCATCAAGCTCCTTAGAGGGACTGAGCTGCAGTCTACTGCCTCCAGACTCTCCATCTGACTCACTCACAGGCTGAGCTCAGGCCCAGATCCCTGAGATTTGCTCTATAAGGGGCTCGGGCTCCCCTGGACCCACTCACTCGCTTCCCTGGAGGGGCTGTAGACCCTCTGGGGTGACACTGGGGCTGAGTCCCTAGGGGTTTGCCTTTAAAATGTAGGAGTAGTCTGAGGGGTTACTATGAAAAAAAAAAAAAAAAAACCACTGAAGTTTGAATTCTGAGGAGGTCTTGGCTAAGGAAATTGTGTGTCCTTTGAGCCTTGGGTGATCAAATCAGAGTAAGATTTGGATTGTTTGGACTCTCATCTTTCATTTTCACATTCAGAAAGTTTTCAGTGCAAGTAAAAAAAATTACTTCCTGGATAGGACTGGCACCACTTCCTGGGGGTCTGCATTTAAAATGTAACAGCAGTTTTTTATTGTAGAAAGGCAATTAAAGCTGCTGTTGGATGATTCCTGCTGTAGTTTGGATTCCGTTCTTTCATTTTCATGTTTGGAAGGTGTTCAGTCCTAGTGAAAAAAGACTTGCTTCCTGGATGGGACTGGGAATGTTGTAGAGACTGATGGACACCACGCTGGCATTCATTTTCTATCTAGTAATACTTTGGAAGAAGTATCTGGAAAATGCACTCTGGCTAAAGTTACCAAGAATCTATTTTTTGTTGCAATATGTACATCATTAATCATGAATAATCACCTGGAAAACTGCCTAAGAAAAATTTACACTTTTTTATATGACATAGATTCCTCTTTTCCATTCCTGCATAGAGATAAAAGTGTTTTAGTTCAGCTAAGTTTTAGAATTCCAGTATTAGTTGTTTTTCTTTATGAAACATGTAAATGGGTTAAGCTGAGTTTTAGGCAAAAAAGCCTTAGCCGTTAGTGCCTTCTTCACGGGATTGCTTTTTAGAAATTTTTAGTGTAACTATTCTTTAAAGTTTGCTGCCGATGACTGTGAGGACCTAGTCGGATTTATTGATTTATGTTTATTCAGTTTGTATTTTAGGGTGAGAGGGGGTCCAGCGAGGGTCCCGGGTCAACATCCACCTGACTTGTCTTAACCAGAGCTGCTCTCATTTTATGAATTTTTCATTTTAGGATTTTTCATAATATTTTGTTTGCCACTGACTAAATCAGCTGAGTCTTGTTTCATGGGGTGAGAAAGTTGTGAAAATATCTGCATATTATTTTATATGACTTTGTAAGGGAGGGAAACTGTGCAAGGATGTGTCACACGTGTTCAAAGAAAATGATTCGATTGGCTGTAGCTTAAAGAGAGGCCTGATTTGGGGAAGCCTCATTGGCTGCTTGTGGTTGGTTGTTCCTAAGTCTTTTTCTTGGGTCTGGGTGCACTGACTGTGGCTTAGGTTTTGGTTTGCTGGCTGCCAAGGCATTAGCGCCACCCCAATCTCATGGCCTCCTTGTTTAGCTGCTTCAACAGGTGGAATATTGGATTTTCAGTTGGGAACTTCCTGCATTTGTGGGGAAGCTATAAAATACTGTGAAGATGCAGCTTCTGGGTTCTCTGTCCAGGACTGGTTCCTACGTGTCCTGTCCCAGCTGAGCGCGTGATACTATGAAAATGACAGTGGTCAGTGAAGTTTTGATGAATGACTGTTACCTGTGTAGTTGTGTCAGTATTTTTCTTTCCTGGAATATCCTCCCCAATTAATTTTTAAAAAAATTCTGCTTCTCACATGAGGTGTCTCTCAGTTCTCATGTTGTCTAAAAAGACGGTGCTGATCCTCCCACCAATCTCTGTACTTCTTGCTTCCTTAAGTGCCCACAGTAGTTATGTCAGTGGCCTCCATTCTTAACACATCATCACACATTTATTTCATATCCCTCAGAACCTAACACAGGGTTTAGCAGAGAATAAAATGTTCTGTTCTGTGTAGAGTTGAACTGCATTAGATTTGTCGACCACAATGTCAGACCCAAGGATCATTTTCTTAGGAAAATCATAATTTATGACCAGTTAACTTTAGTTGATTAGTGTTCAGATTATATTACTATTATCTAATGCAAATATATTCCTCTCAAATTCTTTATTTTAGGGCAAAATAGTACAATGTGGGACTTACATTGGGCTCCTGAAATCTGGGGTAGATTTTGATTTCCTTTTAAAGAGGAGTGAGGAAGAACCATCTCCAGATCTGGAATCTTCTACCCTGAAGAATCAGTCCAGACTCTTGATAAGAGGTGCTGCTCCAGAGCTCCAAGATGTGAGTTTCTCATCTTGCAACATGCCGCTGTATGTCTGCTCTTGATAGACTTATGGAACTTCAGTCTGTTCCACTGGTGACATCTTCATTTGTCCTAAAGTAGATCCTAAGAGTCCAAGGCCCTGTTCCATGGAACTGGTAGAGTTGGAAGAGCATGACGGGAGCAAGCCTGCTTGTGGTTCTCCTTCGGGTGCAGGATGGAGGATCTTATGGAGAGCAGTAGTGGGTGCACTGCTATGACTTCCTGAGTGTATGTGACTCACCATGATATGTGAGCTCTTTCATTTACCATAGTTACATCCTACTCACTGTGGTGGCCCCAGCTTCCTTTATGCATCCAGAGGCTTAATGTGAAGACCCCTTAGACTGAGTCCTGATGTCGCCACATTAAATCAGCTACTTTTCCTATATGTTGGAATGTTCTGGCACTGCAGGTGACTGATGGTAGTAGTTTGCCTCATCGTCAGATGATTTATGATGGATCAGAGGTAGCCTATGCAAACAACCTGACAAACAGCAGACTTTGGAGTTAGTACCCATCTTCCTTTCTTATCCTTTAAGACTGAGAACCACGTCTAATCCACCTTGAATCCCAATGGTCAGGGATTCAAGGTGGATTAGACATCATCAAGCTGAGGACATCCTGGGCTGCTGTGACTCTAGAATGCATTCTAAGTCCTTCAGACAGAAATGCGGAAATGCACTAGATCTACCTTAAAAAATACATAAGTATTCTTCAGTATCCAAACTCTGGGTGATTCTGATAAGCATTTGGATTAATTCCTCAGTTTCAAAACTCAGGAATCACTTTCTGAAATTTAGGAATCAAATAGATTCAGATGATATGCTTCTCTCTTACTATCCAAACCCATTTTACTCAAATTCATTCTGTGACCTCAGTTTACTCTATTTAGCTAGTATTTTGAACCACAAGTAGGCTGTATGTTTCATGTTTCTATGATTGAGTGACACAAATTATCTAGAAGGATACTTAAGCTTCATATCATTTTGTGTATTATTTTGGAATAAGCTTCTGCTGAGAGTCATGACTGACTTTAAGCAAAGCCACCCAACAGTGAATAACCTTGTACAAGTGATACTTTCTTATTTCTAACAGATTCTTAGGAGTGGGATGGCTGTGTCCAAGGATAAATGCACACATGGTTTGGCCAGATATTCCCACACTCCTCTCCATAGAAGATGGACCATCTTGCACTTCTACTAGTGTATGAGATGTGTCTGTCTCCCCACAGCTTTGCTGTGGAGGGCTTTGTTGAACTTTTCACATTCAGGGGTTCTTTATTTAAAATTTTGTCTCTCACTGCCATTTTTCCCTCTCTAACAGATTCTTAGGAGTGGGATGGCTGGGTCCAAGGATAACTGCACACATGGTTTGGCCAGATATTCCCACACTCCTCTCCATAGAAGATGGACCATCTTGCACTTCTACTAGTGTATGAGATGTGTCTGTCTCCCCACAGCTTTGCTGTGGAGGGCTTTGTTGAACTTTTCACATTCAGGGGTTCTTTATTTAAAATTTTGTCTCTCACTGCCATTTTTCCCTCCCAGACTGAGAATATAGAGGTCACACTTCCTTTAGAGGACCGTTTGGAAGGAAAAGTTGGTATTAAGACCTACAACGATTACTTCACAGCCGGTGCTCAATGGTTTATCCTCATTTTCCTTATTCTAGTGAACATCGCAGCTCAGGTAAATAAGGGCATTTATTTGGTGTGTGCCCTCAGCTTGGTATTTACATATTTATACTGTATTTGTGTTATCATTATTTTTAATATGTATATGAAGATATTTATCTCAAAGAACTGGCTCATGCAGTTGTGGTATCTAGCTGGGTAAATGTGAAATCAGAAAGGCAGGCCTGAAGGCTGGAACTTCAGGCAGGAGCTGACCCTGCTGTCTTGAGGCAGAATTTCTTGTTCTTCCAAGAGGCCTCAGGTTTTGCTCTTAGGACCTTTGACTGACTGGATGAGGCCACCACAGTGTTGAGTGTGATCTCCTCTACTGAAGTTCTGATGATGGATGTGAGCCACATCCACAAAATACCTTCACGGCAACATCTTGACGAGTGTTTGGTTGAATCATTGGACACTGGCCTGCCCAAGTTGACACAGACAGCTGATCATCACAGTACCTGTCAAATGTTTTTTTCTTGGAAAAATCCCCACATTTGCACTATGATTACTGCATTTGGCAGTTCGCTTGTGTTTGCTTTGAAATACGTTATCTGTGGGGAGCAAAATAAGTGAAGCTTATCGGTATTATGTACATGATAGAGAACTTCCAGGGAAAAAAGAATATCTTTTAAAGAGTTTAAAATGTAAGATACCCTCCCCTGACCTGTAGCCATCTGAGGTGTGGGGCTTGGCACAGACCTGGGCTGAAAGGACCATCTCCGTGTTCTGTAGCCTTTCCATCCCCCATCCTGGTGAGCGGGGTGTGAAGCTCAGTGACGTCAGTGTGTGAGTGACTGTTGTTTCCTGCTCCAGGTTGCCTACGTCCTACAGGACTGGTGGCTTGCATACTGGTGAGTGATTCCTGATCTGACCCAAAGTGCTGTGAAATCTGCATGAAACCTCACTTCCCCACAGTCAGGGGGAGAAGGGAGGGGCTGTTCAGCCTCCTCTTCTGACCCTCACATAGTTTCCCTGAAGAAAAAGTAAAGTCCCTGCTGGTGGAGAGTGACGCTCCCATTGTCTCTCCCCAAGTCTGACCCTCAGCAGCTTCCTCATAGATGATTTTGAGAACTGAAGGTTGTGATTCAAATTGAATCTTTATAAGGTAGATGGACACAGAGCCCTGTGAACTGGGAGCCATTTTTTTAGTATAAAATACATTTCTCAAATTGAGGGTTATTTTTTTTTTTTTTTGTATTTGAATACGTTCTGTCTGAAGCATAATATTTTTTTCTTCCCTGTTCCACAGGGCGAATTTACAAAGTGACCTGTATTTTGGTGAAGGTGAAGGTGAAGTCACTCAGTCGTGTCCGACTCTTTGCGACCCCGTGGACTGTAGCCTACCAGGCTCCTCCGTCCATGGGATTCTCCAGGCAAGAATACTGGAGTGGGTTGCCATTTCCTTCTCCAGGGGATCTTCCCGACCCAGGGATCGAACCCAGGTCTCCCGCATTGGAGGCAGACGCTTTAACCTCTGAGCCACGAGGGAAGCCTGTATTTTGGGGTATATGTAAAAGGAGAAACAGTTGTGATGCTTAATCTGAACTGGTATTTAGGCACCTATTCAGGTAAAGTTGAATTATCCGGTCTATTATATGAGAGTCTGAGGTGCTTACAACGAACCTGTGTGAGCATCTAGGGCTTCCAGGCATAATTCAGTAATGTCTCAACAGATTTAAGAGTTTGATTTGCATTTGCTCTGTGAATTAACTAGAACAATTATCTTTAAAATCTAGAAGAAAGAAGTTGAATGGAGATTCTTGATTTATTGTGCACTGGATTTTGGTAGTTAAACCAGGATTGTACATTCAGAAAATCAGCCACTGTAAATACATGGTATTGTCTACTCTAATAGGTTGCTTTAGCTAAATCTTATATTGTTGTATGGATGGGCGATGGGATTAGAAACAGATCCCTACTCTGTGGTTCGGACTGTTCCAATTCTGTCTGAATAAGCTCTGGCTTTTATTGATCTGGCAGGTATGCAAAGTCCCCTTCACCACACTGCTCATCTCTTGGGCATCACTAATTACTTGAGAAGCTAAGGAGGGGGAATCCAGGGTCTGAGGATAGATTTCTTCTCTTTCTTACCTTGAGTCTACAGTGTTATCTCATCTCCAGCTGTGTGATTAATTTAACATGTGACTAATATTAATATGACTCACTGTGTTCAGAAGAGCTTAGAATATATATATAATATTACATAGTGTTTAAAGGATGTCTTCATCTAAAAATTTAAATATCTTTTCATCCATTCATTTGTTGATGGACACTTAGATTGCTTCCATGTCCTGACTTTTATAAATATTTGCTACTATGAACATTGGGGCACATGTGTCTAAATATAATATAAAATAATAAAATAATTTTATATTGAATTATAAGTCATTGGGCTTCCCTGGTGGCTCAGATGGTAAAGAATCTGCCTACAATGCAGGAAACCTGGGTTTGATTCCTGGAGAAGGGAATGGCATCCAACTCCTGTATTCTTGCCTGTGATATGCCATGGACTGAGGAGCCTGATGGACTATCGTCCATAGGGTTGCAAAGAGTTGGACATGACTGAAGACTTGGCATGCACACATAGATGATTAACAATGTTGTGATAATTTCAGGTGGACAGCAAAGGCACTCAGCCATACATATATGTGTACTCATTCTCCTCCAAATTCCTTCCCCACACCCCATCCAGGCTACAGCAGGGTTCCCTGTGCTATACAGTAGGTTCTTATTGGTTACCCACTTTAAATATAGAAGAGTGTGCATGTTGATCCCAAACTCCCTAACTATCTCTTCCCCCTGGCAACCGTAATTTCATTCTCTAAGTCTGTCAGTAGGTTTCTGTTACATAAATACATTCATTTGTATAATTTCTTTATTAGATTCCACCTATAAGGGATGTTTTACAATATTTATCCTTCTCTGACTTACTTCATTCAGCCTGACAATCTCTAGGTCCACACATGTTGTGGCAAATGGCATTATTTCATTCTTTTTTAATGGCTTTGTTATGTACCACCTCTTCTTTGTCCATTCCTGTCAATGGTTATTTAGGTTGCTTTCACATGTTAGCTGTTGTAAACAGTGCTGCAATGAGCATTGGGGTGCATATATTCTGGTATGTATCCTTTTGGACTATGTTTTTCTCTGGGTATATGTCCAGGGTGAGACTCCTGGACTACCAGGGTCATATGGTAGTTCTAGTTTTAGTTTGCAAGGAAACTCCATACTGTTCTCCATAGTAGTTATATCAATTTACATTCCCACCAATAGTACAAGAGGGTTCCCTTCTTTCTACAGCCTTTCCAGCATTTATTGTTTGTAGATTTTTTGCTGATGGCCATTCTGATTGGTGTGAGTTGATACCTCATTGTAGTTTTGATCTGCATTTCTCTAGTAATTAGAGTATTTTTTTCATGTTGACGATCTATATGTCTTCTTTGGAGAAATGTCTGCTTATGTCTTCCACTCATTTTTTATTTGGATTGTTTGTTTTTATGGTGTTCAGCTGCATAAACTCTTTGTGTATTTTGAAGGTTAATCCTTTTCAGTTGCTTAGTTTGCAGTTATTTTTTCCCATTCAGAGGATTGTCTTTTCATCTCATTTATGGTACCTATATTGGAGAAGGCAATGGCAACCCACTCCAGTACTCTTGCCTGGAAAATCCCATGGATGGAGGAGCCTGGTAGGCTGCAGTCCATGGGGTCACGAAGTCGGACACGACTGAGTGACTTCACTTTCACTTTTTACTTTCATGCATTGGAGAAGGAAATGGCAACCCACTCCAGTTTTCTTGCCTGGAGAATCCCAGGGACGGGGGAGCCTGGTGGGCTGCCGTCTATGGGGTCGCACAGAGTCGGACACGACTGAAGTGACTTAGCAGCAGCAGCATGGTACCTATATGTAATGGAATATTCAGTTCAGTTCAGTTACTCAGGCATGTCCAACTCTTTGCCACCCCATGAATCGCAGCATGCCAGGCCTCCCTGTCCATCACCAACTCCTGGAGTTCACTCAGATTCACGTCCATAGAGTCAATGATGCCATCCAGCCATCTCATCCTTTGTCGTCCCCTTCTCCTCCTGCCCCCAATCCCTCCCAGCATCAGAGTCTTTTCCAATGAGTCAACTCTTCTCATGAGCTGGCCAAAGTACTGGAGTTTAAGCTTCAGCATCATTCCTTACAAAGAAATCCCAGGGCTTATCTCCTTCAGAATGGACTGGTTGGATCTCCTTGCAGCCCAAGGGACTCTCAAGAGTCTTCTCCAAAACCACAGTTCAAAAGCATCAATTCTTCGGCACTCAGCCTTTTTCACAGTCCAATTCTCACATCCATACATGACCACAGAAAAAACCATAGCCTTGACTAGATGGACCTTAGTCGGCAAAGTAATGTCTCTGAGCAGTCACCATCTGCAGTGATTTTGGAGCCCCCCAAAATAAAGTCTGACACTGTTTCCACTGTTTCTCCATCTATTTCCCATGAAGTGATGGGACCAGATGCCATGATCTTTGTTTTCTGAATGTTGAACTTTAAGCCAACTTTTTCACTCTCCTCTTTTACTTTCATCAAGAGGCTTTTTAATTCCTCTTCACTTTCTGCTATAAGGGTGGTGTCATCTGCATATCTGAGGTGATTGATATTTCTCTCGGCAATCTTGATTCCAGCTTGTGTTTCTTCCAGTCCAGCGTTTCTCATTTTATTACTCAGCTACAAAAAGGAATGAAATTAATTCATTTGTAGAGACATGGGTGGACCTAGAATCTGTCATACAGAGTGAAGTAAGTCAGAAAGAAAAACAAAAAAGATGCATATATTAACACATATATGTAAAATCTAGAAAAATGGTACAGATGAACCTATTTGCTAAAATAGAGATGATGATGTAGAGAACATATGTGTAGAAACATGTGGGGGAGGTGTATACACTACCATGTATAAAATAGATAGCTAGTGGGAACTTGATGGATAATACAGAGAGCTCAGTTCAGTGCTCTCTGATAACATAGAGGGATGGGATTGGTTGAAAGGGGAAGGTCCAGGAGGAGGGGATATATGTACATATTGCTGATTTACTTCCTTGTACAGAAACTAACACAATATTGTAAAGCAACTATACCCCAGTAAATAAATAAATAGAAATATCCCCACAGGAAACACTTGTATAACCTTTCTACAAAGAATGTGTTATATAAAAATCCACTCATTGAAATTTGGTATTTATTTTATTGATCACTTGCTAAGAAATCTAAATACATTAGCTGTTTACATTATTAATTGGTGGACTATGGGAGCTTAAAGGAAGAAGAAAAGGATTCTGTTATATATTTATATAGGAGGTGGGCTAAGGCAAATGTTTGTTGAGGGAATTCAGGAATCTGAGCAGGTTCTCATCTGAATGAAAAAATCTACTTGAAGGAATATTTATTACAAAAGTCATCCCCCCTTTATTGACCATTGTGAGTTGAAGAGATGTTCGGAGGGCTATTTTCAGTTTTATATGCATCAGTTCAGTTCATATCAGTCGCTCAGTCATGTCCAACTCTTTGTGACCACATGTACTGCAGCACACCAGGCTTCCCTGTCCATCACCAACTCCCAGAGTTTACTCAAACTCATCAAATGAGTCAGTGATGCCCTCCAAACATCTCATCCTCTGTCGTCCCCTTTTCTTCCTGCCATCAATCTTTCCAAGCATCAGAGTCTTTTCAAATGAGTGAGCTCTTCACATCAGGTGACCAAAGTATTGGAGTTTCACTTCAATATCAGTCCTTCCAATGAACATTCCTGACTGATTTCCTTTAGGATGGACTGGTTGAATCTCCTTGCAGTCCAAGGGACTCTCAAGAGTCTTCTCCAACACCACAGTTCAAAAGCATCAATTCTTCTGCACTCAGCTTTCTTTATAGTCCAACTCTCACATCCATACATGACTACTGGAAAAACCATAACCTTGACTAGAAGGACCTTTGCTGACAAAGTAATGTCTCTGTTTTTGAATATGCTATCTAGGTTGGTTATAACTTTCCTTCCAAGAAGTAAGCATCTTTTCATTTCATGGCTGGAGTCACCATCTTCAGTGGAGCCCCCAAAAATAAAGTCTGACACTGTTTCCACTGTTTCCCCATCTATTTCCCATGAAGTGATGGGACCAGATGCTATGATCTTAGTTTTCTGAATGTTGAGCTTTAAGCCAACTTTTTCACTCTCCTCTTTCACTTTCATCAGAGGCTCTTTAGTTCCTCTTCACTTTCTGCCATAAGGGTGGTGTCATCTGTATATCTGAGGTTATTGATATTTCTCCTGGCAATCTTGATTCCAGCTTGTGGTTCTTCCAGCCCAGCGTTTCTCATGATGTACTCTGCATATAAGCTAAATAAGCAGGGTGACAATATACCACTTTAATGTTCTCCTTTTCCTATGTGGAACCAGTCTGTTGTTCCATGTCCACTTCTAATTGTTGCTTCCTGATCTGCATATAGGTTTCTCAAAAGGCATATCAGGTGGTTTGGTATTCCCATCTCTGTCAGAATTTTCCAGAGTTTATTGTGATCCACACAAAGGCTTTGGCATAGTCAATAAAGCAGAAATAGATGTTTTTCTGGAATTCTCTTGCTTTCCCGATGATCCAGCAGACATTGGCAATTTGATCTCTGGTTCTTCTGCCTTCTCTAACACCAGCTTGAACATCTGGAAGTTCACAGTTTATGTATTGCTGAAGCCTGGCTTGAAGAATTTTGACCATTACTTTGCTAGTGTGTGACATGAGTGCAATTATGCAGTAGTTTGAGCATTCTTTGGCATTGCCTCTCTTTGGGATTGGAATGAAAACTGACCTTTTCTAGTCCCATCGCTACTGTTGAGTTTTCCAAATTTGCTGACATATTGAGTGCATCACTTTCACAGTATCGTCTTTTAGGATTTAAAATAGCTCAACTGGAATTCCATCACCTCTACTAGCTTTGTTCGTAGTGATGCTTCCTAAGGCCCACTTGAATTCACATTCCAGGATGTCTGACTCTACGTGAGTGATCACACCATCATGATTATCTGGGTTATGAAGATATTTTTTGTACAGTTCTTCTGTGTATTCTTGCCACCTCTTCTTAATATCTTCTGCTTCTTTTAGTCCTACCATTTCTGTCCTTTATCGAGCCCATCCTTGCATGAAATGGTCCCTTGGTATCTCTAATTTTCTTGAAGAGATGTCTTATCTTTCCCATTCTATTATTTTTCTCTATTTATTTGCACTGAACCCTGGGGAAGGCTTTCTTATCTCTCCTTGCTATTCTTTGGGACTCCACATTTAAATGAGTATATCTTTCCTTTTCTCCTTTGCTTTTGGCTTCTCTTCTTTTCACAGCTATTTGTAAGGCCTCCTCAGATAGCCATTTTGCTCTTTTGCATTTCTTTTTCTTGGGGGTGGTCTTGCTCCCTGTCTCCTGTACAATGTCACGAACCTCCATCCATAGTTCATCAGGCATTCTATCAAATCTAGTCCCTTAAATCTATTTCTCACTTCCACTGTATAATCATAAGGGGTTTGATTTAGGTCATACCTGAATTGTCTAATGATTTTCCCTACTTTCTTCAATTTAACTCTGAATTTGGCAATGAGGGGTTCATGATCTCAGCCATAGTCAGCTCCCAGCCTTGTTTTTGCTGACCGTATAGAGCTTCTCCATCTTTGGCTGCAAAGAATATAATCAATCTGATTTCAGTGTTGACCATCTGGTGATGTCCATGTGTAGAGTCTTCTCTTGTGTTGTTGGAAGAGGGTGTTTGCTATGAGCAGTTCATTCTCTTGGCAGAGCTCTATCAGCCTTTGCCCTGCTTTATTCTGTACTCTAAGGCCAAATTTGCCTATTACTCTGGGTGTTTCTTGAATTCCTATTTTTGCATTCCAGTTCCCTATAATAAAAAGGACATCTTTTTTGGGTGTTAATTCTAGTAGGTCCTGTAGGTCTTCATAGAACCCTTCAACTTCAGCCTATTCAGCGTTACTGGTCAGGGCATAGACTTGGATTACTGTGATATTGAATGGGTTGCCTTGGAAATGAACAGAGATCATTCTGTCATTTTTGAGATTGCATCCAAGTACTGCATTTTGGACTCTTTAGTTGAATATGATGGCTACTCCATTTCTTCTAATGGATTCTTGCTGACAGTAGTAGATATAATGTTCTTCTGAGTTAAATTCACCCATTCCAGTCCATTTTAGTTCACTGATTCCTAAAATGTTGACATTCACTCTTGCCATCTCCTGTTTGATCACTTCCAATTTCCCTTGAT
The DNA here is from genome assembly GCA_006410635.1 of Cephalophus harveyi. NCBI lineage: Eukaryota > Metazoa > Chordata > Mammalia > Artiodactyla > Bovidae > Cephalophus > Cephalophus harveyi. The sequence continues at coordinate 204,945 of SJYT01008630.1, read as the reverse complement.
TCATGGACCTAACATTCCAGGTTCCTTTGAAATATTGTTCTTTACAGCATCAGATCTTGCTTCCATCACCAGTCACATCAACAACTGACTGTTGTTTTTGCTTTGGCTCCATCCCTTCATTCTTCCTGAAGTTATTTCTCCACTGATCTCTAGTAGCATATTGGGAACCTACCAACCCAGGTAGGTCATCTTTCAGTGCCCTATCTTTTTGCCTTTTCATACTGTTCATGGGGTTCTCAAGGCTGGAATACTGAAGTGGTTTGCCATTACCTTCTCCAGTCAGTCAGTTCAGTCGCTCAGTCGTGTCCGACTCTTTGCGACCCCATGAATCGCAGCACGCCAGGCCTCCCTGTCCATCACCAACTCCCGGAGTTCACTCAGACTCATGTCCATCGAGTCCGTGATGCCATCCAGCCATCTCATCCTCTGTCGTCCCCTTCTCCTCCTGCCCCCAATCCCTCCCAGCATGAGTCTTTTCCAATGAGTCAACTCTTCGCATGAGGTGGCCAAAGTACTGGAGTTTCAGCTTTAGCATCATTCCTTCCAAAGAAATCCCAGGGCTGATCTCCTTCAGAATGGACTGGTTGGATCTCCTTGCAGTNNNTGAGGTGGCCAAAGTACTGGAGTTTCAGCTTTAGCATCATTCCTTCCAAAGAAATCCCAGGGTTGATCTCCTTCAGAATGGACTGGTTGGATCTCCTTGCAGTCCAAGGGACTCTCAAGAGTCTTCTCCAACACCACACTTCAAAAGCATCAATTCTTCGGCGATCAGCCTTCTTCACAGGCTACTCTCATATGGAGAACACTCCCAGTGATAGGAAAACTCAAGGGAGACCCCCAACAACTAGCAGACATGGAGATGTCCCGACACCTCCAGGCCCTGGGAAAAGTCTTCCACCATATCACCCAAGAAACCTCAGAAAGGACACCCATTCTTTTGGGCAATTGGGTTCATCCCTATCAGCCAGGAGATGAGGTATGGGTAAAAGACTGGAAAAAGGAACCGCTTCAGCCAGTTTAGACAGGCCTCACATGGTCATTCTGGCAACCCCTACTGCTGTTAAAGTTACAGGCATCATCCCTTGGATCCACCACAGCAGAGTCAAAAAGGCAGTGGCTTCCCGTGGTGAGGACACCTGGAAAACAGTTCAGGGCCCCGAAAATCCCTTTAAGGTCTGGTTCCAAAAACAACAGCCCTCAGCCACGAAGGACGCTGAGCCCTGCTATAATCACTCCAGAAGCTGACTAGTCAAAGGACAGCAGAAGCTTGAGGATTCTTCAGCCTTGCTCCAGCCACACTCCAGCAGCTGGCTGGTCAATGCATGGTGGAAGCTTGAGGATCTGGCTATCAAAATAGAGATGGATTTTCATTGTCAGCCCTGGCCTCTATCACTGATTGGTGTTATTGCTGTGCTCTTCACTACAGGACCAGCTTCAGTAGTACTCCAGGACTGGCATTTGGCTCAGAAGCTGTGGTTAGCTGTCTGTTATCTCACAGTAGTGGGAAGCCTTATTAGATGTCCCTTATGATTGATTCTCCCTACTTAACTAAATTGCTCACAGTATAGTTGACCCCTCTTCACAACAGGCTCAGTTGCTATAGCCATGGCAACTCCATGTTTTCTCCCCAAAGATGGGGAGAAAACTTTTTGTTAGTGCTCAGTTATCTGTTATATGCAGGCTGCTTTGCAGGCTTCTGGTGTCCCTTGCTATAACAGATGGTGCTGGTCCTTATCCATCATGCACCTGTCAACATTACAGTCAACCCTTGGAAAATCACTTACTTAACCATCAGCTAGAACAATGTATAGATAGCCAATCCTGTAGGCCAATCACCTACTGCCTTCATGACTAGGAGATGCATGTCCAGAGATCTGGGTGCCAAAAATGATTTCCAGTTATACTCCTCACTGCCACTATCTTCCCTCCACCAGAGGATCCAAACCCCAGGTAGTATCCCAACACCATGGCATTGCCAACATGCCCCTGTGCCTCTGTCTTCCCCCAAATGCCACGCAGATGTTACAACCCAGACCAAGTGTCTCTCTGCCAAATAAATGGAAAAACCTGTTGGACAGGAACAATAATGCAGACAAACGAAATCATGGATCATCTTTGGTCTAAAAAATCTGGGTCTGCCTTGGCTGTATGACCCAGGTTCCAGAGTTAACTCCCTCTTAGACCCTCGTCTGTACTGGCTCTTAATGCAAGTCTTGGCCTTCTTAATGACACCAACGCCCAGCTGCCCAGGGATTGCTGGCTTTGCCTGCCCTTAGGAGCTCCACAGTACTTAGCTACACTAGTACCAGTGAATAATGCAACAGCCATGGGAACTCCTATAGATCCACCCTTACAAGAGCCAGTCTTAAGGGCAATTGAGTTAACTCAGAAGGCTCCAGAATGCTTTACAAATGATGGAGGGACTGAACCTGTAGGCAATTTAGGAACAAATGTAATCAAACTTTAAAAGGTGAGTGGCTCACTCATCCTCCCACAAACACAATATGGTGTTGCCCCCATCAAGGCCTCTTTGTGGGACAGTTGTTTACTTATGTCTACCAGTCAATTGGATGGGTATCTGCCCCTTAGCTTTCCTCACTCCCCAGATGAATATTGTCCCTACCAACCAGACTCTCACTGTTACTCTGGCAGCACATACGCAGTCAAAAAAGCCATCCAGTTTATACCCCCACTAGTTGGTCTGGGAATTACGGCTGGGACAGGTATGGGAATAGGAGGGATTGTTTCATCAACCACCTTCTACCATACACTATCCAAGGACTTCACAGACGACACTGAGAGAGTAGCCAAATCATTAGTGGCCTCACAGGACCAACTAGATTCCCTGGCTGAGGTGAGTTTACAGAATAGGAGAGGGCTAGACCTGCTGACAGCTGAAAAGGGAGGACTCTGCCTCTTCTTGAGTGAAGAATGCTGCTTTTATGTAAACCAATCAGGAATAGTTAGGGACATGGCCCAACAGCTAAGGGAACAAATCATCAAAAGGAGAGAGGGCCTAGCAAACGCCTGGGACAACTGGAACAGTATCTGGAGCTGGGCGCCATGGCTTTTCCCTTTAACCAGTCCTCTCTTCATGTTCTTTGCGGCACTGCTTTTTGGCCCTTGATGCTCAATGCTCTTACCCAGTTCATAACCTCTCAAACTGAATCCATAAAGTTACAAATGATAACAACTCAGTATAGCCCCCTAAATGATGGGAGCTCTGGATGTCCTACCAAAACATGAGATGATGCTTTCTACAATGAGTGATAGAAGATCAAGAGAGGGGAGTGAAGAGGAAAGTTAAAATTTCACAAAACCTCTTGCTCCTTCTGCCTCTGTAACTCAGCTTGCTCCTTGCAAAGTCTGGATCACATAGGTCATGCAGTCTCAGAAAGTGGGGACTCACAATGCTAGGAATTGGGGCTTATCTCACTCACCCTTGGGCTGCTCTTTGCAATCGCCCAAGCCCTGCAAACCTGCTTAATCATGCCTGTCCATGTATAAAAACTCTGTAACCCCTTTGTTCGGGGCTCAGAGCTTGGAGGATTAACTCCTCTGGGCCCACCGGCATAAAAAACCTGAATTCTCCAACTCTGGGTGCGGTGCTTGGTTTCTCGAGTCCTGGTTTCTTCAACACGTACAATGATCTCATTCACAACATTTGCAATAATGGACTATTATGTTTAATAGAATGGCAATGGTTTTACTAGACTGTATAAAGAAAGGTTATTTTACCTATTTTGTTCTGCATGCAAGTCCTGCTCCAGTACCCTGTACCGAACAATATTCTACAGCTACATAGGAGAAGAAAGAAGGAAGGAAGGGAGAGAGGGAGGAAGACAGGGAGCACAGGTAAGAAAGAAAATAATAAAGAGAAGAAAGGAAAAAGGACAATAAAAGGGAAGGAATGAGAAGGGAAGAATAAGGAAGAAGGAAAGAGAAAAAAAGGAAAACTAAGTACATCAAAGTCAATAAAAAGAAAGTGAAATCAGCAAACCCATTCTTCTTTTTATGCTTTCTAATGCAGCAAATACACGTCTCCAGCCACAATCATACCTTTTAGACATCAGCTGAGCAAGTGGCTAAAACTACAAGATAGAAAAGATACCACACACTCCAGTAACTGTCCCCTACCTGGGAAACTCCTAGAGACCAGGGCCTCACATTTCAGAGAACAGAGATCAACCATGGCCAGCTTGGTTACTGGCTTTTAGTCAGTAACCTTTTCTTTATGAGAGCTAAATTTGCTAAGAAAAGAATAGTTAATGCTGTATGGTGGCAGCTTGCCTTGTCAAGATAAAACACAAGCAAATTGAATTACACAAAAATTTTCTTTTAAAAAAATATTGTTTACTCAGGGAAACGTACTTAAAAATTCAGGGTTGGGGGGCAATAAAAATTTGCACTTTGAAAAAGTATTGAAGGATGGCTTAACATGTTCATTATGCAGCAACCTGCACATTCACAGACAGGGTGACCACTGGCTGCCATCAATGCATGGTATTTTGCTAAAGTTTATGTTATGCATGTTTGGTATTCAGGAAACCCAAACATTGCTTTTACAATCTGAAAATGCCTGTTATTATTTTCACTGAACTAAACTGCTGATTCAATAAAAGTCCCTTTCTTAGTGGTGATTCAACTGTAGCAGTCACTGAAAGATCAGATTATGTACAGATAAAGGAAAAATTTCACATTTGACCAGAACTGAGCATATTTGTATAGAACATTATTTTTTACTCCACACAGAGACAGAAATAAATGGCAATATTTATTAGCAGCAAATTGTCTTCTTTCATGAACAGAAAAAAAATAATTTGTTGTTGGTACTGTAATCGCTGATATGTGAATAGGGTTGCTAAAAATAGAATTTTCACAGTTAGTCTGAAAATTTCTTATTTAATTTTATGTGTATATTTCCTTACATCAGGAAGGTTAAAGGTAATAGGGTTTAATGTTTTCACAAATTACCAACCAGAAGGTAAGAAGCAGTATGACATAACAGTTCTCTCACACTCTTTTGGATAAATAATAAGGCCTTTGATGTTTCTATATCCTTGTTTTCATCCTGGGGTGGCAGTAAGGGAGCCTGAAAGCTAAGGGAGCAGGAGTTGCTGCAGTTCCCACGGGAGGGAAGCCGTGGAGATGAACCCGGAAACCAGGCTCCATCCCCGGAGAAGACCTGCCCCCCAGCAGAGACAGTTCTGAACAAACCTTGAAGGTGAACGCCTGTACCCAGCTCCCACCCTCGGCAGCATTCAGAAACACAAAACTGAGATCCGGTGGTCAATGAGTTAGCAGCTGTGACTCCGAGTTTTATATCGTGTTAGAGACAGAAGAAAAATGCGTGACCTACTTGGATCCGATAAGATGGAATCAGTTTTCGGCAGAAATTGATCACAACGGACTCCTTGGTAGCCTTCTTTGCACCTGAGAAAAGGGATAAATGACAAACGTACGCATGTGGTTGTGAAAGTTTCGAGATTTCAATGAGCAAAATAGCCACCAATTACGTCACCATGAGAACAGTACATTCATGCTTTTGTGATGCTTGGTTCAGGCTGTTTCTAACACTGACAAATGGATTCTAGAGTCTTATGTCTGTGGGGAAAAAAAAAAAAAACAGCACCACCTTTCTTTTGTAGTTTTATAGGTAATATCTAGCGAACAAACAACAGCAATTTAAGATGCCCCTCATGGTGTATGAATAGTTGTCATCCTCATACTATAATTCTGCAGTTTTCTTTATGCAACATACTGGTCTCTAAAAGACTGCAAATGCTCTTTCAGAAAGCATCATATTACAAGTGCTATTTTTCTAATCAAAAATCATTTTCTAACATAATTGATCAAACATTATCAGTAGATCTGGCCTACTGTTCATTTTCCTCATGTTTTACTAGTTTGCTCATTTGCTAATTTTACTTTCATTTTTTACTTAGCAATTTTTCCAGTCAGTGCCACCTAACTGCTGGGCCAGAAATAACAGCATTTATTTCAGATCTGGCCAAATCGGAAAAGTATCTATCTCTACATGAAAGGTCTCCGCATTTCCTCTAAACTCACCTTTTTCTCTCCTCATTTTTCTCTTTTATATTTAGCAAACAAGTGCACGCTTCCTGCAAGGCATTGTCCAGGGAAACTTTCCTAAGGCGGGTGCAATTTGGAGGTGGGATATTTACCAGAAAGCCCTTGCAGTGAGGCATGTCTAGGCAGCCCTGCCTGTCCATGGTCTTTGCTCAATCAAGGCTGGTTGGCCGTCTCAGGACAGTATTGGCTCATCAGCTGACAGTTCAAGGAACAAATACGGCTGAGGCCCCACTCGCCTGCCTCTGAACAATTTGTGTAAGCAAGGAGGTGGCATTTAGTGTATATGCTTGAAGCTTAATCTGTCATGCCCAAGTTAAGCAGATAGGCATCCATTGTTGCTCCTGGGATGAATCTGTCCTACTTACTGAGGAGGAAATTGTGCTGCTGGCATAAAAATCAGATTTAAAAAACAATCCTCTGGTTGTTAGAAATCTATGAAATCGACAAAAGAATTCAAAGAGACCATTCTGTCAAGAGACAGGAGCCGTGGATTCTTTCTTTAGAATACGCTTTGTTTTCTGAGTGTAATAAACTATTAGATAAGGTCTATGGCAGTTGGAGCTATCACAGTGAAAGGCACCCAGGTAATTTTTCCACCTTTCACTGTGAGCTAAAGTGGAATAAAGGTAATGAGGCAGGCTCTCTTTAACACCTTTTCAAACCTGGCACATTGGAGTGTGTTTGGTAATTTTCCCTATAGACTGAGAACAAAGACTTCTGATACAGGGACACTTCAAATACCCAACAGGCTCTGGAGAATTTGTTTAAGCAGACACACATTTTCATAAACTTTAAGAAATTAATTTACTGCACTTGAAATAAAGCAGGCATATTACTGATTCGATAATTGTACAAAGTCAGAAAATACTTAAGGTGGAAGCACGTTTGTGATGAAAAAATAAATTTCTGTTCTCTGAAGCTGCCCTAACATCATCATCTTTATTCACAATTACTTGATACACAGTGTTTTAATTCTAATTTTCCTTAATGATGAGTTAGGTGCTAGGTGCTTGCATGCATTCACTTCTGAGGACTTTATTTCCAACATATGTGGGAGATTTTAAGCACACTTCACTCTTTGTATCTTAATTTAATATGACAATGGTATCCTTGGGAGATTGCTGCTTTTAAGGGGAAGTGCTTTTGTTTTGCTTGGCTTTTCAAGGAGTATTAGTGTGTGGAAAAGAAAATAAGGAAAGATGTTTGAGACTGTTCTAGTCTTCAACTGGTTTGCTGTGGCTTTGAGCCCACTCTGAAGTGCTCAGGCCTCATGGCTTACCAGGAAAATTGCTCAGTGCATGGCTTCACCCTGCCTTTCTATCAGCTGCTGCTGCTGCTGCTAAATCACCTCAGTCGTGTCCAACTCTGCGCGACCCCAGAGACGGCAGCCCACCAGGCTCCCCCGTCCTTGGGAGTCTCTAGGCAAGAACACCGGAGTGGGTTGCTATTTCCCTCTCCAATTCATGAAAGTGAAAAGTAAAAGTGAAGTCGCTCAGTCGTGTCCGACTCCTAGTGACCCCATGGACTGCAGCCTACTAGGCTCCTCGGTCCATGGGATTTTCCAGGCAAGAGTACTGGAGTGGGGTGCCATTGCCTTCTCCGTCCAGCATGCTGTAGATAATAAGGTGTGATGAGACTGAAGCTGCCCGGCCCAAGTTCGGAAACCCACCAAGGGCTGTGTGACTAGGTAGAGGCAAGCTCTGCTCCTTGGTTAAGGTGGCGATGTATCCCTGCTAATTGGTGCTGGGTTTTAAGAAATAACAAATTAAATTTTTCACTTAAAAATCACACATGTCACCTTGATAAGTTCAAATCCATCCAAATGTGAAGACAAAATGTGCCTAGCTGGTAGTCAGTGAGGTGGATTGAATTTATGACACTATTAAACACATAAAGCAAAGGAAAAAATGTCTTAAGATGTACCTCTACTGCATAGATTGAGTTTGGCAGACCTTCTGACAGTGTGATAAACAGCATATCTTTTCGAGAAATATCATGGCATGTTTGTTATGGTTTGTGTTAGTTGTGGGGAGGGGTGAATTTTGAGACTTCTTTTTAAGATTTTTCTCTCGAGAGATACAGGTATAAGAACAAAAGAAATTCATATCATAGAAGTTCTTTCTGCTTGTTCATCTTAATAAAGCATGATGGAATTAATACAATTTTAAAAGTACATATGTAATGTTTAATGGTAAATACATTTTTTTTAAGCATATATCTTGCCTTAATCAATTTGAAAAGTGGAAGTGAAGGTTGCTTAGTCATAAGCAGGTTAATACTCTGTTATTTTTCTACTCTGCATTGGTTCAAAGCTCCACTGAATTCATTCACTCTGTTCTCTGAATTTATTTATCCCTGGAAAGCCTTGCATCATGATAGCAATTTTATTAAAATATATCAACGTTTCCTGGTGTTCTTACACATAACCCTTTTTTTTTTTTTCCCTACAGCTAGATGGCCAAAGAGTAGGCTCAGAATAGGAAATACAGCCACAGTGGATAAACGGGTGTGTAAAGAAAATGGGAGGAGTCTTACTGTCAGTAGAACAACCACAGTGTAAACTCAGTCTCCCCTGGAGAAAGAAATGGCAATCCACCCCAGTATTCCCGCCTAGGAAATCCCATGAACAGAGGAGCCTGGCAGGCTACAGCCTATGGGGTTACAAAAGAGTTGGACAAGACTTAGCAACCAAACAACAATGAACACCCTCAATAGGGGAGACTGGCTCCTGGCAATGAAGTGACGGAAAGAAATCGCAGATTCTGAGCCAGGTTTAAAATGTCAGCAAAGTATCTCTCCTGGTGAGTTTCGGGGCCAGGCCCCTCACTTTCTACAGTGATAGGGCCAATTGTATGGTTTCAATCGCCGACCTCACTTTCCTACTCAATACATCCTTCTAGTTTCGCCCTCATCCCCCTTCCACTTGTTCAGCTGTATCTATAATAACAAGCCACCCGTTCTATTCATTTCCTTCTTATACACAGTCCCTGAAAGCTTTAAAAGGCAATCCTTGGACAAAGGAGAAGAGAACAATACTGACAAAGATGAGAAATTACAATATGCATGCTTGTCAGCTAGAGGCAAATACTTGATTTGTCTTGGGTGTTAAAACACATGCAATGAACCTAGCACTCAGCCTGGGTGCAGAACACCCCCCGCCCCCCCCACGTCAAAGAGATTTTTTTTTAATGTTTAGCTCAATTGCTGATGTTCCCACAAGAATGGGCATTCTTTGGCCAGCAAAAAGTGGTTACCACGGCCATCAGCCCACATGGCTAACTTCAGACCATGCCCATCTGTTTTGTTACAATACTCATGCCAGTTTATTTCTTTGAACTCTTTTCTGAATAGTAACTAATTAGAACTAATAATAATAATGACTTCGAGTGAAAATGAAAGAGCTCTCACTTGTGACCAACAACCTCGCTACATTTCCAGATTCTTCTTCCATTTCTCTCACTTACTCCTGTCAGGAGAGCAAAGCAAAGCAAAGCAAAAACAACACACAACTGTCCCATTGGGGAACGGTACTATGCATCCTCTGATTCCCTGGTCATTTACTCATCAGTGGGAGATGTGATCATTGCTTCACATCCTTCTTCTCCACTCATACCCATCTTCACTGCCAGTCTCTGTTATCTGCATGGATGGCTCAGCCAACATAGAAGTTTCTATCATGCCTTCCTCAACTATATCATGATGCCCAGCTGTTGAGTTTATAGCCTTGTTCTCTGTTTAGTATTTGCATGGGTGTACTTTACACAGAAACTAGAAAAGGTCAGTTTTCATTCCAATCCCAAAGAAAGGCAATGCCAAAGAATGCTCAAACTACCACACAATTGCACTCATCTCACACGCTAGTAAAGTAATGCTCAAAATTCTCCAAGCCAGACTTCAGCAATACATGAACCGTGAACTTCCAGATGTTCAAGCTGGTTTTAGAAAAGGCAGAGGAACCAGAGATCAAGTTGCCAACATTCCCTGGATCATGGAAAAAGCAAGAGAGTTCCAGAAAAACATCTATTTCTGCTTTATTGACTATGCCAAAGCCTTTGTGTGAGTCACAATAAACTGTGGAAAATTCTGAAAGAGACAGGAACAGCAGACCATATGACCTGTCTCTTGAGAAACCTATATGCATGTCAAGAAGCAACAGTTAGAACTGGACATGGAACAACATTCAGGTGTTCTGAATTGGGGAAGGAGCATGTCAAGGCTGTATATTGTCACCCTGCTTATTTAACTTCTATGCAGAGTACATCATGAGAAACACTAGGCTGGATGCAGCACAAGCTGGAATCAAGATTGCTGGGAGAAATATCAAGAACCTCAGATAAGCAGATGACACCACCCTTATGGCAGAAAGTGAAGAGGAACTCAAAAGCCTCTTGATGAAAATGAAAGAGGAGAGTGAAAAAGTTGGCTTAAAGCTCAGCATTCAGAAAACGAAGATCATGGGATCTGATCCCATCACTTCATGGGAAATAGATGGGGAAACAGTGGAAACAGTGTCAGACTTTATTTTGGGGGGCTCTAAAATCACCACAGATGGTGATTGCAGCCATGAAATTAAAATACATTTACTCCTTGGAAGGAAATTTATGACCAACCTAGATAGCATATTGAAAAGCAGACACATTACTTTGCCAACAAAGGTCCATCTAGTCAAGGCTATGGTTTTTCCTGTGGTCATGTATGCATGTGACAGTTGGACTGTGAAGAAAGCTGAGCACCAAAGAATTGATGCTTTTGCACTGTAGTGTTGGAGAAGACTCTTGAGTGTCCCTTGGACTGCAAGGAGATCCAACCAATCCTTCCTAAAGGAGATCAGTCCTGGGTGTTCTTTGGAAGGACTGATGCTAAAGCTGAAACTCCAGTACTTTGGCCACCTCATGTGAAGAATTGACTCATTGGAAAAGACTCTGATGCTGGGAGCGATTGGGGGCAGGAGGAGAAGGGGATGACAGAGGATGACATGGCTGGATGGCATCACCGACTCGATGGAAATGAGTTTGGGTGAACTCCGGGAGTTGGTGATGGGCAGGGAGACCTGGCGTGTTGCAGTTCACGGGGTCGCAAAGAGTCGGACACGACTGAGCAACTGAACCGAAGTGAACTGAACTTTACACAAAGCTTCTATATTCCTGTTCCCCACTTTAAATGCTAGGAATGATACCAGGAAGGAAAAAAATGGGCAAGCTCATGTGGTTATTATATTACATACATTCATTTTGGCCATTTTTATACCTAGAGACCTTCTACTGCACATATTTGCAAAAATGCATTTTACATAATTTACAGAGAGAAATGCATGAAGTCTAGAAATGTTTGCTTCAATCGTGGTATAGGGTCTGGTCTCCACATGCATTTTAGAGAAAGAATGCATGCTTCTTTCTTGGAAACTTGATTTAAACATAAAATTTCAACCAGCAGAAATCAATTAACTTCTCAGGAGAAATGGTGGTGAACTGTATGGTTTGTTTCCTGACTGTGGCAACTTTTATTCATAGACAAAAATGGCAATTACTCTTTGATATTACAGGAAAGGAGACACTTTGTCAGTGATACACAAGTCTGCCAATTTGTAGGGGCCTATTAAATGCTGATTTGATTAAAAAAAAAAAAAAAAAAAAACAACACTCCCTCCAGGTATTCTTCTTTATCTCCTGCCAATTCTCCTCAGCCTCAAAGTCGGCCCTTGGTTAGGCAAAATGGAAAAATCATCAGGCATTTAAACTTCACATTTTAGATGCAGGGTAGTTTGGAGCTCAGCCTGGTTTTTCAATCTGGGATTGGCTATTTACTAGCTGCTTAGTCTTCCTCTACCTTCTTCCTTCTATCTGTAACATGGAGATAACAATAGTAGCTCCCTCCTAGAATTATTATTAGAGATAAATAATACTTGTTGTTTTGGTAAGCACTCAATGCGTGAGTTTTTTTTTTTTTTTTTTTTTAATATTCTGTGAATTTGGAATCATCATCCTAGCTATTCAAGTGAAACAAAGGTTAAGCCTCTTGTTTCAAAATCATACAGCCAGTAAGTCTTTGAACAAACTCAACTAGGGTTGACTTTAAAGTCCTTGTTTGATCTGTGGCACTTTCTGGCATTCTTCATGGAAATTATATGGATACATAAACCACTGTTCACTCAGCTATCTTTCCCAAGATTAGTATTTAAAAATATGGTCCAAATATCATGAAAAGAAGCCAGGATTCATGGTAAGAAATAAAGACCTAGATTTAAAAATTACTAGACAATTTCAAAATGTTCTTAAGCAAACCATGTCACAGAGGCTGGTTACTGATTTAAAGGCAAACTTCCTAAGCTTGGATTAATTTAACGGATATTCATCAGCTATGGATGGGAAAGCTCTGTAATAGGAGTACCACTCTTAAAAATGACATTTCTTGATTGTGGACTGTTCTCAGTTTAAAAAAAAAAAAAAGGCAAAAGCACAGAGGATACAGTTTGACCAAGGTGAGTAAACTGCTCAGCACTGAAGAAATGAGGAGTCCTGAAGTTAGAATTCCAAACTAGGTCTCTATCTGAAGGCAGATGTGTGCTGGAAAGACTAGAAACTTCTCAAGGTAAGCATCTGCAGCCCAGAGCTATAGGCTCAACAGTTACTTATGATGTTAGAACCCCTCCTCTTCCCTGCCACTCACTGCTGAGGCTGAGATCTAGGTTTTGCTATGGAGAATATTGTGACACTGATTAAGGTGTAAGCTTTCTTTAGCTGAATTTAGAACTTAATTAAGTGGTCTTATTTAAAAGAACACTAATTAAGACAGCAAGATATGTAAGTTAACCAACATTGGAATTAAATTTGCCTATACCCTAGCTGTAGGTGCTGTCTTTCTAAAATCCTTTGAACTATAAATGGAAGATTAGATTTGAATTCTTTTAAACTGAAGAACAGCAGCTGTCTTTGAACTCATGAAGATCTTCTGAAGTGTTACCAACATATCACAAATTCCATGGCTGAGGCAATTTTTGCCTATAATGTAACTTACCTTACAACTATGATTATTCTTGCTAAAGAAATTACACCTGCAATTTAAAAAAAATATAAGGATTTTTTAAAATTTCCCTTTAACCAAGTTTGGATTGTAAAGTGGATGGAGCCTATTATACAGAATGAAATAAGTCAGAAAGAGAAACACCAATACAGTATATTAACACATATATATGGAATTTAGAAAGATGGTAATGATGACCCTATATGCAAGACAGCAGAAGAGACACAGATATAAAGAACAGACTTTTGGACTCTGTGGGAGAAGGTGAGGGTGGGAAGATTTGAGAGAATAGCACTGAAACATGTATATTACCATACATGAAATAGCTCACCAGTCCAAGTTCGACACATGAAACAGGGCACTCTAAGCCAGTGCACTGGGACAACCCTGAGGGATGGGGTGGGGAGGGAGGTGGAAGGGGGTTCAGGAGGGGGAACACATGCGCACCCATGGCTGATTCATGTCAGTGTATGGCAAAACCCACTGCAATATGGTAATCAGCCTGCAATTAAAATAAATAAACTAACTGAAAATAATAAAGTAGATGGAGGCAAATTACTTCATCATGAGACTGATGATTTCAGAAGTAAATTTGAAAACATCTGCTCAAATTTAGGTGGAGAAGGCTATGGCACCCCACTCCAGTACTCTTGCCTGGAAAATCCCATGGACAGAGGAGCCTGGTGGGCTGCAGTCCATGGGGTCGCGAAGAGTCGGACACAACTGAGCAACTTCCCTTTCACTTTTCACTTTCATGCATTGGAGAGGGAAATGGCAACCCACTCCAGTGTTCTTGCCTGGAGAATCCCAGGGACGGGGGAGCCTGGTGGGCTGCCGTGTATGGGGTCACACAGAGTCGGACACGACTGAAGTGACTTAGCAGCAGCAGCAGCTCAAATTTAGGAGGTGTGCTGCATTCACTTAATACTTGAGCCCTAAAGACAAAAAGGAAAAAAATGATTTCAAGTCTGATAAATTATATATATGTGTGTGTGTGTGTGTGTGCGTGTAAACCATGTGTGTTCTCAACTGCAAGTTCCTTTCAATCACGTGTAAATATTAGGTACCTGGTCAAGCGGTCACCCATACACTTCACTGGTCAATTTTAGAACCAGAGAGACAGAACCTGTTTTCATTGTCATCTTACTCTCGTATATAGCACATTCACTGTTGAACACTTTTGAGTTCTCATGTTAGTTTGAATAAATTTTTGGCCTTTATAGAAATTTCTGCCCCTACTTGGTCAAGAGCCTCACTTACCTTTGCTGCCACATTAACAAAATTAAAACACATGGGATGGCATGAAGGTACTACACAGATTAAAATACATAGCAGCATTATCCAAAGCAGCCATGTGGGCAAAATAGAGCCATTCTATCTAATTTAGCGTTGGCTTTACTGCATCTTTAAAAAAAAACTCTTTTTAGGGTAAAAAGGTAAATTAAGAAGTAATTTATTGGCCCTCTTGCAGGAAGACTTCCCAAATTCAATATCACATTAGAGGTAGTACAGTAATAGTCGCCTTTATCAAGAACAAAAAGGTTATGGGGTAATAGTGACAAGCAGAAGATGGACGGATAAAAAAAAAAAAAAGGCAAAAGCACAGAGGATACAGTTTGACCAAGGTGAGTAAACTGCTCAGCACTGAAGAAATGAGGAGTCCTGAAGTTAGAATTCCAAACTAGGTCTCTATCTGAAGGCAGATGTGTGCTGGAAAGACTAGAAACTTCTCAAGGTAAGCATCTGCAGCCCAGAGCTATAGGCTCAACAGTTACTTATGATGTTAGAACCCCTCCTCTTCCCTGCCACTCACTGCTGAGGCTGAGATCTAGGTTTTGCTATGGAGAATATTGTGACACTGATTAAGGTGTAAGCTTTCTTTAGCTGAATTTAGAACTTAATTAAGTGGTCTTATTTAAAAGAACACTAATTAAGACAGCAAGATATGTAAGTTAACCAACATTGGAATTAAATTTGCCTATACCCTAGCTGTAGGTGCTGTCTTTCTAAAATCCTTTGAACTATAAATGGAAGATTAGATTTGAATTCTTTTAAACTGAAGAACAGCAGCTGTCTTTGAACTCATGAAGATCTTCTGAAGTGTTACCAACATATCACAAATTCCATGGCTGAGGCAATTTTTGCCTATAATGTAACTTACCTTACAACTATGATTATTCTTGCTAAAGAAATTACACCTGCAATTTAAAAAAAATATAAGGATTTTTTAAAATTTCCCTTTAACCAAGTTTGGATTGTAAAGTGGATGGAGCCTATTATACAGAATGAAATAAGTCAGAAAGAGAAACACCAATACAGTATATTAACACATATATATGGAATTTAGAAAGATGGTAATGATGACCCTATATGCAAGACAGCAGAAGAGACACAGATATAAAGAACAGACTTTTGGACTCTGTGGGAGAAGGTGAGGGTGGGAAGATTTGAGAGAATAGCACTGAAACATGTATATTACCATACATGAAATAGCTCACCAGTCCAAGTTCGACACATGAAACAGGGCACTCTAAGCCAGTGCACTGGGACAACCCTGAGGGATGGGGTGGGGAGGGAGGTGGAAGGGGGTTCAGGAGGGGGAACACATGCGCACCCATGGCTGATTCATGTCAGTGTATGGCAAAACCCACTGCAATATGGTAATCAGCCTGCAATTAAAATAAATAAACTAACTGAAAATAATAAAGTAGATGGAGGCAAATTACTTCATCATGAGACTGATGATTTCAGAAGTAAATTTGAAAACATCTGCTCAAATTTAGGTGGAGAAGGCTATGGCACCCCACTCCAGTACTCTTGCCTGGAAAATCCCATGGACAGAGGAGCCTGGTGGGCTGCAGTCCATGGGGTCGCGAAGAGTTGGACATAACTGAGCAACTTCCCTTTCACTTTTCACTTTCATGCATTGGAGAGGGAAATGGCAACCCACTCCAGTGTTCTTGCCTGGAGAATCCCAGGGACGGGGGAGCCTGGTGGGCTGCCGTGTATGGGGTCACACAGAGTCGGACACGACTGAAGTGACTTAGCAGCAGCAGCAGCTCAAATTTAGGAGGTGTGCTGCATTCACTTAATACTTGAGCCCTAAAGACAAAAAGGAAAAAAATGATTTCAAGTCTGATAAATTATATATATGTGTGTGTGTGTGTGTGTGCGTGTAAACCATGTGTGTTCTCAACTGCAAGTTCCTTTCAATCACGTGTAAATATTAGGTACCTGGTCAAGCGGTCACCCATACACTTCACTGGTCAATTTTAGAACCAGAGAGACAGAACCTGTTTTCATTGTCATCTTACTCTCGTATATAGCACATTCACTGTTGAACACTTTTGAGTTCTCATGTTAGTTTGAATAAATTTTTGGCCTTTATAGAAATTTCTGCCCCTACTTGGTCAAGAGCCTCACTTACCTTTGCTGCCACATTAACAAAATTAAAACACATGGGATGGCATGAAGGTACTACACAGATTAAAATACATAGCAGCATTATCCAAAGCAGCCATGTGGGCAAAATAGAGCCATTCTATCTAATTTAGCGTTGGCTTTACTGCATCTTTAAAAAAAAACTCTTTTTAGGGTAAAAAGGTAAATTAAGAAGTAATTTATTGGCCCTCTTGCAGGAAGACTTCCCAAATTCAATATCACATTAGAGGTAGTACAGTAATAGTCGCCTTTATCAAGAACAAAAAGGTTATGGGGTAATAGTGACAAGCAGAAGATGGACGGATTTTTGCTTTATCAATTCAAATTAACAAAATGCTATGCTATTAATTTCCTGTATACACAAAATCTATCATGACAAATGTGAGATTCTAGCTTTCAACGGAGGTAGCCTACTGCTGCTGCTAAGTTGCTTCAGTCGTGTCCGACTCTGTGCAACCCCACAGACGGCAGCCCAATGGGCTCCGCCATCCCTGGGGTTCTCCAGGCAAGAACACTGGAGTGGGTTGCCATTTCCTTCTCCAATGCATGAAAGTGAAAAGTGAAAGTGAAATCGCTCAGTCGTGTCTGACTCTGCGACCCCATGGACTGCAGCCCACCAGGCTCCTCCGTCTATGGGAGTTTCTAGGCAAGAGGACTGGAGTGGGGTGCCATTGCCTTCTCCAGGAGGTAGCCTACTGTGGTGGAAAAGGAATGCCCTACGGATGCAGAATGACTCCTATTGCTGCCACTGAGAGATGTGACAGCGGGTGGTGATAGACCTCTCCACGGCGTCAGGGGCTCACCTCTAAGTGGAGTTATGAGTCTTGATTTAGTGTGTGGTCTGTACACATTGCATGGACCTACATTGCTCCTCATCCTTATAAATATACTTAATAATAAGAAAACTTAGGTTCTAACATTAAATTCAGAGGAGAGTCATGCTCTCTTCCCCTACTTCCTTAATTCAAAGTTCCCATGACTGCCTTTGATATTTCTCAGCCAACAACAGACCAGGATTTACTGTCACATCTGCTCCCTGTGGGGCTTCCCAGGTGGCTTAGACAGTCAAGAATCTGTCTGCCATGTGGAAGACCTGGGTTCGATCCCTTGGTCAGGAAGATCCCGTGGAGAAGGAACTGGCAACCCACTCCAGTATTCTCGCCTGGAGAACCCCATGGACAGAGGAGCCTGGAGGGCTATAATCCATGGGGTCATAAAGAGTTGAATGAACAACTAGCACACAGACTACTCCCTATGATCCCTCCTTCTTAAAATTTTCATGTAAGATGTCTCCAGGGCTTGTCTGGTGGCTCAGACAGTAAAGAATCTGCCTGTAATGAGAACTGGGTTCGATCCCTGGGTCAGGATGATCCTCTGGAGAAGGGAATGGCTACCCACTCCAATATTCTTGCCTGGAGAATTCCATGGACAGAGGAGCCTGACAGGCTGTAGTCCATGGGGTCACAAAAGTCGGACAAGACTGAGCAGCTAATACTTTCATTTTCAAGACATCACCAACATAGTGAGATTAGGCAATCACAGACTTTCTCTGATGTTCAAGGTTCAACTAGTAGCAGATTCCTTCACTTGTCTCTCTCTACTCACTTGAAATTAGAAGAGTAATTGACTCACATGTTCAGACTAGTCAATGGAAGCGAAGTGGCAATCATCCTTATCAGCTCACAGTTCAGCAAGAAATGTAAAACTGAGACAGAATAAAACATTCTAAACTTACTATATTAGCCTGTTCGGGCTGCCATAACGAAGTATCATAGACTAGGCGGTTTAAACAATGAAAATCATTTTCTCACAGTTCTGGAGCCTAGACATCCAAGATCAACGTACCAGCAAGGCCTGGGTCTGGTGAGGGCTCTTTTCTCAGGTTGCAGATGGCTGCTTCTGCTATTGCATGGTGGAGAGAGACTGACCTATCAATAGTTCTCCCTTGTCAATCTCTCTCTTCCTCTGCTTCTAAGGCTCCCAATCCTACCAGAAGAGGACCCTACCTATATGGTTGCATTTAATCTTAACTACCTCCTAAAGACCCTCTCTCCAGATCCAGTGACACTGAAATTTAATGCTTGAATGTAATGAGTTTTCAGAAGACACAATTCGGTCCATGACAGTTACTAAGCTAGGTAATTTATACCTATAGCATAGCAAGGACCAGAATTTGGATTCTCCCATGTTTAGAGTTTCCAGATAAAATATACAAACCCAGTTAAATCTGATATTCAAATAAGCATTTTTTTGGCAATAGTATGTTCCATGTGTAAAAATATTACATACTTACACTAAAAATGCATTGATTATTTTTATTTGACATTTCAATTTAACTGGATGTCCTAAATTTATTCTCTAGACCTGGCAGTTGTATGTAGATGAACTTCTGATTAGTCAAGAAGAAAGAACCATCAACAGGAACACCTAGATTAAAGTTAATGTATAATATTTTTGCTATCAGTATAATTTGTTCTGATAAATTTAGCAATCTCTTGTTTCAAGTATAAGGAGCCTGGGTATATTATATTTATTTTTATCGACCAAGCAAGGAAGATAATGCATTCATAGAGTCTGGAGGAGGCAAATTAAGGTTCTTAATTTGCTAGTTCTTCAATGGCCAAAACATTGAAAGGATACTTTCAGAATGTGATGAACATCAAATGAAGCAATGTTGTTTGGAGATGTTAGGTACAAATCTGTGACTCAATTGTGCGGATCACTAGCTACCACTTTGCATAAATTCTGAATAAATTGTAAGAGCATCCTGGCCAGGAGCCCAAGTAAGACCAAAGGAAGAAATATGGTCCATTCTTTCTCCTTATTTCTGCAACTCACTCTACTTAGGATCACTTTAATACTGAGGCACTCACATGCTGTTGAATTTGAAAGGCAGTGAATACAGATGTGGAACATAGGGCAATGATACCTCCAATCAAAGACACGACATAAGAAGAGACTCCTCTGGAGGACTGTGAGGTCCTTTCTGGAATTGAATGCTTTCAAGAGACAGTGAGTGAGTATGATATCAACAAAAGATCAAACGGGACAGCCTTGTTTCTTGCCTGGATACTGTGGGTGATTCCCTGAAGCAAAGCAGTACACAGCCTGATAAGGAAGAGTGAAAAGGAAATAAATCTGAGAGATAAATCTTATTTAAAAAGGCATCTTTATGATTGGCATTATAAAGGAGAGAAGGAGCTCATTAGCAAATGAACTGATAAAACCATGCACAGCATGCTTCAAAAAGAAGTGGGAATAATTATTGCCTAAGAAAGGGGGCAAAATACCCACACAGTGTCATTCACAAATCTGTTTGCAGACATCACAGAGCAAGCTGCAAAAAGTCCCACAGCTTTCAGATTTAATTAAGTGAAGAAAGCCAAAAAGAGACTCATACAGTTCACATGCCTGGATCATAGAAAATTCTACATGAAACATGATTTAAAAAAAAAAAAAAAGCCATTTTAGAAACCCCTAGAGTTTGCCAAACCCTCATTCAATAGCATAATTTTTCCTGTTTCTCGCAGGATATTGTACAATCCACTAACAGGGTGTAGCATTTCTGCTGGCTAAAGGAAGTGGGCAGCTTTGATCAGAATTCACAATAATATATTTCCCTTGAGTGATAAATGATTTACTGCTGAGGATAAATGGATATAATCTTTCATTATGCATGACATTCATCAGCAACAAGGAAGCGCTGGACTGAATGGAAAGTGATTGCATATTAAAAGCCTCATGCAACTCAGACTGAGATGAAAGTGAGGTCTTGTCTTGAACAACAACAAAAAAAGGCACAGACTTGTAAGTTTAAATGGATGTTCAGTCAAATGTAATCATTACTGTAAGTCTGGAAATCTGTTAGGAGGAAACCAGGGAGATATGTGACTAGATCAACCCCTCAGTTTTGCACAAAAAAGCCCCATTTCTTAACCATACTATTCTACTTACTGAAATGTGTCATTAAGTCTAACACTGATAACTGCAAATAATGACAGAATCAGGTAGAGAGGAGTGGGAAGAAATGGCGGGTTGTGTAAATGCCTTAAATTTCCATCATTATGGAAAGTCAATGCATCATAACTAAAACAGATAAAGAAAGAAATAGGGGCTTAATATATTATTTAGAGATACAAAGTTAACAACTAGGAAAATGCCAAATATTAGTGGAATGAGAGCGGGGAATTAGTGCAAAATTGATAAGACCAAGGCTGGTGACTTTTCATGATAAGCACACTTACATTTTTTTTGTTTGTTTATTATATGTGTGTGTGTGTGTGTGTGTGTGTGTGTATACACATGCATACTTACATGATGAAGAAATTTAAGTATGGAAGTAGAACAAATTATTTAATTTTAAAATTGATTCCAGTTCTTAGCCTCACTGGCTCCATAATCCAGTTCTTATATCACATCTTCATTTGATTTTCAATAACAAGAATTTTCCCAATACTATAGTATATCTTAGAAACAAAAAAGATATAACATGAAAGGCAATGTGTAAAGATGAGAAGGCAAGACTGGGAGAAATGTCAAAAAAGACACATCTGATAAAGAAGGGCTATCCAAAATATACAAAAGAAGCTTAAAATTCTATATAAGAAAACAACTCAATTAAAAAACAGGCCAAACCCTAAAAGACATGTCACCAAAGAAAATATACAGAGGGAAAAATAATCATATGAAACAATGATCCACATTCAGAGTATCAGTGAAATGCAAATAACAACAATAAGCTATGTCTACACACCTATGAGAATGCCCCAAATCCAGAACACTGGCAGCACCAAATGCTGACGAGGACGTGGAACAACACAAACTCTCATTCCCTGCTGGTGGGAATGCAAAATAGTACAGCCACTCTGGAGGACAGTTTGGCAGTTTCTCACAAAACTAAACCTACTCCACTATACACTTCTGCAATCATGTCCTTGGTATTCACCCAAAGGAGTTGAAACATATAGACATACGTTTCAACAGCCTGCACACAGATGCTTACAGCAGTTTCATTCATAATTGCTACAACTTGGATGTAATCAAGATGTCCTTCAGTAGGTGAATGGATAAATTAACTATGGTACATCCAGACAAATATTATTAAGTACTAACAAAGAAGTGAGCTATCAAGCCATGATAACACATGAAGGATATTTAAGTGCATATTACTAAGTGAAAAAATTCAATCTGAAAAGGCTACATATTTATGATTCTAACTATATGACACTATGACAAAGGCAAATACTTTGGAGGCTGTAATAAATCAGTAGTTGCCAGAGGTTGGGTGAGGGTTAAGAAATTAGTAGGCAGAGTACAGAGAATTTTTAGGGCAGTGAAAATACTGTGCGTGATACCATAATAATGGACAGATGTCATTATACATTTATCCAAAACCACAGAATACACAACACCGAGTGAACCTTAATGTCAATTATGGGCTCTGTAAAATTATGATGCCTCAATGTAGGTTCATCAGTTGTAACAAATGAATACTCTGGTGGGGATATTGTTCAAGGGGAAACCATGCATGTGTGGGGCAGATAGTATATGGGAAATATCTGCATGTTCATTTTGCTGTAAACCTGAAACTGCTCTAAAAATATAGTCTTAGTAAGAAACACACACACACACACACACACACATATATATATAATCAAAATTCAGCTAGATGTAAGTAGAGACTGGAATCAAATCTAAATGCTTTTTGATACTGTAGAACTGTGGAGTTAGATGAAATATAAACAGCATTGAAACCCTCATTTTGCAGGGGACAATATTTAAAACAAAGATGGGAGACTTGCCTAAGCTATCAGAGATCATAACTGGTAGAATAAGGATTAGAATACACAGATTCTGTTTGTAAATCCAGTGCTCTTTCTGCCATTTCACATTTCCCATTGAAAAGTAATGACATTCCTGAATCCATATGCTATCTCTGATGCCCAACTTTTCAGTCACTCCAGTAAAAGTATAGGTTTTGTTGGAGATCAATCATCACAGTTCAACTGGCTAGAGTTCTAGTAAGTTCAAGCAAGGTCAAAAGAAGGTGGTGACACTCTTGTCCCTAGCTTGCACAAGATCAGATAGTGTATTATTCTAAACCTGAATGTCATATAGAAACTGGGAAAATAACACAATAACATGGGTGAGTCTGGGCAAGCTAGAGAAGGCATATGATGGAAAACTCTAACAGTGACATAAGATTCTTGACCTTTAAAACAAAAGAAAATGCAATCTGGTACAGGTAAGTTAACCAAAATTAAGTAGCTATCCATAATCAGCAAATTCAATATAGAATTCAAAGGAATGTAATTTCACAGGAAACTCAGTAGGTGAGCCACCTGAAATCAATAAAATATGATGATCATTTTCTAAAAAAAGAGAGCCAGAGAAAGAGATTCCGTTAATCAAGTTATGAGTGATGTATTTGCTATTCCTGTTTTAAGGGGCTTCCCTGGTGGCTCAGTGATAAGGAATCTGCCTGCCATTAGAGGAGATATGGGTTCAATCCCTGGGTCAGGAAGATCCCTTGGAAAAGGAAATGGCAACCCACTCCAGTATTCTTGCCTGGGGAATACATGGACAAAGGAGTCTGGTGGGCTACAGTTCATGGTGTTGCAAATAGTTGGACACAACTTAGTGACTGAGCACAGCACAACACATATGTGTTTTACCTAGGAGTAAATCAAGGAGAAAGTGCTATCAGAAAACACTTCTACATCTTGTAATATAATAGATGAGCAATCTAGGCTCCTTGAAGACCTTCTTTACTGAAAGAACAGTGCTAAGATATTTATAAGGGTTAGACAAAGTAATCTTCATGAAACTGATAAAAAAGGAGATGAATTGAACATTTTCTTAGATAAGGAGACCAAAGTTTTAGAGAAATTAACTTCTGTGCCCCAGGACACATGGAAAGCATGTGTTAGAACATGAATTTCACAAGTTAAACCAATACTAGGTCACATTGATTTCTCTACCCTGTAATGTGACTGTTCAGATTGCATTATGTATATACTTAAAGTGCTTCATTTCATTAATTGAGGAAGAGAGGACCTATCAATTTATAATTTCTGTACAGATAAAGATAAAAGTGAAGCTAAGAGTTTAGTGATTTGCCCACAGTTATATCATGGCACAATTTAATTAATTTGAAAAAGCCTAAAAGAAAAATGCAGTGATATTTAATGACTTTAGACTCAATAACATACCATCAACAGTCAAATCTCTCAGTTCATATGCTCATTCAAAATTAAATATATTGAAAAGGAAAAAGTTGGTATATCTAAAAACAGAAACCTCTTGAAATACTTGAAACCAGGAGATTTAATAGACAATTGATTGAACAAGTGAAGAAAGGGTAAGAAGCTAAAGGAAGAACAGAGCCACATAGTTTTGACAACAACATGAAATCACTCTCACCCCAAGACTGAAGGGACGAAGCCTCAGTCCAGGAAATGGCCAGATCCAGTAGGTCTATTGGGATTTGGAACCTAAATGAACCAAGAAACAGAGAAAACAGAAAGCAGAGAGAGAGGGGAAAAACTAGGAAATGGAGTTCTGCTTTCTAATTTAGTGCTTCCTATCGGCCAACTCCCCTCAGAAGCCACTGGTCAAGAGAGCCTAAGAAACGTGGTTCCGAGGTACACACAGCGAACAGGACTAAAGAAGGGAAGAGGAGGGATGGAAAGTGAACAGGTAACTGACGGGATGAATTTTGCTTACAAACAGGGTATGCAGTCTACATAGCGGGGTTTCCCTGGTAGCCCAGTAGTAAAGAGTCCACCTGTCAAAGCAGGAGACAGAGGTTCTGTCCCTGGATCGGGAAGATTCCCTGGAGAAGGGAATGGAAAACCACTCCAGTATTCTTGCCTGGGAAATTCCACAGATAGAGGAGCCTGGCAGGCTACAATCCATGGAGTCATGAAAGAGTCGTATACGACTTAGTGACAACAAACAATAACTCTATATAGCACAGAATTAGGTATATATCTACACATCCATATCTATATAACATAAACACCCATGCAATTTAATACCAGCGGCAGGAGATCCTTATCCCCGATTACTCTAGACAGCAGAAATCTTACTAAACTTGTAAAAACTATACTATTAAGCCTTTGCATCAGTTTTCATTAGGAACCTTCCCAGCTCCTTCCAATACACACCCACCTCTAACATACAAACTCATGGGCACTTTACTGCACATTCATGGGCACAAATCCTCACATCCCCACTCTGTTCACAGCACCTTGGGTAGAATAATCTATCCCTCTGGGCACTCGTTTCCTGCTTTGCCAATAGGGCTAATCATCCTGTCCTGGTGCACAAGAGAGAGCTATGCCTACTAATTTACTTAAAACTNCATGGGCACAAATCCTCACATCCCCACTCTGTTCACAGCACCTTGGGTAGAATAATCTATCCCTCTGGGCACTCGTTTCCTGCTTTGCCAATAGGGCTAATCATCCTGTCCTGGTGCACAAGAGAGAGCTATGCCTACTAATTTACTTAAAACTCATAAACTCTTTTGAAGATGAAAAGCTCTAGTTTGCTCATTCTGTTCCTTGGCTTCAAATTAAAAAAGCTACGTTATATAAAGGTTTCTGGGGGATTTATTATCAGATCTCTATCTAAAAAATAGTTGCATCACAATTACAACTTTAATGACCTACTGTAAAATTTCCCAAGGCTACACCATAATTAGTCCATTTTATAATTAGCACTTAAAAAAATCATTTGTCAGAAGTAAATAAGAAGTGACGGGGACTCCTGGAAGTAATCTATATTATTTGATGTAGAAGAGGGAGAAGTCATATTTATCAAGTACCTACAGTTTTTCAGATTCTGCACTAGACACGTGACATAATTATAAATTCCACCCAATAGTGTTATGTCAGCATTGTTTTCTTTGGAGCTTTTAAAGGCGAAAAATAGAGTTTTGGAATGATTAAGTAATTTCATCAAGTCACAATCTAGTAAGGTTTGAAGTTGTGATTTGTGTCCAGAGCATTTTGCCAGTGACTCTTCATTGCTGAACACTGGACAGCTTATGAATTACTGTTCCTGAGCCTACAGCTGTCAACTCATGTATTAGAACCCTTCGTGCCAATAGTAACTTCTGCTATGAACAGGAAGTAGAAATTGTACTGTGAAAGAGAAATAAGCAGAATCAAGAAGACTGCTCTGCTTCTGGCAAAAAAAAAAAAAAGCCACATCTACAATAGGTTTACTTGCAGATAGTACCCTTTAATAAGGACATTGAAAAATTATTTAGAAGAACATGTTGCTGAATGCCACAACTAGAGACAGTCTTCTCTGAGGGGAGGAAGGTATGATGTTGTTATCACACAGATGATGGCAGCTTAGGACACTTGTTCTGGGAGGCCTTGATGTAGACAATAACCTACCAGTGAGTTGGAGTGGAAGGGACTAAGATGTTGACTCACAATAAGGAAAGATTATTAAACAAATCCCTACAAAATTGGAATGTTACTTCAGAGGCCTGAGGACCACTTGGTTGAAGAATTCAGTGTTCCTGCATACTCAAATTACTCAAAATATGCTCTGTTTGGAGACTATCTAAGACTTTTCTCTTATGCATAATTCAATATTTTTCTACAAACCAATGAAATTGGATGCATACAATGAAGAAGCAGCTGATGCCAAAACATTTGCTTTTATGGTATACCAATGTTTAACAATCATAATTATTGTTCTATGTGAGAAATTATTTACCAAAGACAAAGCTCATAGTTTAGGATGAATCATCAAAGAGACCAAACAACTTCTAGATGCAAAACTTACTAAATTTCAATACATTTCTATATTTTTAAAGTACCATATTCTCCCCTTTATTTTGATTAGGATTTGTTCTTGAATTTAGCCCACATTAACTAATAACAGAATTAGCAAAAAAGAAAAAAAAAGTTGCAATTTTAAAATATGTGATTTCAGGTCATAAACTTATTTTGACTGGTTAAATAGAAACCAATTTCCTCTTTCCTCAATATAAATGTTTTAAAATATATTTACTTTAAAATTTCATAATTTGAGCATTTATATTCTAGTGTACACACCTTTTAAAGTTCCTGTTACAGAATAAGTTATTTTAATGACCAGTCCACTAATTGTTCTCTATGGATCCTTTAAATTAAATATAAACACCTTTGCAACCAGTAGTAATCAGCTTCCATACTAATTTGCTTCCTATAGAGTGCTGGAATATCCAGAACCTATGATTTATTTTTAATAGCTTTCCTCAATAATTGTAAGTGCCTTTCATGAAATTAATTACCTTCCATTTCATTTGGACAAAGAAAAGTTAATTTTATGAGGTGTCACTGAAGCTGACTTCAATTTTAGTTATCATTAGCAAAACACATTTAGATCTCTATGTCTATACCTCTCTTAAAGGACTTCTATGAGGTGGCCAATCACCTAGAAATGGTTGTATTCTGAGTCTCAAAACCAAAGCTTTTATGAAGAAGGCTATAAGTAATTCTCTCTCTCTCTGAGGTTTCCATCTGTCCTATTCCGGAGGGGTGTGTGTGTGTGTGTGTGTGTGCGCGCGCACACGCATTTGCGTGCATGCACATATTTGGGTTTGGGTGCAAACAACTACTTTCACGTGAAAGCATAAGTCTATATATGCATATTCATCTATATAAGCATAAGTCTATGATATATGCGTATTTAGCATTTTTTCCGCAGTGGTTTGATAGTTGGGTGGGATGTTGCTCAGGCTGGAAGCAAGGAACCCAGCTTGAAGTGATTACAATTGTCCTGGCAGAACACCAGACTGTGTCGCCACGGTTCTCCATCCACAGTGGAAACCTGAGACAAGCTGATTCCCACCAGCTTTGCTGCTCTTTTTAAAAAAATTTATATATGTCACTTTATCTGTGCTGCTGCTGCTGCTAAGTCACTTCAGTCGTGTCTGACTCTGTGTGACCCCATAGACGGCAGCCCACCAGGCTCCCGTGTCCCTGGGATTCTCCAGGCAAGAACGCTCTAGTGGGTTGCCAACCCACTGGAGTGGGTTACCTTCTCCAATGCATGAAAGTGAAAAGTGAATGTGAAGTCGCTCAGTCGTGTCCAACCCTCAGCGACCCCATAGACTGCAGTCTTCCAGGCTCCTCTGTCCACAGGATTTTCCAGGCAAGAGTACTGGAGTGGGGTGCCACTGCACTTTATCTCGGTGCTATATAATTATGAGATGATAATTCCATTCACACATTCACTTTTATGCTAATTATCTAAAATATTCTCTATTCACTTTGAGGTCTTCCTGCAGTTGTTCCTGTATCATTCTTCTGCCAATTAATCAGGTTTTTGTATTATTTCTCTAAAGAATTGTACATATACCTTGGGACTTCTCAGGTGGCACAAGTTGTAAAGAACTACCTGCCAATGCAGGAGGCATAAGAGGCATGAATTCAACTCCTGGGTTGGGAAGATCCCCTGAGGAGGGCATGGCAAAGCACTCCAATAATCTTGCCTGGAGAATCCTACGTACAGAGGAGGCTGGTGGGCTACAGTCCATAGGGTTGCAAGTAATCGGACACAACGGAAGTGACTTAGCACACACGTACAGATTTATACCAAAACAACCTCAAGTTCACTTTTTTGTTTACATCTTAATCTCAAGTTCACTATTTTGTTTGTTTCCATCTCAACTTCCCAGTGACATTGAATCTCCTTTATATCAAAGATTTGACACAATTTTTTAAATATAGTAAGACTAATATTAACTGCACATTTGGAATGTCAATCACAACAAAATAGGCATTTAATACAGATTAGTGTTAAGCCTCTGTCCTGTGATACTCCCATCTTAACTTCCACTTACCTGTTGAGAAAACTGAGGCTCAAATGTGCATATACATATATGGAGATAACAGCTAGAAGCGGCAAAGGTGCAGCGCAGCACTTTGGGAGGTAATGTACTTTCTGTCACTATAACTCACAAGCAGACACGGAACAACAACTTGTAAGGATGCCACTGGAAGAAGTCAAGATTCACACTCAGGTCTTTAAACTTCTAAATCTGTCCGCTTTTCTCACTCTTATAAAAAATGTAGTTTCATGATTGAGAAGCTAAATAGTGGTAAGGCTGCTGCAGGGCGTTACAGAGTGAGCTTCTGCATTCTAGCTATTATTCAGAAAATCAAAGGTAAGCACTGGGAGTAAAAGGGCTACATCTTACTACTCATTTTGGCATTTAAGAATACTACGGAAATACTAGAGAGTATAATTCATAGTGCTAGTAACAAGAAATGTGGGCTTGTCTCAATGCCATGAGAGCGAGCCATTGATTTGAATGGTAGGAAAAGGAATCATTTAAATACACTTACGAGCTAGGGACTTCCCTGACTCTGTGCGCCCAATACAGGGAGCTCGGGTCCTATCCCTGATCAGGGAACTAGATCCCACACGTCACAACTAAGACATGGTGCAGCTAAATAAATAAATACTAAAAATAAATAAATAAATGTACTTAAGAGCTCGTAAATAACAACTGTATACATTGATAACTTAAAAAACCCTTCTCAGACATAGTATGATGTTCTTCCTATTAGACTATCTACAAGTGACATCACTTCCTGTTTATACTGGGTTATTTTCTGACCTTGTGTGAAACCCTAATCTTTTAATTAGAGCATGATATAGTCCATATCCAGGGATAATCAAAGGTAATCCTAGTTAAACTGAAAAGTATAAGGCATGTTTCACATGAGACAAAGAACTGATGTAAATTAGAAGAAAAAATATTTTTGGCACTTGGGAAGAAAAAACATAAATCCAAAGAAAAATAATTATTAAAGAAACATGAGGCATGGTCACCTCCACAATATGCTTTTTTTGTCCCTGAAATGGAGTTGGTTGTGCAGCTGCTCACAGCAGGCATCTTAGTGTGGGAAGGAAAGTTCACTTTGTCAGAGGAGACTTCCATTTTCAATTTTCAGGGAAAAAAAAAAAGGTGGAAGTTGAAATGCCTACTGTTTTTCAGAGGCAAGAATCAAGAGATAGAATACTAAACAAATCTAAACCATGACAAACCTTAGTGTAGCCATATCCGCTTGAGTGGGTTGGTGTAAAGGCTCAGCTTTAACACTAGCCAGTCTTAAAATATGATTAAAATTTTTTTTTTAATTTCACAGGGAACTCCTTACTGGTCCCTAGTCCTTCAATGATGCTTAATGAAAAACAAGGGGCACAGTGGTAAAGAATCCGCCTGCCAATGCAGGAGACTCAAAGACGTGGATTCGATCACTGGCTCAGGAAAATCCCCAAGAGTAGGAAATGGCAACACACTCTAGTATTCTTGCCTGGAAAATCTCATGGACAGAGGAGCCTGGTAGGCTACAGTCCATGGGTTTACAAATAGGCAGACACAACTGAGAAGAGTGCAAGCGTGCACACACACACACACACACGAAAAACACCAGGCCCCCAGTGTGGACTCGATAAATTCTATGCACTAGAATTCTTTTGGATATTCTTAGCAATTTTCATGCCCAATGCACTGTGAGAGCAGTTTGATTTCTTTATGTAAGTTTTCTCATTTGAGAGAAACACTCATAGTCAGGGGTGTTGTATCCTTGAATGGCTCCAACATCCTTTCTCTTTAATTCTAAATTGTTAGTGGACTATGGGGAATAGTGTCTAAACTTTTGCAGACAATATAAAATAAAATTAAGTGTTCATGCTTCCTATGACCCAGAGGTTCCATGTTTTTGCTTGTTATAAGCCCACAAAGGAATTTTCATACTTATGCAGAAGATAATATGCAAGGATGTTAATGGCAGCATTTATTTTAATTGTGATAATTAGAAGCAGTCAAAATGGCCATCAAATGGATATGTATAAATAAAGATAGATTGTTCCAAATTATAATGGAACAGAAGCCTACTGTAAAAGTGAAAGAACTCTTTTTAGGTCAAGATGCATGGAGTTCTTGTTTCAAAAATTCCTCTGCTTAAAATAATTATAAACAGTGGTTACAATAAAAAAATAAAAATCTAAAAGCAGCTTCTAATCTGAATATCAGAAAAGGAAGAGACATTCAAAGCATGAGTGGTTCTGCAACCATGGACTTGCCAGGTTCAGGATCCAAATGCAGGTTCTGTAAGTCTAGACTTCACCTCCTTCAGGAAAAAAGGCTAAAAATGACTTCACAGAACAGAGGGGAAGATTCAGGCTCCTTGCTTGATACTTGGGGACCATAATATATGGATAGTACCCCTCCAAAGAGAAGCAGCTTAAAAAACTGCTGCTGAGGAAGAAAAAAAAAGCCTGAGATTATATCCCTAGAGTAGAACCATACTATAGAACTGTCTGTCTGTCTGTGATGATGGGAAGAGCTGCCCATTAAAGCATCCATTAGACACAATGGCCAGTGTTATTGGGAAACTGCATTTTAAATATCATTTAATTTAGCTGGCTGGAAATTAAACAGCCACAAGTAGTTAGTGACTACCTGTTAGTGGACAATATTGTTCTAAGGAATAAAATGTTCTAGGGAGAATAAAGAACATGGACATGGAACTCATGAGCTGATTACAGATTTATGCTGGTTTGGGGACTGAGTCTGCTGCTGCTGCTGCTGCTGCTGCTGCCAAGTCACTTCAGTTGTGTCCGACTCTGTGCGACCCCATAGATGGCAGCCCACCAGGCTCCCCCGTCCCTGGGATTCTCCAGGCAAGAACATTGGAGTGGGTTACCATTTCCTTCTCCAATGCATGAAAGTGAAAAGTGAAAGTGAAGTCGCTCAGTCATGTCTGACTGTTCACGACTCCATGGACTGCAGCCCACCAGGCTCCTGCATCCAAGGGATTTTCCAGGCAAGAATACTGGAGTGGGATGCCATTGCCTTCTCTGGGGACTGAATCTACTTAGCCCCAATATCACAACCGTATTAATCCAGTTCTAGACTTTCTGAATCCAGGGTCTATCAGAGGTAATTGGCAACAGCATGACAGAGATGGATAGCATTAAGGAGAGTAAGCAGGGGGAGGAGGGAACGAAGGCAGGAAGAGAGCGAGAACAAAAGGAAAAAGCTATATTCAATTCTCTCATCAGAAGGAGAATCAAAGAAAATATTAAAAACATATAAAAATTGAATCTTATAAAAGACAGTCAATAAAATTCCAGAAAAAAATTAATTTTATGGAACCAACAAATGTTTGGCAAGATGCTTAAAATGTTCAATGAGACAAAATATTAACTCAAATTTAAAAAAAATAAGCATAAAACAAAAGCACCCCCCAAAAAAACCCCAAATCTTATGTCTTATAAAAGAGGATTAATTAGAAATCATTAGGAAAACATAACAGTATTCAAATATAAGTTAGAAAGGGCAAACATAACTGGATATAATTAAAACACAAGTTAGTGAATTGAGAGATGGTCCTGGGAAACTCACCCAGAAAAAAGCCCAGAGGGACAAAGGGATAAATTGTACAAAATATGTAGGACAGACGGAGAGGCTGGAGCATATGTTCAACAGTAAACCCAGAAAAAAATAAAGTGGAGGAAATTACAGAAAAGAAATATTTTAAAAAATAATAGCTGAGAGATTTTCAAGACTGAAAAAAGGTAATTGTTCTCTAATCAAACAACATACTAAAAATATCAAAATATATAACTTCTAAAATAAACCAATCTGAGCTAGTAAAACTGAAGAATATCAAGGATTAGGAGAAAAATCTCAAAGCCACTCAGAGATTGCATTAAGAAAAAATTCATAGAATATGAAATCCTAAATTGATCATTATGGCTACTTTGAGAAAGAATGAAATAAAAGGGTAATTTTCAAAAAGTTCTCGATTGTTTCTGTTTCTCAATTAACAACAACTTCCTCCAGTTAATGTGTGTGTGTGTGTGTGTGTGTGTGTGTGTGTGTGTCTGTGTATGCGCGTGCATGCGTGCGTGTGCATGTGCTAAGTTGCTCAGTGCTGTCCACCTCTATGTGGCCCCATGGACTCTTGTCCACCGGCTTCCTCTGCCGATGAATTTCCCAGGCAAGAACACTGGAGTGGGTTGCCATTGTCTTCTCCAGTGCATGAAAGTGAAAAGTGAAAGTGAAGTCACTCAGTCGTGTCCGACTCTTAGTGACCCCATGGACTGTAGCCTGCCAGGCTCCTCCACCCATGGGATTTTCCAGGCAAGAACACTGGAGTGGGGTGCCATTGCCTTCTCCAATGCATGAAAGTGAAAAGTGAAAGTGAAGTCACTCAGTCGTGTCCGACTCTTAGCGACCCCATGGACTGTAGCCCACCAGGCTCCTCCATCCATGGGATTTTCCAGGCAAGAATACTGGAGTGGGGTGCAGTAACCCCACTGGTTGAATAGTAACATTCAAATTTTTTAACAAATGGTTGGCTTCTGGGGTTGTCCTTGGCTGCTCCCTAAAATCAGTAAGAGCAAACTAGCATAAGCTCCATATAAGTGGTGGTTTGAGTGTCAACTGGAAGGCTAACTCTAGGAAAGATGAGTGGGATTTCATACTGTCATGCATATGCTAAAGTAAGAAATTCTTCTGCTTTGGGTGGGTCACTTGAATAGATTTTTCTTTCAGTCTCCTTTCATGTAGGTGGTAGAGATAAAAGTTATCTGAGGGTTTGCTTTGTTGCTGTTGTTGTTCAATCACTCAGTTGTGTCTCACTCTTTGCAACCCTATGGACTGCAGCATGCCAGGCTTCCCTGTCCTTCACAATCTCCCAGAGTTTGCTCAAACTCATGTCCACTGAGTCAGTGATGCCATCCAACTATCTCATCCTCTGTCACCCCCTTCTCTTCTTGACCTCAATCTTTCCAGCATTAGAGTCTTTTCCAATGAGTCAACTCTTTGCAACAGGTGGCCAAAGTATTGGAGCTTCAGCTTCAGCATCAGTTCTTCCAATGAATATTCAGGGTTGACTTCCTTTAGGATT
Source organism: Cephalophus harveyi (assembly GCA_006410635.1). Lineage (NCBI taxonomy): Eukaryota > Metazoa > Chordata > Mammalia > Artiodactyla > Bovidae > Cephalophus > Cephalophus harveyi. Next base: position 171,454 of record SJYT01008630.1, on the reverse strand, counting down.
GACTGCTTTGATCTCCTTACAGTCTATGAGACTCTTAAGAGTCTTCTCCAGTACCACAGTTCAAAAGCATCAATTCTTAAGCACTCAGCCTTATTTAAGGTCGAACTCTCACATTCATACATGACTACCAGGAAAACAATATCTTTGATAATAGGGACCTTTGTCTGCAAAGTGATGTCTCTGCTTTTTAACATGCTGTCTAGGTTCATCATAGCGTTCCTTCCAAGAAGCAAAGCATCTTTTAATTTCATGGCTGCAGTCACCATCTGCAATGATTTTGGATCCCAGCAAAACAAAGTCTGTCACTGTTACCATTTTTGAGTTTGCTTTGTTCTACCTCAAATTAACACTGCAAGTCATCCTCAGCAAACTGATAAGTTCTTTTTGAGAGTAGACTTAGTAAGATTTTAATCTCTGGAAAACACACTTATAGAGCTTGCAGCTTGGAATAGAGGAGGAAATGGAAGTAATGGTAAAGGGAGATAAACAGTTCAGCTGAACCAAAGGTACCCGTTCAGTTAATTAATAGTGGGTCTCACATTTGAGCCTCTATCAGCATCGTCTGGAGGACTTGCTAAAACAGACTGCTGGGTACTCCAGAGAGCCTCTGATCAAGACCCCCACTTCTCAAAACGAAGTCTGAGAGCCAGCAGACTCAGCACTGTCTGGAATGACACGCAGACTCCTGGCCATCGCTTCAGACCTTCTAATCAGATTCTGCGTTTGAACAAGTTCTCCAGCCAAGGCAGATGTACACAGAGGTGTCAGAAGCACTGTCCCAAAGGGCTTATCATGTATTATTGATCATGAAATTCAAACACCACAGAACCTGCCTTTCACTTTACTGTGGTTTTCTACTTAATATGAATTATGGTTTCTTCCACTCTTGCTTCTCCACCAAACTAGTTCAATATGCATTTGATTTTCAGGATTTTCAATCCAAGGATGGTCACCCATACTTATTTGTGAGCACTATTATAAATTTATACTTATTTTTGTGTTATTCTATCATTCAGTGATTTGGATGGGATAGGGGCAAGATAGATGTGTCCTTGATAGAATATTATGAGCATATTAGTTTATAAAGAAAAATTTGAGCTACTATTTATTTCAATTATGAGTTGAGTCAAGCTTAAAATATCAATATCATGTGTAAAGGATGAATGATCCTTTACACATGAACAAGTTAAGCTGTAAGCACCACTGAGAATAATTGTTAAGTAACATTTGCAAAACCTTGGAAGATGAGAGAGCTGCCTATAGACTGGAAGGGATCGTTGATTCTTATTTTGAAGAGATGAAGACAGACTTGTACTGAATAACGTACAAGGAGAAGTGTAGTAATATAAAACTATAATTTTCACAAAGTTCTCTCATGGCTTGGGTCAACAGGACTAGCCATATCAATACACCTTTCTCCTTTTCTATCTTTGTTAGACTAGCAAACTAGAAGAATGACATAGAGTGTTTCTCGGATTTTAGCAGAACATGTGATATCCCTGTGGATAAGATAATGGGATGTGATGAAGTCTGGATTTATAGATTTATACTTAGCATAACCATCAACTGTCCCTGAAAAGCGTTAATTTATCCTGTCGGACAGAAGCTTGAGCAGCATGCTGCAGACTTTGCCCTTGCACTTGTACTTCATCACTTTTATATTAGTAAAAGGGTCAATGCCTGAATGGTGTGTTGGGGTGTGTGTGTGTGCAGGGAATATCGAGGATGACATGAAAGCAATGTAAAAGCAAAAGCCAATATGACAACTTTCAAACATATTCTCAGCAACAAAATCTGAAAAGAAGGATCAAAGGATAAAAGGTGACATTTCACAGGTTTGGTTTTTTGGTTTGTTTTGTTTTTTTGCAATACCACATTCAATTAGATAACTCAATGATGCGAAGGTGGAGAAAAGATTCTTCGGATTTTGTATCAGTAAATTTGAGTCAGTTGAACTGAGGCAGATGAACCTAGAGCCTATTACACAGAGTGAAGTAAGTCAGAAAGAAAAAAGCAAATATTGCATATTGACACATATATATGGAATCTAGAAAAAACGGTACTGCTGAACCTAATTACAGGACAGGAAGAGAGATGCAGATGCAAGGAACAGACTTGTGGACACAGTGGGGGAAGGAGAAAGTGGCACCAATTGAGAGAATGGCACTGACATATGTACACCGCCGTGTGTAAAACAGCTAGCTAGTGGGAAGAGGCTGAAGAACACAGGGAGCTCAGCCTGTGGCTCTGGGATGACCTAGAGGGGTGGGCTGCGGGTGAAGGAGGTTAAAGAGAGAGGGGATTCATGTATACTTACGGCTGATTCACATTGTTGCGTGGCAGAAGCCAACACAATGTTGTAAAGCAATTATTCCTCAATTAAAAATAGTTCTGGGGTTCAGTTAGTGGCATGTGACATATAAGTCATAGATTTAAAACAATTTTTAAAGGACAGTTTGTTTGCTTTTAAGACATATATGCTTCCCTCATCAATGGTGGTAAGTGAATAGTCACTGTGCGTTGATTAATAGGCTGTTGGAAGCCTCAACAGAAATCTGACATTCAGAGTCAAAAAAAAAAAAAAAAGGGTCTCTCAGTTTTCGTTCCCATATGAGGACTCACTGTGATAACTGTATTTTTCACCAGAACAATTAGGCATTGTTCAGAGAGAACTTCCTTGCTTAGGTAGCTGGGTCAATTGCCTCAGCCAGGGAATTTGCGAATTTCATAAGCAACATACTAGAGCAAATCTCTTGATATGAAATGAATGATAAAAACCCTCCAGAAGTGCACACTGAAGAAGTAAAATCTGACCCATAGAAGGGTCACCTGGCACTTCATTAATAAGACTTACAGGACCCAAGACACACATTTACCAATGTGTGTCATTAGTTCCGCCAAGCTATTTCTCCAGTGAATAAAGGGTTACAAGAAGCTTTGTTTCCCCTAAGAGTAATGTAGAGAATACTAGTTTCTTGATTTCTATTAGTGTTAATAACATGTAAGTTAGGGTTAATTAGTACAAATTTGGGGGGGGTGGAGCTGAGTCGAACAAAATGAAGCAGCCATCTTTAACTGTAAAATGTCTCAGGGTCTTTACTCTGTCAATGTATACTGTGAATTTTTAAGAAGAAATATGAAATGCCGTATTTTTCCTAGCTTACATAACCATGAAATCCCCCTTTAAACATATTTTGTGCAACTAATTTATTGTAAAATACAGCTTAGAAAACACTTATCTAGAAATTTTCTAGGCTCCCTGACATGTTAAATTTCTGTATATACTGTCTTTCTACTCACTCAGATGCCTGTAAAGAAATAAACAGAGAAAGGAAAGTAAAATCACAAGAAAAACCAACAAGTCTCGGCAGTAGAAATGGAGTGAAACCTGAACACATCATTATTATACATATGCCATTGTTCTTAATACTATGTCAGTTATTACAATCTAAGAATTTGGCTACATTCAAAATATGTTTACCACATATACCTATATCTGATAAAAGTTTATCTCTCTCATTATTTACCAAGAAGATTTACTCTGGCAAAAGATACCTAGCTTAGTACACCCTGATCACTAAAAGGAATCATCATGCCTTCTATCAGTGTTTGAGTCAGAGATGAATAAGCAAAACATCTGTGTTGGCTGGAATTTGCTGCTTCGGGATACTCTGAATGCCTCATGCTACGCTGGAACTCTCAGGATCCCTGTGGTTCTGGGATCCTATCTGCTTCCTTCCAGTTCTCACGACATCTGCCTCATCACACTCCTCACTCTAACTCCTCATTTTCTCAAGTCTTGTTTTTCAATCACATGGTGTGTGTGCTGGAGGCGTGGTTCGATATTCCTAAAATGAATGATTTCATGTGTATTTGTATCACGAGTTCAGTGGAAAGTACTATATCCTAGGAAAGTATAAAATTCTGTGGATGCTATTTTTGCCCTCAATTCCAAAATCAGTTCTCTGGACTCTGAAATTATAGATAAAACTTGAAAATAATTTGTTTTCAAATAATTTTTTCATCTGCATTTTCAGACAATTGATTGTCTCCATCTGACCTGTTTTCATGAAGACAATTCAGTTGTTATGGTCAGCATGTGAACAGAGGAACTATGGAAATCCATGGCACAATATGCATAGTATTTATTCACTTTTACCACGTGAAATACATCACAACCTGTAGCGTGACTTTCTCTTTAACACAGCATGTTTTTTCTCCTATGGCCAGTTTCATTCCCTCTCTCAATCCTCTCAGTCAGAATCAGTCTCACAGAGTAACTCGGGCTGAAGGCATGGCCAGCAACCATGTGGGTCAAGAGGCCAGAAGACTTGGGTGAAATTCTAACTCTGTCACTAATGTTTCTGTAAGACTGGCCAAGTTTCTTAGCCTGACCTCACTATGCTTACAAGTGAAGACACTAACATATCACAGTAGGCTGGAATATTAGATGCTAAAAAGAATGAGAAAGTTCTGCACTGAACAGGCTCTCAAAATGTTTAAGCCCATATGAATCTTGAGTTGTTTTCTGCCGTGGTTTTCAAGCTTAATATCTGCAAGTTAATATGAAATGAGTGAAACTAAACATTGTTGTAAGATAATCTGCTTTAAAGCACTTAGAATTGTATAAAGTGCTGTACAAATATAAATCAATAACATGGACACTGACAGTTCAGTTCAGCTGCTCAGTCATGTCTGACTTTTAGCAAACCCCGTGGACTGCAGCATGCCAGGCCTCCCTGTCCATCACCAACTCCAGGAGTTTACTCAAGCTCATGTCCATTGAGTCAGTGATGCCATCCAACCATCTCATCCTCTGTTGTCCCCTTCTCCTCCTGCCTTCAATCTTTCTCAGCATCAGGGTCTTTTCCAATGAGTCAGTTCTTCGCATCAGGCGGCCAAAGTATTGGAGTTTCAGCTTCAACATCAGTCCTTCAGGACTGATTTCCTTTAGGATGGACTGGTTGGATCTCCTGGCAGTCCAAGGGACTCTCAAGAATCTTCTCCAACAGCAACAGTTCAAAAGCATCAATTCTTTGGTGCTCAGATTTCTTTACAGTCCAACTCTCACATCCATACATGACTGCTGGACAAACCCTAGCTTTGACTAGATGGACCTTTATTGGTAAAGTAATGTCTCTGCTTTTCAATATGCTGTCTAGGTTGGTCATAGCTTTTCTTCCAAGGAGCAAGCATCTTTTAATTCCATGGCTGTAGTCATCATCTGCAGTGATTCTGGAGCCAAAAAAATAAAGTCTCTCACTGTTTCCATTGTTTCCCTATTTACTATTACAATCAAAATTTTTTCCAATGAAGAAAATGCTATATTTTCCTTATGTGAGTTGCATGCTTTTGAAAATGTTCATCATCCACATAGTCTATTGAAACGTTTAAGAGCATTCAATGGTCTCCTTGCTTTCACAGGACTCTATACATTCCAAAACTAATATCAATGCTCTTGATCTTCTGTTTGATTTTGACCTATGAATATGTAGCCAGATTCTTGGCATCTCAAAAGACTCAAGTACACCGTGTAATTCTGATCAAATTGAACATAGGAGTGTGACAGATTTGTGCTATGAATATAGGTTAAAGTCTATGGTAAAGGAAAAAAGAATCCTGAATAGGTATTTTATAGCCATCAACCTTAGTAGCTTGCAAAAGACCAACTTATAGATATGCAGGAAGGACCTGCTAGGGAAGAGGAATTTGGCAAATCACTACGGTAGAGAATTATCATTAAATGACTAACAGTAACCTGCTTTCTAGTGGCTAATAATTGTTTACTACAATGATTAAAATGTATCTAACTGTTACTACTCTCATTTCTTTTGTATTTTAGAGTTTATAAAATTATCCTTATTATGTCATTTATTATAACATGTAGCTTCTCCTGTAATGTCCTTTTATATTTTCACTAAATCTAATTAACTCACAACAAAAATCTCCCATTTTTATAAAGGAAAATTGAAGCTCCAAAGTCAATGTGACCTAAAGCTCACTGTTTTGGAAACAGAATTGCTTTTTCAAGAGAGTGGCTGGAGATGACGCATTCCTCAATGTCCGCGAATCACTGATTCTATATCTTCAACTAATTGATTTTTTTTATTTGCTGTATATTTCTTTATTTATTCTGTTCCACTCCCTATACCCTTCCTAGACAGGTTAATACTATGTTTCAGGACACAGGATGTAGAAACAAACAGAAGATAATGTTGGGAAAAAGAACAAACACTCTTCCTGATGTGGTTTATAAAGAAATTTTATGACGAAACAGATGGTTTATAAAAAAGAAATGATTCTCAAGCCCAGCTGACATTATACTAATTAGATGATTCGAAGGCACCTACTAAAAGTGATTTGATCGTAATACCAACATTTATAAAACATCATGTTTGCCTCTACTTCCCAACAGCCTCTGTCAAAACCTAGCTGCAATTCTTTTCTTCAAGTTGAAATTCTTTATTCTTAAAATAAAAAGCTATGCCCTCTCTCTACCTCAGATGATCTAAGACATCCCCCCCACATAGGGAAAAATGGAAATTCTTGGCTCATCAAAGTGATGCATTAATAATCTTGGCAATAGTTCAGTTTAGTATAGTACTTTCCAATTTTCCACATGAAACTCCTTTCATATATCTAGTCTCCTGGAGTGACAAGCCTTATACGATTTCCAAGTTGGTTTTTCTCGGGTAGAAACTGCCAAAGTATTTCTCTGTCTATGATATAACACAGATGAATCAATTTCCAGTGTGCAATCTAACTTGGGACTTTGATCAAAATGATTTTCACTTCCAAGTGCTGAAAGCAGGTTCACATGAGCCATAGCCAGCTGGGCCTCCACAGGTGAAATACCACTTCCCTAATTGCACTTATCCTGTTGAATTTCTTTTTGAAGATGGGCAAAGCATGTTGGAGTTATCAAGCTTCACCAAGCATACTTCTTTGTCTCTGATCCTATTCTTTGTGTCTGAACTGATGCATAGACCAAGGTATGAATTCTTCTGACCTTGTTAGAAACCATGCCGTGTACTAAAAATATACACAAATATACACAATATATTCAAATATATACACATATACACAAATATATTCACATAAACATACCATACAAATATGCCTAAATGTTTGAAAACTCAGCAAACACTTTTGTGTATAGTGTTTTCTGCTGGAGAATAATACACAAAAAATTGTCTTCTTACTGGGGCCAGAGACTAGAGAGAAGGACCATGTAAAGCATTAAATACAAGCAGATAATGTAAGTGGATGGAAAAATCTCACTCTACTTAAGGGAGTGGGACATTTGCTTAGGACTATTAGAAATAGATGCATTTCCCTAGCTAAGTATTAGATACAGAGAAACTTTTCAAATAGGAAAAAAAAAAAAAAAAGGAAAGAAACTGTCCAATGAGTTAGAACGGAGGGGCACTGTGTTAATTCTAGCTTAACAATGAAACAAGGATGCACCTACAAATGTGGGTGAAAGAGGGAGGATAAAGGATAAAGATGATCTTTGGCTGCAGCTAGATTGAGAAGAACCTTGAAACAATTTGAGCGAGAAGGTCCCCAGGTATTATAATTAGTACTTACTTTCTTGATGAAACTTCCCTGCCTACTTATGGCTCCTTCCTCCCTCCCTCCCTCCCTCTGTTTCTCCCTCCCTTTTCCCCTCTCTTCCAAGTGCATTAAAGGAGCACACAATAGGAACTTTCCTGGACTAGACAATCATTTCAAGTTTGTTACAAGTTTATCTCAATGATATTTCAGAATGCCTGTAGTACTGTCATATTTCAGGAAACTGGATCTGTATTTGTTCTTGGCAAACCCACTTTCTTTTGTTAAGAAAAGATGTCACAAAGGTATTATGGTCAAAATCTCATGCAAGTTACCTCTAGACAGAAATGTCTATGAGACCAAAAACTTTACATTTAAGTAGTATGCAATGCAACTATGGCATAGTGAAAAAAAGTACAGATCTTGCTTCCAAATGGGTTGAGGAATACTGTGGAATTTGGAGCAATTTTTGAGTACTATTTATAAGCATGCTTCCCTGGTGGCTCAGACAATAAAGCATCTGCCTGCAATGTGGGAGACCTGGGTTCGATCCCTGGGTCAGGAAGATCCCTTGGAGAAGGAAATGGCAACCCACTCCAGTACCCTTGCCTGGAAAATCCCATGGACGGAGGAGCCTGGTAGGCTACAGTCCACGTGGTTGCAAAGAGTCGGACATGATTGAGCTTTCCTTTCCTTTCTTATAAGCATCAAAACTATTATTGATGCTTTCAGACTGTGGAATTGGAGAAGACTCTTGAGAGTCCCTTGGACTACAAGGAAATCAATCCAGTCCATCATAAAGGAAATCAACCCTGAATATTCACTGGAAGGACTGATTCTGAAGCTGAAGCTCCAATAATTTGGCCACCTGATGCAAAGAGCCAACTCACTGGAAAAGACTCTGATGCTAGGAAAGAGGGAAGGCAGGAGGAGAAGGGGATGACAGGGGACAAGATGGTTGGATGGCATCACCAACTCAATGGATACGAGTTTGAGCAAGCTCCAGGCAATGGTGAAGGACAGAGTAGCCTGGCATGCTGCAGTCCATGGGGTCACAGAGAGTCAGACGTGACTGAGTGACTGAACAAAGTATAAGCAGTACTGATAGCGAACACACCGTATGCTTACTATGAACCAGGGACTATATGTTCATTTTCATTTGTTCCCACAACCATTCTATGAGATACTTATATGATTATTTCCCTATTTTACAAATGAAGACACACAGACTTCGAGAGGTTCAGGTTTGCCTGGGAACAGAACAAGAATGAGGTGGAGCTAGGACTTGAACCCGAGTCTGTATAGTGAACAAAACTTAATCACTATACTACTGCTGCTGCTGCTGCTAAGTTGCTTCAGTCGGGTCCGACTCTGTGCGACCCCATAGACGGCAGCCCACCAGGCTCCCCCGTACCTGGGATTCTCCAGCAAGAACACTGGAGTGGGTTGCCAGTTCCTTCTCCAATGCTTGAAAGTGAAAAGTCAAAGTGAAGTCGCTCGGTCATGTCCGACGCTTAGCGACCCCATGGACTGCAGCCTACCAGGCTTCTCCATCCATGGGGTTTTCCAGGCAAGAGTACTGGAGTGGGGTGCCACTGCCTTCTCCAAATCACTATACTATGTCTCCACAAAACTAATGTGTATAATAGCACTTATGCAGATAAGAGAAAATGCTATTTCCTCCCAAACTTTTACACTTAGTTTTTTAGAAATGTTTTTTTTAAGGCCTATCTTACAGAGTAAAAATTTTCCCTATTAGATTCTTAGATGTGATATACATATCTTATGTCTCCTTAAGCACCATTTCTCACACTAATCAGTCTTACAACACAATCAAATTACTTTTTTTCCCCTTGTTTTTCATGCTCAAACCAGAAATTCATATTTGTGCAGCTGACTTTATCCTGGTATTGTACAAATGGTGCATAATGCAACATTTCTAAACAAGAGGGGAAGGGAAAAAATGGAAAAGTTCAGTTGTGCTATGAATCTAAATACTCCATGGTTCTCCTTATTTACATGCTAGAAGTAGGAAGTGGGGAAAATTTATGAAATTACTTGAAGATATTTTAAAAATAGCTACTGAAGTACAGTTCTGTAGAGCTGAAAAACTGGTTGTTCTTTATTAATTTGGCTGCTCACAGTGTCAGATGGGTTTTCCTTGCCAGTCCTGTCTTTCATAAGGCAAGGCAGGTGTACTTCACTTACAACCCACTCAGTGCCAGGCTGTCACAGCCTCACAAAATTGCACATTGATCCGAAAGGGCAGATACTGATGGTTCCCTGGAACTCAGCCAATTACAGAGTGATGTATTACTAACAACTTTCTGAAATCAGGTCTGAAGTCCTCTTTCCCTCTCAATCCCTTCCCCACAACCACGAAGGGACCTCTTTTCTCTGCTCCCCATCTCTTCCCACATACAGACACTGCCAAACCAGTTTAACAGTCATTAAAGTCATGTTGAAAATGATGATATTCCACTTGCTGTTGGAGTTCCCGTGAATTCTGTGGTTTGGTGGTAACCGGACAATTTATTCATCCAATGTTTCAATACTTTGGACAATAAAGTAACATAAAGCTGGGTGATGTATTTGTCTATACCCCTTAAGTCAGGTATAAAAGATGAAAATGCATGATCTTTGAAGAGAGAGAAAGCCTAGGAATGAGCTCTTTGGGGTCACAACAAGATGGCTAGCTGCCCAGGTTTCCTACATGAGAATCAGATCAACTTGGCAACATGACACATCTATATACATATATAGTTTTTTTTTTTTGCCAATATTTACTGCAGTATAGTTGCTTTACAATGTTGTGTTAGTTTCTGCTGTACACCAGAGTGAACCAGCTGCATATAAACATGTGTGTGTGCTCATTCAGTCACATCTGACTCTGCAACCCCATGGACCATAGCTCACCAGCTCCTCTGCCCATGGGATTCTCTAAGCAAGAATACCAGAGCAGGTTGCCATTTCCTCCTCTAGGGGATCTTCCTGACCCAGAGATCGCACCCATGTCTCCTGCATCTCCTGCACTGGCAGGTAGATTCTTTACCACTAGGACACCTGGGAAGCCCACGTGTATACATGCACCCCCTCTTCCTTGGATCTCCTCACCATCTAGGGCACCACAGCGCCCTGAGCAGAGTTCCCCGTGCTTTACAGGAGGCTCTCATTAGCTTTCCAGCTCACACAGAGTAGGGTGTATATGTCAATCCAAATTTTTAATACATCTTTTCTTCAATCTGATCGCCTCTCCCACTCTGGTTCCCTTCAGCAGTCTTTGGTGTTGTTTTCTGGCTTTCTTTAACACTTTCCCCTGCTTCGTCATCCAATAATTTTGATCATCTTACACTTGTGCTTGTGTTATTTCACATCAGAGGAATTCAACAAAAAATAAAGTTGCCTATTATAAACATCTATGTTTTATGAATATTCATTAAAAAGAAGAGTTATATGAGGTTTAAAATATGAAATAGTGTGTTTACTCATTTAATCCATCTTTACTGAGCATGTACTATGTATCAGCACCTGGTAATTGGACCATCACCATTGAAGTTTTCAGCTTAAAAGAGGGAAACATGTAAACAAACAAATAGAGTAAGATGAGCTGATGGAAGCACCTAGGGTATGGAAAGGCACACTGAAAAGAAGGTCATCATAGATTCATCACAGGCAATGATCGTTAAGTAATCCACTTAATTTGCAGTGTGTCAGCAATCACACTGGACAAAACTGCGCCATCCAGTTTAATTAAAGCTGGTGAAATTCACTAAGACAAGGCCAAGTCTCTCTGCTTTGAGTTTTCTTTTGCCCAGGCAAAGCTGGATACATTCCTCTGAACACTTTCTCAAAGCCACAGACCTTTTGCTTGGTTCTCAACATTGTTCTCCCCCCTTGACTGAGAGTTCCTTAAGGTGGCATGTGGCCGGCCCTCTCCTGGCTGCCAACTCTACACATCATGCCTATCATTAAATGCTGATCAAACATTTAGAAAAAAAGGTATCTCTTTAGCTTGAGCATGGCTAGCTGTAGAGAATAGGGGAATTGGTAAAAGAGGAATTTATTTTTTTCCCCAAATGACATTTCCCCATTGTGCTTCATTGCTTCTGGGTTTATTCCCAAACCTCATCCCATTTCCTAATTCACCTCAAAGAATTTCCTTTCAGCTTAATTCACTGTAGACAACAGTGAATTATAAGGTCAAATGATATGACCGTCTTATCATATATTTTAAGTACATGCAGGTATATTCTTATTATGAATTTGTCAATGACTCCTCTTTGTACAGTGGAGACATTTTGCCACTGTGATGGTCTCTGGGGAAAATACTTTGCATCAAAAGGTCCAATTATACAAAACAGAGCACAGCTTGGTCTTACTTCTTGAGAGTCCTAATCCTGTTCTAAAAATATTGCATGGAAATTCAGGAAGATATCTCTAACACTGGTGTATCTTTTTTTAGCAAAGAAAAGTGATTCTCTGTTTTGAGACTGCCTGCGCTTGGGAGAGGCAAGTAATGGCTGCGAGGGATGTGGTGTCAGCATGCGAGGTAGGAGCTGATGATATAATGGGAACAGACAACTGTCAAGGTGATTTAGTACAGAGCTGCTCAAGCTGGACCACAGCAGGAGATACTGACTCAAAAAGGCTCAGGAGGAAGCTCACAGGTAAAGGTTTCAAGGGAGAGTGTCCCCCTACAAATACTGGAGAATGCATCATTTCGAAATGATGTAAGTTGAGTTGTCATTTATTAAATTAAAATGGCAGCCACGTGACTTAGGAAGGATCAGAAAACGTCTACTTTGGGGACTTTAAGAAAGCACTTATTACACATTTTATCTACTTAGTAGGGTATCTTTATCTTCTTACTGTAAAAAATAAGCAATATACTTTAAAATTTGGAAAATGAAGAACCATAGGAACAAAACTGAGAAAAGTTATCCTCCAGAAGTAATTAGCATTAAATTTACAGAAATATTCTTTAGACTTTATATTTAGTGACAGATTTTCAAGCCTGCGTTTCAGAAATCATTTCAGTGTATGTGTGTGTGTGTATACAAATGACACAAGCACTTTCCATACTAATAGACGGAATCACGGTGCCTTATTATATTTAAAGTGAAAGTGAAGTCGCTCAGCTGTGTCCCACTCTTTGCAACCCGTGGACTGTAGCCCACCAAGCTCCTCCGTCCATGGGATTCTCCAGGTAAGAATACTAGAGTGGGTTGCCATTTCCTTCTCCATTATTATATTTAGGCTTCCCATAAATACTTTTCCTCTGTACTATTTCAGTTTTTTGGTCTTATATATAATGCTGGAATTTATATTTTGCTATATTTTTCTTTCTTATTTATTGTTTTCTGAAGCTAAAATATAAGAAATACAATTCAGTTCAGTCGCTCAGTTGTGTCCGAGTCTTTGTGACCCATGGACTGCAGCACACCAGGTTTCCCTGTTCATCACTAACTCTTGGAGTTTACTCAAATTCATGTCCATTGAGCTGGTGATGCCATCCAACCACCTCACCCTCTGTCGTCCCCGTCTCCTCCTGCCTTCAATCTTTCCCAGCATCAGGGTCTTTTCAAATGAGTCACTTCTTCGCATCAGGTGGCCAAAGTATTTGAGTTACAACTTTGAGATCAGTCCTTCCAATGAATATTCAGGACTGATTTCCTTTAGGATGGGTTGGTTGGATCTCCTTGCAGTCCAGGGGACTGTCACAATAACCATTCAGTTAAAAACTGGATGAGATACTAAATAATTATGGATTATGAGGTCAGATTATAGAAACATCTTAATTATATAATTAAAATATATACAAATTTTTATCATAAAATAATATAAACTTGATGCAGGAAATTTGGGAAATACTGGAAGAAAGTCATTCACATTCCTACCACTTAATTATAAGCAATGATAATATTTTGGTGTCTATCCAAGGTACACATTCAGTTCAGTTCAGTCGCTCAGTTTTGTCCGACTATTTGTGACCCCATGGACTGCAGCACGCCAGGCCTCTTTGTCCATCACCAACTCACGGAGTTTACTCAAACTCATGTCCTTTTGAGTCCATGATGTTATCCAACCATCTCATCCTCTGCCATCCCCTTCTCCTCCCGCCTTCAATCTTTTCCAGCATCATGGTCTTTTCAAATGAGTCAGCTCTTCGCATCAGGTGGCCAAAGTACTGGAGTTTCAGCTTCAGCATCAGTCCTTCCAGTGAATATTCAGGACTGATTTCCTTTAGGATGGACTGGATGGATCTCCTTGCAGTCCAAAGGACTCTCTAGAGTCTTCTCCAACACCACAGTTCAAAAGCATCAATTCTTCGGTGCTCAGCTTTCTTTATAGTCTAACTCTCACATCCATACATGACCAGTGGAAAAACCATAGCTTTCACTAGACGGACCTTTGCTGGTGCAGTAATGTCTCTGCTATTTAATATGCTGNATATATATATGTATGTATAAATTACGTTTCTTAAATATTATAAAATGTTCCTATTTCATGAAATTATTATTTGAGATGATAGTGGTTAATGGCTGCTTTGGGCTTCCCTGGTGGCTCAGATGGTAAAAATCCACCTGCAATGCAAGAAACTCAGGTTCAATCCGTGGGTTTGACAGATCCCCTCAAAAAGGGAATGGCAATGCACTCCAGTATTCTTGCCTGGAGAATTCCATGGACAGAAGATCCTTGTGGGCTACAGTCTATGTGGTTGCAGAGTTGGACACGACTGAGCAACCAATAAAAACAACAATGGCTGATTTAAAATCTTGTTGATGTACCATATACTTTCTGTATATGTCCCTACTGGGATAATTCTGTTTATTTTTATTAGGTTTTTAATATATTAAATAAGGTTCTATGAACCTTCATAAATATTTATCTTTGTTCATAGTTTTGTGCATAACCACTTAAGTTTCAAAAAATAAATTTATTCAAAGAATGTGTGTTTTTAGAAAACATATATCTTTAAAATAAAACATAGCAACAAGAAAAATTAACTCTTAGTAAGCAGTTACCATCTGCCAGAATTATGAGAAATTCATTACCTATATCCCTATTTCCACCTATTCATCAGTTCAGTTCAGTTCAATCGCTCAGTCATGTCCGACTCTTTGTGACCCCGTGAATTGCAGCACGCCAGGTCTCCCTGTTCATTATCATCTCTCGGAGTTCACTCAGACTCACGTCCATCGAGTCCGTGATGCATCCAGCCATCTCATCCTCAGTCATAACCATATAAAATTGGGATTATTTCCATTTTACAGTAAGAAAACTGAAGCACAGAATCGTTTGGTAACTTACTCATGATCACACAACTGATAAAAGATGGAACCAGGATATGAACTGAGACAGGTTGGCTCCTGTGTCGGCACCCTCCCAGTTTAATAAATTACAGCATATTCAAAATAGAAGTATTCCTATCTGGTGTTGTTGGAAAACTGGTAATGCATAATGATGGCTCCTTTTTCAAAACAAATTAAATGATAATCAACATTCATTACAGAAAAAGACCTTTTTATTTTTTGACTCTGGAAATTTGGTTAAAAAATAGAATTTCCAGTTGTAAATTTTTCATACTAGAAGATATCCCTTGGCTTGATATCATGTACTGTGTTATTTACTTAGCGGGCATGTAGAAGTTCTGTAAAGGATTTTATGCAAGGAGTAATCAGAAGGAAAATACAATTGTGATAAAGGTGAATATGATCAATTAGAAAGTAGTTAGGAAGACCAAATATGTCAACAATTAATTATGAAAGCATATACCCACACACTTTTCTTTTAGTTCTAAATCTCATGGTACATATTTTTTAATGTTAAACTAGGTCTGTTCCTACCTCTGCTTTCTGGTCCTATGTCTTCTTTTTAACAAGAAATGATAAACAAGCCATACACATTCTTTACAATCCAGTTTTCTCAACTTTAAAAATAGAAATAACCATTGGCATTTATCCTTCCTCGTTTGTATAAGTGTATGTGGTCCAGGAGAAGTACTGGATACATCTTATTCCAGGGGAGGCTTTACAGTGCATGGATGTGTTTAGGTGTAATAATGTGGTTAGACTGAAATGCCTGCTCTATTACAAAATTGTGTGGCTTTGCAACTTACTTGACACCTCGGGACTTTGGTTCCTCAGCAATAGAACAGGATCATAATATTTTTTCTATAAGCTTGTGTGGGAATTAAGTAGTAGGTAAAAAGGCCTGGAGCAGTGCTTAACCCTGATTATGAGAGCATCATAAATTTCATCCTCTTAAAGATGGTTCATATTTTAATACAGATACTAGAGAGAGAAGAAGAAAATGGAGAGATCACTGTCCTCCACAAAAACAAACAAAACCAAAAAATCCCTGAAATTTATTGGGATTCTGTTTTATTTCCATTTTTATTTCTGGTCTGCTCTTAACATCTCAGAGCCTGCACTAACAGTAAGATCTAGCAAGTTGTAAGCAGCTAGGATTTGAATCTGGAACTCATCACAAGTATGAATGTAGGGGAGAAAGAGATGCTAGAGAAAACCAAATAAAGGTAATACTTAATTTTAGAATAATAAAATAATAATTAGGGACTTCCCTAACAGTTCAGTGGTTAAGAATTCACCTTGCAATGCAGGGGACACAGCTTCAATTCCTGGCAGAAAAAAATATGATCCCACACACCTTGGGGCATCTAAGCCCACACACTACAAGGAAAGATGCCTCCTGCAGGAAGACGCTGCAGCTAAGACCCGACATGGCCAACTAAATACATTAAAAAATAAAGAAAGTAATATTTGAATGGATATAACATCATAAGACAACAGGCAGGATCAGCGCCAAGAGCCCATCAGTTGAATTACTAATTACTGGCTTTCCTGATGGCTCAAGGGTAAAGAATCCACCTGCAATGCAGGAGATCTGGGTTTGATCCCTGGGTTGGGAAGATCCCCGGAGAAGGGAATGGCTACCCACTCCAGTACTCTTGCCTGGAGAATTCCATGGGTGGAGAAGCCTGGTGAGCTACAGTTCATGGGGTCACAAAGAATCAGATGTGACTGACTGACTAACAATTACACTTCAATCCTTCATAGTCCTCCACTATGGCAACCCACTCCAGTATTCTTGCCTGGAGAATCCCATGGATGGAGGAGCCTGATAGGCTACAGTCCATGGGGTCGCAAAGAGTCGGACACGACTGAGCGACTTCACCTTCACCTTCATAGTCCTCATATTATTTAGGAATTTCCTGGGGTGAGTGCAGTAGGAAATCAGGAAAAATTTTATAAATTTTTCAAAATGTTATAAGTACTTTCACTGAGGGTTATTTAAAAGCATTTTTTTTTTTTTTTTTGAAGTTGATCATGCTTCCCATTACCAGGCTTCTCATTCCCAGGAATTCAAGTGACTCATAAGCCAGTTCCAGGTACGGGGAGGAGACCAGAAGAAGGGAGGGAGTAGAGAAGGGCTGGTGCTGGTGGAGCAGGGGAAGTAAAGCAAGAGACACAGTGAAGGAACGGGTGACTGGGTAGAGACTCTGAGGGAGCTGGTGGCACTGAGAGATCATAACAGGAATTTAAGAGATGGGTTCTATCTCGACATCATTTTTCAAGTAACTGAAGAAATAGAGAACATACAATAAAAATGACAGATAATAAAATGCTGAAGGTCAAGTGAGAAATATCTCAGATGATGAAAACTTTTCAGATGGGTCAACAAATATGGAAGAAACAGATCAGCCCCATTATGGCGGTGAGATGGAACACTGTCAGTTTCATTATACACAGATTCCATAAGATTTCTGTTTTTATATACACACAAAAGTTCTGTTCAGTTTATATTATGACAGAAAAAATAGAACCGTAGCTTCTGCCTTATAATATATAATGATGTTTTTCTCTCATATTTTTGACAGTTACACATTTGCTAGGGGAAGAACTTGCAAGATAGAACCAACTCTCTCTCCATCTGCATGTAAAAATATGATGTCAATTTCTGAGGATTAAATCTTTGGGGGAGCAGATAGAGAGGCAATTCTCACCCACCCAGGCAGACAGAATGGATGACAATTGCTTCTGGAGTTAAGATTCCCTAATGTTCCTGTGAAATGAAAAAAAAAAAAAGAAAGAAAAGGCAAATACCAAATGTAAGGATATCACTTTATTGAAATCTAATTTTTCTCTAAATATATTTTCTCTCTTTTCATGTACATGCTTTCTTCTGGGTCATCCTACTGTACAGCTGAAGCTTTCTCTCTGACACAGTAGCCCATTCTCCTTACATGTGCAGAGCTGTGTTATGAAAACGAAGACAACTGATGGGGTAAAATGCTGCTATGTGGACTTTGCTGCTTGTGGCAAGCAGCATGAGGAAAAGGCTTGGTCTTTTGAAATAGTTATAGGAAAGGGCAGACACTGGATTTCAGACTTGCATCCTGATCTGCCCCAGTTGGCAATGTATCATGGGAAAATGCTGGCAAGCAAGAATGAAGAATGTTTAAAAAAAAAAAAAAAAGTACAAAGTCTACTACAGTCTTTAAATCTCTTGTAGACATATCTAGTGCTCACACCTACCTGATTTTCTTTTTTTTTCCTACTAATTGTATTTCCCTTTTCCCTTCCAATTAAGTCAGATGATAGTTTTGGCCAATAAAATGTGACCGGAACTGACATATGTCATTTCCAGTTGAAGCAATGAAAACTTGCAGAGACACTCCAATATCCTTCTCTTCCAGAATCTGCCCTGGAATGTCACTCAACCCACACTGAAATTTTAAGTCTACCTTAAATGTTAATTGTGTTAGGCTGTTATGACTGGGGGGCCTTTCTTGTATCCCGACTAGTGCGTGCGTGCATGTGTGCTAAGTCGTTCAGTCGTGCCCGACTCTGTGTGACTCTAGGGACTGCAGCCTGCCAGGCTCCTCTGTCCATGGGATCCCCCAGGCGAGCTGCCATGGAGTGGGTTGCCATGCCCTCTTCGAGGGGATCTTTCCAACCCAGGGACTGAACCAGCGACTCGCATCTCCTGCATTGGAGGCAGGTTCTCTACCACGACCACCACCTGGGAAGCACGTGAGCAGCACAGGTGCTCAGCTGAGGCTTGGCCTGTCATTCCTGAGCATCTGGTGGACTCTCATAGTTGTCATTAATAGCAGATCTAATGGTTGAGTGTCCTTATTCCAAATGTGATTCAAATTACACATGTTAACTGATTAATGTAAACCATTCTGTTTATTCTGCCATGACGTGGAGAGTATGGAGAACATACCTTTGTTTTTTCAGATTGCAACTGCTGTTATAAACATACACTCAGTTTGGTAACATTCACATCCCAGTTCTTTCTCAGGTATCATTTGCAGTTACCTGGATATTTTAAGACTGATTTTTTCCTCCCAAAGAACTGAGCCATAAATATCAGAATGAATCATATAAAAGCGCCAACATTTGACCAGTTTTGATTAATAATTTTTCATAGTTTCACCTAATGTTTTCTTTATTTGCAAAAATAAAGCATTTTAGTAGTACTTTATCTAAGCACGTTGGATCCCTTCTCAACAATCAAAAACATTCTCTCTGCTGAACGGAGACTGGAGAGGGTTTTAAAGGATCAGGGATTCAAACATACACATTAGAGTGTTGTATTTAGGACTCTTTCTGTGTGTAGAAAATTACATTGTGGCTTTTATATGCTTAAACAACTTCAAAGTCTATCAGCAGCAGAAATCAATCTATAGTGTCTAACAACAAAAATGTGTATAGGAATTATAACTAAAATTACTGAGGCTGTGTTTTCATTTCTCACGAAAAAAGACTTATGGATTAGCTCTAGGTGAATGCCATTCTAAATCACTTGATTTATAAACCTGCTACTTAATAAAATTCTAATTTATATGCAGAAATTTGTTTACTTCTTGGGAAATAAATATTATTGTGATTCAGGAAACTGAAATTAGCTCATTAATTGGAAGCATTCAGTAAATCCTTTCTAAGTGAATGACCAACAATCACAGGAGTGATTTTCTATAAATAATTCTGGCCCTAAGGATCTTCAAAAGTATTAGTTAAACAACAAAACCTTGAATACTGATTAAAGAAAACTCTTCAGTAGAAAACATTAATTAAACAATAACCAGTCTGATTATACCACCAATTCTCAAGATTTTCTACAGTTAAAAAAAAAAATTGCAGTGATTCTCCATTCAAAGCACTTGGACTGATGTTGACTGAGTACCGCTACCTTCCAGCACCACTAGAAACTTGAAGGGGAATGTGGATGAACTGGCTGAATACACACTTCACTGAGCTCAAGTCTAGGTGGCAGGTTAGACGTGTAAGTGCATAAATAGAATAGGCTGCAGTAGGTGCTATACTACAGATATGTATGGTCAATGACACTGGATATGGATGTGGGGGCAGGGGTGGTGAATAATTATGCCTGGGGAGCTATACATACTATGAGATATTTTATATGTATCTTAAACCCTCTGTAGGAGTCCATAAGTGCACTCAAGAGGTAGAAGATCAGAGGAAAATACAAGGGTGGTGATATGGGGATAAGCATGCATGGTGAGTTCAATGATTCACATGGTGTTAAATGGGGCTAAAATGTGAGATGCAGGGTGAAAGAGGGATGACTGATGATTAGTTTAGAAAAATCGCTTGTGTGGGGCCCTCCCAAGTTGAAAATGGCAGGGAAAATAACATGAAATTTAGCTGATAGCACGGCAGATTCACTGAAAACTCCAGAGTAGGGGAAAAACAAAGATCATATGTGGAGAGGGAACTGTCTGCTGGATGGCTGGTGGTTTGAGTTTGAGGTAAAGGTACGGAGACGGTTCTCATCAGTTATCTATTTTATACATAACTGATGAGAATGATCACCATATAGCATATAAACTCCAGAGCAGGGGAAAAACAAAGATCATATGTGGAGAGGGAACTGTCTGCTGGATGGCTGGTGGTTTGAGTTTGAGGTAAAGGTACGGAGACGGTTCTCATCAGTTATCTATTTTATACATAACTGATGAGAATGATCACCATATAGCATAGGGAGCTCTACTTAATTAACTGGGGTATAGGAAAGAAGGAAACTAGAAAAGAAGTTCAAAAGGGAAGGGCTATATATATATATATATGTATAACTGATTCATTTTGCTACCTGATAGAAACTAACACAGCATTGTAAAGCAACTATACTCTAATAAAAATAAAAACGGATTAAAAAATAAAGGTGTGGAGATCAGCATTTTCTAATGTATATCGATGAGAAATATCAATAGTTCATAAATGCAGATGACACCACCCTTGTGGCAGAAAGCGAAGAGGAACTAAAGAGCCTCTTGATGAAGGTGATAAAGGAGAGTGAAAAAGCTGGCTTAAAACTCAACATTCAAAAAAAGGTCATAGCCTCCATTTCCAACATTTCATGGCAAATAGATGGGGAAACAATGGAAACAGAGACAGATAATTTCTTGGGCTCAAAAATCACTGCAGATGGTGGCTGCAGCCATTAAATTAAAAGACGCTTGCTCCTTGGAAGAAAAGCCATGACCAACCTAGACAGCATATTAAAATGCAGAAACATGACTTTGCCAACAAAAATCCAAATAATCAAAGCTATGATTTTTCCAGTAGTTAGGGACAGATGTGAGAGTTGGACTATAAAGAAGGCTGAGCCCTGAATAATTGATGCTTTTAACTTGTGGTGCTGAGGAAGACTCTTGAGAGTCCATTGGACTGCAAGGAGTTCCAATCAGTCAATCCTAAAGGAAATCAACCCTTAATATTCACTGGAAGGACTGATTCTGAAACTGAAGCTCCAATATTTTGGCCACCTGATGCAAAGCATCAACTCATTGGAAAAGACCCTGATGCTCGGAAAGATTGAGGTTAGGAGGAGAAGGTGGTGGCAGAGGATGAGATGGTTGGATGGCATCACTGACTCAATGGACACGAGTTTGAGCAAACTCCGGGAGACAGCGAAGGCCAGGGAAGTCTGGCGCACTTCAGTCCATGGGGTTGCAGTCAGACTCAACTAAGCAGCTGAACAGTAACTGTGAATCTTATTCTTTCACCCCTGCCCTTGTTTTACTCTCTGAATCCCTGGATGCTCTACCTACACAATCCACATACATGCATACTATACAACTGGATTCCTGCCGTATCTTTGCTCACAAGACTCTCCTGCACTGCAGTAGCTCCGCCTTCTATCTTTCCAAATCATGACCACTCTGTAAGATTTAGTCCATTTTCTACTTCTGACCAAAAAAAAAAAATCACAGTAAAAGATCAGATTTATAGAATGAAAAATTAAGTCTGATAATACTGAAGTATATTGAAGAGTTAGGTCAGAATTATTAAAATGATCTGGTTTATTCCGGATGGTCAAGGAAACAAAGATGACAATAAAGAATAATTATAAGCAAGAATAAAGTGACGTGGAAATGTTAATTGGGCATTTGGAAGCAGCTGCAAGGCTCTCCTTCCCTTGCAGAGAAAAATATAAAAGCTGACAGTCAAATAGTTGCCTGCTGAGTAAAAGCACAGAGCTGGGTAAGACTCGATGCGAACCTGGGCAAAGTGCATTTTGAAGCCCATTAAGCCTTAGGAAGACTATAAATAAGAAAGTCTTAAGATGAATCCAAAGTGGTTAATGAGGCCAAATGTCTCAATTGACCCAAGATGGCTGCTCCAGAGGGTATGATGGCTTACTTACTGGGAATGGAAGCTTGTCAGCAGGAATGCTACATTGATTCTACCTGTGTTTCTTTACCATGAAGCCATCAGGACCTGAGTGCTTGGTTTTCTGGGAATCCAAGAATATGCTTTATGTTCCATCACCCATTCTTCACTGAAATTTACATCTCCCAGCCAGCTTGACTTATTCTCTTAGGAATCAAAATATTTTTATACACTTTTATACACCCAGGATATATATGCATTGATGAGACTGTAGGGATCTCCCCAAATCAAGTTGAAAAGGCATCTTATTGTGTGGGGAAAAAAAAAAAAAAATACATCAACATGAAAGGCTCTAAGGATTCAAATACAGGCATTTCAAATCCTGAGCTGACCATGTTGAGTCAAATATACGGCTTGCCAGGTGGGGCTAGTGGTAAAGAACCTGCCTGCCAATGCAGGAGACCTAAGAGAGACAAGAGCTGGATCCCTGGGTTGGGAGGATGCCCTGGAGGGCATGGAAACCCACTCCAGTATTCTTACCTTGAGAATCCCATGGGTAGAGGAGCCTGGCGGTCTACGAACCATGGGGTCACAAAGAGTGAGACATGACTGAAGAGACTTAGCACACAGCATATATACATATATATAAAACTGATCTCTCCTGTATGAATAATAATAGCAGAAGGCTCTATAAGTGTCTCACGTGCTCAGCTAAATGCTTTACACTTTCAATTCTCTCTAATTTTCACATGATCCTATGTGACAGTCACCATCGTTACTCCATGTTCTATATAATGGAAGATAATAGTAGTACTTGAACTGTGGTGTTGGAGAAGACTCTTGAGAGTCCCTTGGACTGCAAGGAGATCCAACCAGTCCATTCTGAAGGAGATCAGCCCTGGGATTTCTTTGGAGGGAATGATGCTAAAGCTGAAACTCCAGTACTTTGGCCACCTCATGCGAAGAGTTGACTCATTGGAAAAGACTCTGATGCTGGGAGGGATTGGGGGCAGGAGGAGAAGGGGACGATGGAGGATGAGATGGCTGGATGGCATCACGGACTCGATGGACGCGAGTCTGAGTGAACTCCGGGAGTTGGTGATGGACAGGGAGGCCTGGCGTGCTGCGATTCATGGGGTCGCAAAGAGTCGGACACGACTGAGCGACTGAACTGAACTGAACTGTCTCAGAAAACTGTCCTGAAGGGTTGGTGAAACATAAGTCTGATGGGAGCATGCCTAACACAAAGTTCATATTTAAAAATATGAGCTGTTAATAGAGTTGTGATCATTTCTATTCTGCAGGTTTGGAATAGAACTCTCCTGGTTTGGAAGGGAACACAGACAAGCACAGGTGCATGTATAAGCACATTTGAACATGGACAGAGACAGATTCAATGCAAGGTGACATGACAAAAGGGGACTGTCAGCCAAGCAAAGCAAAGCAAGGTATTTGTTAAACACTCTGAACAATACCTGCTGGATAGTAATCCCATCATAAATATCAGCTAAGTTGGTATAACTGGTCTGAAGAGGAGAGGATCAAAGAAGGCTTGCTGGGAAGACGCTAGCACTGGTGTCTGGTCAAGGGTGACCAGGAGATGAGGAGGAGAACAATGAGCAGAAGAAATTATATGTGCATGGCCCTCCGGAAAGTAGCAAGTCTCTCAGTTTAACTGGACTCAGTTCCAGGGCAGGAGAGGTCTGCAGGTACCAGGAAATCCCACGTGCCATGAAATGGAGACAGAATTCAACCGCAGAACATGGAGAAAGGTCATCAAAGGTTTTTAAGCAGGAGAAGTAGAAGAAATATTCTTGTTGCCAGGGTACTACACTGGAGAGAGAGTATTCATGGACAAGAAGTAGGGAGGTGACCTATCCAGGAATGGTGACTGGCCAATTAGGTCTTCTCTACCTTGTCCTTTCTGGAATCTCTGTACTATAGGTTCCTAATGTCTTCAGCCCACCAGCCCGAGTACCTATTTCCTCTGAATTAAAGCAGAATTGAGTTTGAACTCAACAGGAAACACATGAGGCCATTTTCCTCCACTAATTCCTTTTCTTCTCTCCCACTGCAGTGTACTTTCTATAATTTATTCATCCTAGGGTGCACTTACATGGTACATCGGCTGCATCATTTTTTAATTATTTCTTCTTGCTTTAAAATTGCATGAGCCACTGAGAAGCAGAGATGATGAATAGGGAAAACAGCTGGGCTCTTGCTAGATGACACTCTGGTTAAAGGTTGGGAGCCTCTATCTATCCAGTCATCTATAGTCTTGTCCATCCATCTTTCATACTCTTTTGCTCATTTATCTTTTAATATTCAAAATTAAAGACTCTAATTTCTTAGACGAACTTCCTTTCCCTCCTCATATTGATTTTTCCAAATCCACTGCCATCAGTCATATCCCTGTTGAAAAATACTGCAATTGTTCTGAAGTCTGATTCCTTATTATGACACTCAAGGCCCTTAAGACTTTACCCAATTCTGTTTCCTGGATACTTTCTACAAGTTCAGTTTAGCCAGATTGGTTATGGAACCACTTCTCTATCTTTGCTACAAGTTTTTTTTTTTTTTTTTTTTTCTCATGTCCCTTCATTCCTCTCTTTAGTGCAGGGCACAAATTTGAGCCCACCTCCTCTATGGAACCTCTTCTGTCTTCTCAAGTTCTTCTAGAACTTTTATCAAGATGACAATCTTTTTCTCCATCAGTTACTTAGAAGATGTACAGTGGAATACAGTCGAGAGTTTTCCTAACCTACTCTTTGGCTTAGAGAGAATCATACATGATGGGAGTTAATTATCAAAGCTAGAGGAATGAAAAACGGTAATATTAATCAAAATTTGCTGTTTCCTCTGCTCCATTAATAATTAATTATTGGCTTACTTCTAGAATTCAACTTGAAATTTGGTTTTCAGTGGCAATGAAAGGTAGACTTCTGTTTAAAGATCAATCCCCTAAAGCATCTACTAACTTTATATACATTTGCCTCTTGGTTCAATTTTAATATTTTTTCAAGAATTAGGAATGATGTAAAAAGACATGTTAAATTGACTTAGTTTGGAATCATGCAGCCATCACATTTGGTAGAAATGAAAATGTGAATTTCATCCACTGTGATGCAATAAAACTTCTAATTTATTTACTTTTTTTGAGAGAGAATGATTAGATTACCCATTAGACCTGAAGGAACAAGCTGCTTCCTCAAATCTTCTGCTTTAATCTCTGTGTCTGCATTTATTAAAATATATTATTGTATCCAAATATAATAGGATTACCCCTCTATGGGGAGCTAATGTTACGTTATTGCTTGTTGAGATCTCTAGTCCAATACTTAAAGCAATGAGCACAGGGGAGGGACATTTAAATGTATACACAGAAGCAATTTTGCAGGAAGCAACCAGCTTGCAAAGATGTGAACTCAATTCAATCGTGTGCAGACAAATTGCACCTCAGGGCTCTTGCCCATAACTAGCGTTTTCTTCAATACCTATTTGCCTGTGCCTAGATTAAGAAAAAATAAAGAAAAATAAGGCAAGCAAGCAAGTTGGTTCCCTAGCTCAATCCCATAGCAGCTCTGTACTAAGATAACCGCATTTCATTCTTTTCTGAGACCATAACAATTTCACCAACAAATACAACAGCTTCTTACAAAAATTACATATGAGAATGTGTACTTCAAGAGAATGGGCCAGAAAACTTAATTTACAGTGTCTTTTTTTTTTTTTTTTTAATCACTCTATGGATATGTAGAAGTTGACACTGGATCAACTAGTTATAGTTCTTCCATTCATGGAACTTTTGCTCAAAGTCTCTTCACTGATTTTTAGACATAATAAAAATAAAAGTACAATAGAAATTATTTTAAAAGTCTCCTCATTTAAGCCATTTTAGCAATTTCTCTAATATTAGTTTAAGGTATCAATTTGAGTCTGTAGAAACATAATAATATCAAATTAAAAGCAAAATAATTAATTATTTAACAGTGGCAGACTTTATTTTCTGGGGCTCCAAAATCACTGCAGATGGTGACTGCAGCCATGAAATTAAAAGATGCTTACTCCTTGGAAGAAAAGTTATGACCAACCTAGACAGCATATTCAAAAGCAGAGACATTACTTTGCCATCCATTTATATAGATATATAGTGAATCCACTGAGTAGGTCAATACTCAAGAAAGGCCTTACATATACCTCAAAAGACTGACAACTAAATTTATGTCTCAAGAAAACATAAAATATTTGAGAGATAAGTTTTAGAGGTGTTCTTTTTTTTTCTGCTTAGTATACTTTTTAAAAAGTCAAACAAACAATGAATCAACTAACCAGCAGTCCTCCTCCATAAAGGGGGTATCTCTGCTAAGTTGTGCAGCATCACTCAGCTAGAACGCGCAGTGCTACCAGTTCACCCTAAATCCGGCGGATTCGGAACTTTAAGGTGTCCTATCACTAGATCCATGTAAAACTGTTCTCTGTCCCCCTGTCTCTATCTAAGTGAACAGTATATGATGTTCGCAAACACACTGGAAGCTCCGAAAAGGCATGTGACAGGGTTGCGAGGACAGAACCGTGCTTAGGTCGGAAGCCAGCGGTATATGATAAACCATGAACGGTGAGCGGAAACGCTTCCAACAGAAGGGTACTTCCGATTCTTTTTGTTTCTCTCCTCCTACTCCAGTCACCTTTCTAAATCTTTTATTCCTTAAAGTTTCTTCTGAATGCTTGGCTGCCATCACCATTAAAAGCTGCCCGTATCTTTGAAAGCCCTGCTTCTCCCTCTCTGTATCCTATTCAGCAAATGGTCACTGATAATCGAGGTCATGTCATAACCTGTGCTGGGTACGTGGGAAAGAGAAAAAAGGGGATTAGCATCTTATTCTGAGGAGCCTAACAAGCCCTGGTGTATTACAGGAGATGCAAACAATGGGAAGAGAGGATTGTAAGTCACCAGATATTTACTATGTGCCTACTGTAGACCAAGCAGTATTCTAAGCTCTCCATCGGCCATGGAGGGGAATATCTACCAGAAATCTCCCAGATCCATGTTAGTTATTAAGTCAGTTCGCTTATGCACATATCATTAATAGCATGGAAACCAAAAGAGTAACTCCTTCATTTTAGAGTATATCACTTTTTATTGACAAAGGATAAACATCTGTCTTTCTCCCTCTCTGTATCCTATTCAGCAAATGGTCACTGATAATCGAGGTCATGTCATAACCTGTGCTGGGTACGTGGGAAAGAGAAAAAAGGGGATTAGCATCTTATTCTGAGGAGCCTAACAAGCCCTGGTGTATTACAGGAGATGCAAACAATGGGAAGAGAGGATTGTAAGTCACCAGATATTTACTATGTGCCTACTGTAGACCAAGCAGTATTCTAAGCTCTCCATCGGCCATGGAGGGGAATATCTACCAGAAATCTCCCAGATCCATGTTAGTTATTAAGTCAGTTCGCTTATGCACATATCATTAATAGCATGGAAACCAAAAGAGTAACTCCTTCATTTTAGAGTATATCACTTTTTATTGACAAAGGATAAACATCTGTCAATTTCAGGATACTATTAGGTCCAAGAAAAGGGTAATAGAGCTGATATTCTGCTAGCCCCAACTGAGGTTTTCAACAGCTCTCACCAAAAATACTGGCCTAAGATTTCCAACTAGACTGAAGTGGGAAAAGAAGTTTCCTCTTATTCAGACATTGTCTTTCCTATTTTAATTTTATTTAGCTGACAAAATGATTTTGGTTGCTAATACTTACTGAAACTTCAATCACTCTAGGTATTTCACATTGATAACATCATAGCCATATTATCACAGTCTTTGGTTGCAGGGAATCTTATAATCTCTAGTTTACAAAAGAGGAAATGTAGTCTCAGAAAGTCTAGTATATTGCCTGGCATCAATCAGTTACTCAGTAAGTGGTAGTAAGTGAAGTCAGTCAGTCGTGTCCTACTCTTTGCGACCCCATGGACTGTAGCCTATCAGGCTCCTCTGTCCATGGGATTTTCCAGGCAATAGTACTGGAGTGGATTGCCATTTCCTTCTCCAGCGGATCTTCCTGACCCAGGGATCGAACCCGGGTCTCCCGCATTGTAGACAGACGCTTTACCATCTGAGCCACCAGGGAAGTCCACAACAGGATTCAAACCAGGCAATTTGGTTCCAAAATCCAAGCTCTTAATTATTGTACTGAACGCTACCCAAAAGGCAGTTTTCTGCCCACAACGTCTCTTATCCCAAGTACAGCTTACCAACTAAAAATAGTCCCCTAATTATGTTTCAGCATTATAGGCTTCTTTAAAATATATAGTCTGGGTAATATCTTATCTAAAACCTAGGTTGCAAGGCATGAACAACTTAAAAAGAAATATACTTGTTCCATAGCCAGGACTTTAAATATGCCCGGAACACCTTAAAGCTTAAACTCCAGCAGCCACCGCGGTCACGTGGCTAACACCCCTAGGTAAGGAACTTTCAGCCACGGACTGGATGATAACTCAATTTGAAGCTGCTTGGGATTATCTGCATAGTACTGTGCTTTCAAGTTTAATTCTACAGACACTACATCATGAAGCCAGAGTATTTACTATGTGTTTCTAGTAAAAGGAATGGCTCTAAATAAAGCTTCATCACAAACACAATCATACTGAGCTATCTGAGTATTCAGTGCAAACATCAACTTTGTTAGTTCACACCATGATTAATGGTAATTCATAAACACTGAATACCACTGAATATCTTGGTCTTTACTAAGCAAGTCCAGAGAACAAAGACTCAAATAATTTCTAAGGAAGAAAACATGGTCTGGGAAGGAGTTCAGAATTGAGAGGAAGTTTTAGCATTCCTTAGAATATTTTTTAAGCATTGTAAAAGGTGTATGTATTCCTGTATTACTTGCATAAATAAAAGTTTAAATTTCAAAATTAAACTTTTCATTACTATCCAATACTTCATCAAATACTGATTTGTTATCTAATGTGTCAGGCAGTCTATTGGTCATAATTCAGCAATGGATAAGATTAAAAGAATGAAATATCTGATGCCTCTCATAGTCAAGAGAGGAGCAGAGGGTTGTCTTAGGATCCAGCCTCTAGCACCAGTCTACCCGGGTTAAAATTTTAGCCTCAAAAGTTGTTAGACATGTGGCTTTGCTCAAATATTTATATTTCAATTTCTTCATCTAAAATATGATAACCATACTAGTACCAACTTCATAGAACGTGAGGGAAATGTATAAGATATTAACACATAAAAGGAGGTTGGAATAGCACTGTTTAGTACTTGGTAAGTTCCATATAGTTCTGGTATTTTAAGCTCTATGGATAATACTTTCCAGTAGCTCTTTCTCTACTTGGACAAGCCAGGGCACTGATAGTCAAGTAGATGAATATAGTACATTATATGACCATGTCAAAGTACAGATTTTCATAGCTCTGAAATAATGTGGCTAAAATGATTTTGAAGCTAAAAGTTAGCACATAAATGAAAAACATTTTTTAAGTAGACAAAGACATAATCTTTAGACACATATTGCCTGAGTGGAATCCAGCTTCACTACTTCCTGTCACTGTAACTTTCAACAAATTAACTTTTCCCTGTGTATCTCAATTCCATTATCTACAGTGAAATGATAATTTCTATCTCAAGAGGCTGATGTGGTGATTGAAGCATGTGACCTATGCAGTTATACATGGTCCTGTGCTTTGAAGGGTCCTGAGCTTTGCTTAATGCTTTGACATCATCATATACTACCAATAATTTTTGAACAAGGGCTTTAAACTTTTATTTTATACTGAGCCCCACAAGTTATGTAGCCAGTTACAGCAAGAATTAAATGGACTACTATGTAAAAGATTGACATAGTGACTGATGCATAGAAAGTGCTATACGCTAACTATTATATTATTTTGTTCTCTTTATTTTTATATTAGAGAGTCTTATTTCCAAGTTATTATAAAAGTCCAAGATTCTGCTTCCACTGGAACAAAAAATTATATTTGTACATTCCTTAAATGATTATTTACCTTGGCATTAAACATGCTATGCCACCTGCTATGGAATGTCACTTTTCATGAATAACATGCTAGTTTTATGATAGATTTAGTCACAAAGTTCTTGCCTATGGCAGTGCATAGGCTGTCCAGATCAAAGTGGGGGAGTGGAAAAGAAGGTGGGTCCTGGGAACTTACTGAGCATCTCCCATGTGTAAAGTACCACAACTACATCTCTTCCCATCCCTACAGTGTTTCTAGAAAGTATCATTATCCTACTTTTGTAGATAATGAAACTTAAGTTCAAGGAGTTCCATACAACCCAGCCAGAATCACAAAAACAAGAATGTCAACATTTAACCCAGGTCATTCTACTGTAACTACCAAATTTCCATTTCTGTCCATTTTGAGAGTATGTCAATGAGTGGCGTATTTGTAAGTCCCTTGGGGCTTGCCCGGTGGCTCAGAGGTTAAAGCGTCTGCCTGGAATGCGGGAGATCCAGGTTCGATCCCTGGGTCAGGAAGATCCCCTGGAGAAGGAAATGGCAACCCACTCCAGTACTCTTGCCTGGAGAATCCCATGGAGGGAGGAGCCTGGTAGGCTACTAGTCCATGGGGTCGCAAAGAGTCGGACACGACTGGGCGACTTCACTTTCACTTTCATTTTAAATATGGGCTTCTCTGGTGGCTCAGAAGCCCATTTACCACCTGCCAATGCAGCAAATTCAAGAGATGTGGGTTCAGTCCCTGGGTTGGGAAGATCTCCTGGAGAAGTAAATGGTAACCCACTCCAGGATTCTTGACTGGAGAATCCCATGGGCAGAGGAGCCTGGAAGGCTACAGCCCATAGCATTACAAAGAGTGGGACATGACTGAGCAAACATCTGTGCACACACATACATTTTATACACACACACATATACATCAGATTTTATGATGTGAAAGGAAATTTCTTGAAAAAGCTATTACATAAGAACTGAGAATAGCCCAGTGTCCAGAAGAACACATGCTAGACCTGTGTTCTGAAATAATGTCTTTATCTCTTGAAGATTCTTCTGATGAAACAACTTCTGAGAGAGCACCAGGTACTAGAGTCCACGGTCCTGGCTGAGTCAGGGCCACGTGCACCACAAACCAAGACTGATCTAGACAAGAAGGCTGAGTGCTTTCACTGTTATTCTATAATTTAAGCAATGTTCAACTCCATGAAAAGACATTTGGGGGGAAATAATAATAGGAAGAAGATGGTCCATAAAGAAAGAAAAGTCAGAAGGAAACAGATGTTCATTTTCAAGGTCTTATTCTATAATAAAAAAAAAAGTACAGAGTCAGAAATCCACTCTGGAGAAAATGAAACAAAAACACAAAACAAAATGAAACTCTCAGTGACTACATGCAACTCAAATGAAATGATGATGAAGAAGGAAAAGATTAAAGGGACATTGACTAGAGACCTTCTTGAGAATAAACACCGCACAATCGAAGAGTTGGGAGATGTAAGAAAACAAAGAAGCCTGATCGAAGCTCCCTGTGCCCTTGGATGACACAGAGGCCAACAAGTGCATTAACTCTCCCTAAAAGCATCTCCAAACTACAAAAGAAACACTGTTCAAAGACAAAATCAAAATTCAGGGACTTACACCAGAGAACAACAAATGGAAACGGCAGAGAAGAGGATTTTCATCCTCTTCTGTGGTCTGATGGGACTGCCTGGGGTCCTCTGATGCTTGTCACCTTAAGAGCAACGAGGAATGCAAACACCCTTAGCAGGAAGAGAAAGCTTTAGTCTTTTATAAGGTGATCTAGACGGATGTTTTAGTTTTCTGTCAGAGTAGTACTTTATAAGCTATAATTACTCATTTTCCAAATAAAGAGACAAATCAAATTTTGCTATTACAGTCATTTTTAAAATGTACACAGACTATCTAAAGAACTTAGCTACTGATTTGAAAAAAATCGAGATATCTTGATGCATACTGTTAAAAGATAAACACATCTTCATTGCCTATGTTTTTTATTTTCCTTTGAAAGTCTTTCCAATACGACCGAATGAGGGAGTTCCAGAAGCTTTCATGGGAATGAAATTTTGGATCCATAAAGTTTTGCCACCTACTTAGACTTGCCTAGGCATGCAGACGAAAGATGAACTTCTCTGCGTGTTCACAAGTGAAGTATGGTACAGCACAGAGTGAAGAACTCACTGTGGGGAACAAACTGGACTTCATCTGAGACGTGAGACTTTCCATCAAGAACAGAAGCAGCACCTTTCATGAATACGTTTCCCTCAGAACTGGTGCTCTAAAGGCAGCGGATGTGAGGAGACTTATTGATGAGCCAGCCTCTTAACACTGATAGATTCAAAGTGTGCTCCGGTGCTCAACCACTCACTCATGTCTGTCTCTTTGTGACTCCATGGACTGTAGCCTGCCAGGCTCCTCTGTCCATGGGATTTTCTAGGCAAGAATACTAGACTGGGTTACCATTTCCTCCTGCAGGGGATCTTCCCGACCCAGGGATCAAACCCATGTCTTGGGTACTGCAGGCAGATTCTTTACCACTGTGCCAACTGGGAAATCCTAGAGTCAAATTGGTGGTACACAAGAGGACCATTCATTGCTAAGATCATGAAGGAGATTGTATTCAACCACTTATTAAAAATCTAGAGATGGGAATGTTTAAGGCATATTTGGGTATCACTGAAAAGGCAAGTGTAACTCTACAGGAGAACTAACATGTGAGTGATAGACTAAGAAGATAGGGCACATGGACCAAGAAGGGTTTTCAATCCCAAGCTAAGAATTCTGAACTTTATCCTAGATAACTGAGAGCCACTGAAATTTTTCTGAGCATAAAAGTGGCAAAACAAAGAAAAGATATAGTGTGGAAAGTTTATGTAGCAGCATGTAACAAAAGATTGATAGGCAGAATGTATATTAGACAGCATTTTCTTATTAATTCAATATGTTAAGCCCTTTTGTCTCCTGGTTTGTCTCCCTGTTTTCCTAGGATGTATAATTCCAACCTGAATAAATCTAACTACCTTCTTTCCCTGATTTGCAGCCCAGAGTCCAAATTTGTATGTGTTGCTTTCATATTGTATCTTGTTAGCACCCTTTAATCCTTAAATGTTTCCCAGTTTGGGCAATAAATCGCATGGCCATCCTAATGACCGCCAGTCACTATCAAGTGAATTACATGTTCCACTGATCAAATCATTCTCCTAAACTTCCCTTTTATTGTTAACGCTCCAAGGTTGGGTCTTAAGTCCTAGACTCTTTCTCTTACGGCTCTGTATTCTCTCCCTATGAGCATTTGCATTCATGCCACTGGCTGGAATTGTCACCAACCTGAAAGAGACCACGGAAAACCTCTCCTTTGAGTTCCAGACCTAACTTTCTAGTTATCATCTTCACGCAGATTCCTCAAAGTCACCCAGAGTTCTTCCTCTCTGAAAGTCAAATGAAAATTCATAGCTGATGCTGCCTTCTCCCACCTCTATCCCCCCAAACCTTGGACTGCCTACCTCGTGCTTCTGGGAAGCAGTAAAGAACCTGCCTGCCAATGCAGGAGAAACAAGAGACCTGGGTTCAATCCCTGGGTCAGGAAGATCCCTTGGAGAAGGGAATGGCCACTCCCCTCCAGTATTCTTGCCTGGAGAATCCCATGGACAGAGGAGTCTGGCAGGCTACAGTCCATAGGGTTGCACAGAGTCAGACACAACTGAAGCCACTTAGGACGCATACGCACGCACCCTATCTTGGTGAGTCTTACTCTGCCTCACCCAGTTCCCAAGCTGGAAACCTGCCTTGACCCCTTGCTTTCCTTAATTCTCACCTCTGATATCTTAGGAATCCCTCCCACTTTGAAACTCTTCACCTGGCCAAGGCCTACTTCTTCCCAAACTTTCCATACTTAGAAGACAGTGTCTTGAATTTCGTAACCATGTTATTGTCTCTATTTTACAAATTCACAGAATCGAGTCCTATTGGCAATACAAAAGCTAGGTAGAGTGAGGGAAAGAGGGCAAAAAGGAGGTTGCCATCTGGAGATGGAGGTTATGGCCTAAGTGGGCCTGAACTGGAAATGCAAATCTGCAAGTGTCAATAATATTACAGATAGGCAAAGTGAGAATACATGGAAAAAAAACAGTAATTCAAGTTTGAAATTTGGGGAACATCCCTACTCAGCTGTGAGACAGAAAGATAGCTGTGAGACAGAAATACAGGAAGAGGAGATTAGAGGTAAGCAAGAAAGAGATCACATTCATTTAATTAAACTCATCAAAAGTTTACCTATGATGAATGGATGACGCCAGAGAAGGCAATGGCACCCCACTTCCGTACTCTTGCCTGGAAAATCCCATGGATGGAGGAGCCTGGTAGACTGCAGTCCATGGGGTCATGAAGAGTCAGATACGACTGAGTGACTTCATTTTCACTTTTCACTTTCATGCATTGGAGAAGGAAATGGAAATCCACTCCAGTGTTCTTGCCTGGAGAATCCCAGGGACAGGGGAGCCTGGTGGGCTGCCATCTATGGGGTTGCACAGAGTTGGACATGACTGAAGCAACTTAGCAGCAGCAGCAATGGATGACGCTTGTTCAGGTTATTTCTGGATACTGCCTAGTCATGATTTCCCAACTCATCTTGTGTGGCAATCAGACATGTGGCACTGGAGCATCCTAAGGCAGCTTTACCTTGGAACAGGTATGTACCTTCAGCTGAGTTGGTTCACCAGTCTGATCAGCTCCTCCACTACCCATGAAGTGTCCCTAACCCCACTTTACGAAGGACCAAAATAAAGATGAGAGAAGTGCAGTCATATGCCTGACAGGGGAAGGTCACATGGCCAGTGAAGGGCAGGGGTGGGATAGGAAATCGGATCTGTGTAACCAACCCCAAGTGCAAGCCCTCAACTCTGTACAGCAGAATCCTCAAAAGATAGGACTTACCAAGTCCCTGCCCTCTGCACTCTCTGTGGTCCTCAGAGTATGAAAAATGACAAATTCAGGCAAAAGCTCTCAAGGCGATCTGCTGCTGAATTAGTGGTCAAAGATGCTTGCTCTGGGCAGATTTTGAAAATTACCTAATCTCTATTTTGATACAAATTGGCCAGAATTTGCTGATATTTCAGGTCACACAAAGATACCACAACTAACGGGGCTGATGCCACCCGGGGTGCGTACCCAGCCAGATGTTCATCTAGAACAATGGGGCTTACTGAAAGAGAGGTAACTGAGAGGGAGGTGCGGACATCCCAGGTTGTGAAAAATGGAGGCTGCCATGCCCTGGAGCATGACAGGTTTGCAAGGTCCTGAAGAGGACTCAGGACATGAGGACCCTGGACTGCCAAGAAGCTGGTCTGATGCATTAACAAAGGAATCTGTGGCCTCAGACCCATTATCACAGCCACCCTCCAGCTAAGCAGGAAACCAGGAATTTGGGCATACCCCCCATTTCAGGTGGACTTACTATGCAGGGAATGAACCTGCTTCAGGACCCATCTCTTGCATGATCCCCTGAGGAGCCTGGGAGTTGATGGGGAAGGCAGTGTGTTCCAGATGGAGAGGAGAAGCCAGGTTGCATTTAGGAAACTTCCTATGTAAGCATTTTTTAAATATATTACTTAAAAAGAGTGCAAAAATAGGAGACCTGGATCTCTAAATCTCCAGTAATTTGATGTGAATTCTTTCTACATGAGCAAATCTATGTTCTCTTCTTAAAGAGGACCACAGAATTATATAAGCCTCAGGATCCACAGGGGAAGAGCCCTATTTGTGAGTCTTATGACCCTAAGTTTCTCTTTAGTTTCACATTTAATATCATCTTGAAATCAACTGCTAGACTAACAAGCTGAGGGAGGAAAGCAGTGACTGGAGTGTTTGGTGAGAGTGGGGGATCTTTCTACAGGTTTTAAGAAAAGGAAGAATTCTGTCCCCAAATCTTTGCAACCGTGCTTGGACATTTGGGAACACAAAAATGACACAGACCCAAACAGCAAACATTACTGAGCTCTCTAACAATTACAAGTATCACTCCATCTCTGAAAATTCACCAGGAATCTGGGGAAAGTGAGTGTGTGTGTGCATGCGCACTTCTGCTGTATATATCTGTGTTTCTGCTGTGTGTATTTCTGTGTGTTTGTACACTGTGGAGAAGTGGGGACTAAGAAGAATATTTATTGATTTGTGAAGGAGAGCTGGACACAAAGAGAGATTTAAACAGAGATATGACAAATTAGGGCAAAGAGACAGAGAGAGGGAGAAATGGTGAGTAATAAGAAGGAGAAGGCAATGGCACCCCACTCCAGTACTCTTGCCTGGAAAATCCCATGGATTGAGGAGCCTGGTGGGCTGCAGTCCATGGGGTTGCTAAGAGTCGGACATGACTAAGCGACTTTACTTTCACTTTTCACTTTCATGCATTGGAGAAGGAAATGGCAACCCACTCCAGTGTTCTTGCCTGGAGAATCCCAGGGACGGGAGAGCCTGGTGGGCTGCCATCTATGGGGTCGCACAGAGTCAGACACACTGAAGCAACTTAGCAGCGGCAGCAGCGGCAGAAAGAAGGGAGAGTGGGAAGACTTAATGGATGGATGGAGGGAGAGAAGGAGGGAAGGAGGAATGGAAGAAGGCAAGGAGAACAAGTAAGATTTTTTTAATCACCAAAAGCAAAGTTATCTGGAACCTTTTAGGAGACAATGTATTCACTTAGAAAACTCCTACGACAATTGTGACAAAATGACCCATAGTAAAGTAATCTTTACTTGGAAAAGTCTTCTCTTTTTCGCAGGGCACCAAAAAGTGAAAAATCAAAAGCAAAACCCCCCAAAACCAAGAAGCCATATGTTACAACCTTTTCATTATTATTTCACAGTTTTGATAACTATGTCTAATATGGACCTTTTCTGCCAATAGCAAACTTTATGTTTTGGAAGTTGCCTTCTAGCAGTTAAACTGAAGAACCAGGAAAATTACGTATGAAAAGCTCACTCTTTGTTCAACAACAACAACAACAACAAAAGATCATTAGAAGGTTATATATTGCTCTAAAACAAAGAACTCTTAGCTCTGGGATGCATCCCCAAGTATCTTAATGTCACAATAACTTTATATTCATATTTCCACTTCCAAACCAATATCTAAAATAAGTGGGTACACAAATTTTTGAAATGCTACCAGTTGCGTCTCTAAAACTTCCTGCTTGTGTGTGTGTGTGGGTGTGCAGGTGAACCTTTGCACATATAAAGTTAAGTTATCTGGGATGTTACAACGATCATTTTTCTTGAGAGGGGCTCTGGGGGTGACTGAGGACTTGTGAGTTGAACCATGAAACTCACCAGTGATTCTGAGTCCTGTCTTTCCAAGGTAGAGCAGAAAAGAGCCACACATCAGCTTTCTGATTCCCTTTCCAGGAGTGAGGCCTGAGCCACTGGCTATATACTTCCTCCTCCTCTCTCAAGTCTCCCACCACCCCTCACCATTTTTTTTTTTGGCTGCATCTGATTTTAGTTGTAGTGTGCAGGCTTAATTGCCCTGCAGCGTGTGAGATACTAGTTCCCTGACCAGGGATCGAACCTGCATCCCCTGCATTGGAAGGTGGATTCTTAATCACTGGACCACCAGCTAGGCCCCCTCCCTCCCTTTTTTAATTTGCCTCTGCTTTTGAGATTCTCTCCAGTCTGTGAGTTAGACCAAGATAAGCCTTTCTTCCTAGCCAGTGGTGCTTAGTTAAAACATCTGAGCTAAAGAGCTTGACAGAGTCCGTGGAAGCCGTGGGCTGAACCCTCCACCATGGAGAAATCTAAGTCACAGCTGTGAGGCAACTTTAGCTTCAGATCCATTAGCCGTACCCCTCATGGTGAGGATGTCATTCTTCCTGTCCACCGAGGACCTGAGGCATTAAAGGGCCACTTCCGGGTAGTATTTATACTCTGAATCCTCACACTGCCCCAGGCTACTGCATGTTTTTGTAGAAAGACAAAAAAAATCTGTGTGCCACACGGGGAGGGGATGGCCGTGAGAATCTTCTCACAAGCCTGTCAGCTTCCTCTGAGCCTGAGGCTATGCTCTGGCCACCCTGCGTTCAGAGGACTGTCGTTCCTCATCTGTGTGTCAGTGTTGAAACCTGAGTTGAGGAGATTGGACAGAGAGGCAGGGACACTGTGTCATGGACTCAGCAGCCCAGAACTCACTTTTCACTTCTCTTTGGTACTGTCAAACCTCCTAGCCATGGAAAGGATGTCTCTTTAGCATCCCTGCTGCATTAAAGCGTTTATATGATTTGCAAGAACCTCATGCAACTACCCATTATGTACCATGCATTTGTTGAGTCAATCCACACATATGTATTAGCATACTTAAGTAAAACTAAGAGTGAACAAATACCTAGAGTATTGAGAATAAAAAGCTATGGCAAGATTTGCCTCTGGAAAATAGCTGAGTAACCAACCACAAGCCACAGATGGGTTTTAATGGTGCAGAGGGAAGGGTGAGAGTCTGAGGTTCATATCAGACTTGCGGTTTGAAATGAACATTAGCAACAGAGAAGAAAAGATGAAAAGGATTAAACATGTGGCATTACTGGATTCAGAGAAGGCGGTGGCACCCTACTCCAGTGCTCTTGCCTGGAGAATCCCATGGATGGAGGAGCCTGGGAGGCTGCAGTCCATGGGGTCGCTAAGAGTCAGATACGACTGAGCGACTTCACTCTCACTTTTCACTTTCCTGCATGGGAGAAGGTGATGGCACCCCACTCCAGTGCTCTTGCCTGGAAAGTCCCAGGGACAGGGCAGCCTGGAGGCTGCAGTCCATGGGGTCGCTAAGAGTCGGACACGACTGAGCGACTTCACTTTCACTTTTCACTTTCCTGCAGTGGAGAAGGAAATGGCAACCCACTCCAGTACTCTTGCCTGGAGAATCCCAGGGACAGGGGAGCCTGGTGGGCTGCCATCTATGGGGTCGCATGGAGTCAGATACGACTGAAGTGACTTAGCAGCAGCATTACTGGACTGGACATTACTCAGCATTAGTCCACAAAATTATAAAAAGTAACTGTGACTATTAGGTTAGAAACAAAAATGAAAGGAAATGGAGGGATCCAACAGACCTAAAATTAAATTTTTAAGATGACAAATAAGACAGAGAGTGGTGTCAAAGAGGAAGCTTAAACTCTTAGCCTATGGAACTTGATGGGGAATGGGTGTTAGCTTGAGAAGTGAACAGTGGAAGATAACCAGGTTAAATAGGATCATTGGGATTTCATATGTCAGCAAGTTGGATTTAATGTGGCGTTGAGACATTCACAGGACTATATTATGAAAGTCTAGAGTTCACAGGAGAGTCTGAGCTCTAGATAAAGATTTGGAAGTCTTGCTCACATAGATGGTAAAAAAAAATGTTGCCAAGGAAGAGAGTATAAAGTGATATAAGAAAGGACCTGAGAGAGTACGTGGAAGTGCTCTAACATTTAATAGCTGGGAAGAAGCAGCTGAGCTTGCAAATGTGACTAGAAAGGAGTAGCCAGGGGATAGGAAGAAAGTGGATGGAGTACAATATACCATGGATGTCCAGAGAAGAAGGAAGTCATGGATAAAATAGAGATGAGATGTCAAATGAAATGAGGACTCAGAAATGTTTATATATATACATATATATATATATATACACACACACTCTGTGATATGGAGACACACTGGCATGATTGTACTGATGCTGAGATGTCATTTGCTGAGATATCAAATGAAATGAGGACTCAGAAATGTTTATATATATACATATATATATATATATATACACACACACTCTATGATATGGAGACACACTGGCATGAATGTACTGATGCACCCACAATCACAGCAAGATAAAGAAGGAAATGAAGATATTAGGATTGTCTGCCTGGTGTACAAAAGGGGGGATTAAGAGAATAGAGAGGCTCATGAGGTTAATAAAAGCTGATCAACGTATATGTAATTGAATAAGCCAGTTAGGAGGAGGTGAAGATCTCTGCATGCAGAGCAATGGAATTAATATAGAGGTGATGATTATGTCTGAGGTGTGACCATGGAAGTGACTGGACATGATGGAATGACAGAAAAAATATTTGGAAATGAGGCTGTCAAGGCCACAGTGTAGAAGTGGAAGAATGTCAACATTGTAATAAAAGATGAAGGATGAAAAAGTCTGTAAATAACAGTAACCAAGATTAGATTCATTGTGTTATAATGTATCCCAAAGAATAATTTGTTGTTCAAGAACTGAAAGAGTAGACATTATCAGAAGGGCAAGGGGCTATCAGCAGGACACCAAACCCACTTTCAGAGCATGAAAGGCATGGGCGAGAACATGAAAATCAGCTTTTCCCGGAGAAGGTATGCCGAACAGTGGACAGCCACATTTCAAGAAGGGAGGGGGTTGTGGAGAAAACACTCAGAAAAATGTCTGAGAATGGAAACAGAAGGACATTTGTTAAACACAAAGGCCCAATTCCATCCCTATGGATGATTTTGAGACAAAGGGAAGGAAGCATAGGTCAAGGTGAGCAGCTAGAAAATACGAATCATGAGCATCAGAGGACTGGAGAGATGGAGATGAAGGAAGCACTAATAAGAGATGAAAAGAGAGAGCGGGTTGCGTCAGTCCAGGGGTCTCTGCAACTCGGCCGTGGGTCTGACCCACGTAAGGGCAGGGCTGCGCCGCCGTGTGTCCCAGCGGGCACTGTGCGCTGAGGTCTCAGGTGACAGCGACGCCTGAGACGGCTGCTTATGACACACGTCAGTCATCGTGAGCACTGCTGAGAAAGCTACGGAATAGACTGTACCAAAACTTTATGAGCTCCTGGGCCCCCTGAAGGTTACCCATCCATAGACCTCAATTTAATTACAGTGGTCGACCTTATTAGGGGCTTCCCTGGTGGCTCATAAAGCAAAGCACCTGTCTGTCTGCAATGCAGGAGACCCGGGTTTGATCCCTGGGTTGGGAAGGTCCCCTGGAGAAGGAAATGGCGACTCATTCCAATACTCTTACCTGGAAAATTTCAGGGACGGAAGAGCCTGGTAGGCTGCAGCCCATGGGGTCACAAAAAGCAGGGCACGACTGAGCAACTTCATTTTCTTTCTTTCTTTCTTTCTTATTAGGACCCTGTGCTGCTTAACTTTGTTGCTAATATGCTCACTTTAAATAGCTTCCGCTGGTGGGCTTGGGACACATTCCCAACAGTCACTAATTGGGATGAAACCAATGCTCCTTTCTATTAATTAAGAACTGTCTTTTCCCCAATAATTAAAGGAAAGTCTTCATTAGCAAACTGTTACTAATCCACCACTGATGAAAAAACGACTTGGGGAGTGTGTCTCCAATGTTTCACTGGTTAGCAGATTTATTGGCAGGGTTTTTTTTTTTTTTTTTTTATTATCTAGTACTAAGAGAACTAGAATCCCAGGGATGGGGGAATCTGGTG
Organism: Cephalophus harveyi; assembly: GCA_006410635.1. Taxonomy (NCBI): domain Eukaryota; kingdom Metazoa; phylum Chordata; class Mammalia; order Artiodactyla; family Bovidae; genus Cephalophus; species Cephalophus harveyi. The sequence continues at coordinate 129,778 of SJYT01008630.1, read as the reverse complement.
GGCTTCTGTCTATGGGGTCACACTGAGTCAGACACGACTGATGTGACTTAGCAGCAACAGCAGCAAGAGAACTGATGTACAGGATGAAAGTACATGAAGGAGAAAGCATAGCACAGAAAGTAATGCTAAAAACTTTTACGATGCTAATACTCAGAGCACTTACTAGTCCAAAGATTGAAGTAGCTCCAGCACACTGTCATCAGTGGTGATTTATAGTGTGGCCCTAAAAATTCACTTAGAAGTCTGTGAGTAAAGGTGAAAGAACAGGATGTGAGCAAAAACAAATAGCAGACTGTAAGCCTGGGGCTTTGCCAGCCCCACCACAAGCGAAGCATCCCCAGGGAATGGGCATGCCGTGGGTTAGCTTAAGCTGACCAGCTTGATGATTTAAGCTTCCAGTGAAACCTTACATTCAACTGAGGTCAGTGACCTAGCAGGTCAGTTGTCTTGGACAGAGTTCCTAGCCCTGGAGATACCTCTTACCATTGACTTTTCAAAGTCCAGTTAGGATCTGGGTATGGAAGGTCAGCTATAAACATATTCATCATTGGTAGCTGACCTGAAGCATGGGATGATGTGACTGCAGCTTCAAGCATCTTTATACAGACCTCACATGTCTAAGTTTTGTGGTGACAGTCTCACTGAGCTCAAGGCACACTGAGCTTTCAAAAGGTCGCTTAGGTACCCTCTTTCCCATTCCACGCTGATGTAGGCCAACCAGCTTAGCACTCGTAGAATTCCTCTTCACCTTTGTCAAACCCCTGTATGATGTGAGGTGTGGTTGTGGGCTTATGGGGCTATTTGGGGGGAAAGACATTCCAGACAGGGGACAGTTCTTGGTCACATTCCCCCTGGACATCCACTCGGTCCACATTCTCTGCACACAGTGGCTGTCTGGTTTGTCTCCATCCAAATATTTTAGTTCTAATTGGCTTATGTAACTCAGCCTCTGTTAAATGCAATGGCAGGGGAGCTCAAACAAGCATCAGGCCCGCTTAGACTCAAGCTCTGACCTTGGCGATTCACACACTGATTTTCCTCATGGAAAAGTCTGTCACCCTTTTCTGGCTCAGTGATGACCTTGGTCTAGTTCATTTATCTCACTAAAACTCAGGTTTTAATGGGGATACTTATTCCCCTTTGGCCAGAGACTGCTACATATCTATTCATTATCTTCCCCCATCCTGCTAAGTTGTTTGGTCAGAGAACATAATCTTTTAATTTGTAATGATAACAATTGCAACTAAGAGACTACAGGTAGAAGTCACAAAATGGAGCTTCAAGAAGCTCTTTTTGCCCAACTTGCCCTTTCATTATTCCTACCTGGGATGCAGTTATAATAGCTAGAGCTCTAGTAGCTATTGCGTGACTTGGAGGATAGAAGCCATGTGCTAGGCAAAGCAAAATATAAAGTTAAAAAACACCTTTAACTCCACTGACTTGGCAGAGCCTTCACGCTTGCCTTGGACTCTTACCAAGAACCCTATGTGAGAAAGAAATACACCTCTATCCTAAGGATCTTTGATCAAATCATGAGGCTCTAAATGATATGCTCCTTCCCAGCGAGGGGATGAGGGTGAAATGTGAGTGTATATGAAAATGCTAAGGCAGTAGCTGGGACTCTGGGACCCTGCACATGTCCCTGACCCACAGTTTCAGCCTGGCTCTTCTGAAACATCATGTGGCCATTTGAGCTGTGATTGACTCTGTCCCTGGCCTGAGAACTGAAGCTGTTTCTATGAGTGGTTTTAAGGCAAATACCTTGGAAATTCCAAGGTCTAGCTTCATGTATACACATCTTTTAGAGGAAAGATACCCTAAGTGTTAGTCTCTCAGCCATATCTGACTTTTTGAGACCCTATGGACTATAGCCTGCCAGGCTCCTCTGTCCATGGAATTTTCCAGGCAAGAATACTGGAGTGGGTAGCCATTCTATTCTTCAGGGGATCTTCCCAAGCCAGGGATCGAAAATGGATCTCCTGCATAGCAAGCAGACTCTTTAACATCTGAGCCACCAGGGAAACCCTTTTCTAAGGATACCATAGGCCTCCCATTAATTACAAACACACTCTGTGAAAAGGCTCACATGTATTGATGATTTAAAAAAAAAAAAAAGTCTTTTAGAACCTTGCTGGTGGCTTTGCAAGTTTTCTAAGGCAGAGTGTGATTCTGTCTGATGGACAAACAACCGTTGCCTACAGGGCACTCAACACCACTCCCCAACTCCTCTTCATATGCTCGTTTGCATTCACACATCAAAGTCACTTCAAAGACACAATAAAAGAGAGGAAAGAGAAGGACAGAGACAGCCATGAGAGCACGCAATGCAGGCCTATCATTTCAGAAACGGAGCTATGTAGGTACAGCAAACAGGGCATCCATATCGCCAGCAAAATCAGTCACGTCTAGGTCTGTGCTCTCCTTCCTAGCTTTTAAAAGCCTCCTTAAATAAGGGTATGGAGAGAAGTAGGTGCTTGCTCTCCAAGCCCTCTACAAAACACCCCTTAGAGCAGACAGAAAGCCTAGCCCTGCCTGCTGATGAGGCTTCTGTATATCTGTGCTTGTTAGTCGAAAGGCCTGAAGCATTAATGGCCCTGGGGTCTTTGTTTAATGCTCTTATTTGGATCATCTCTTTTTGCTTCTCATCACAGACAAACGTCTGATTAAAGTACGTGTGTGTTTTGTTTTAGAAAGAACTGTATGAATTTCCATACCACCTCAGCAGACCACTGTGACTCCCACAGACCTGCCTATGTAAGTATACCACATACACAGTTCTAGCTTTGGTTAGAGACTTAAAGTCATTCATCTCTTATCCACCACACATACACACACATGATCAGTCATGTAAGCTCTGGAGATCCTCCTTCCTATAAATCCTATTGATCTGAGCACAACTGAAAGTAAACAGAACTGACAATTGAATGAAATGTAACAATTTTTAATTGTGCTGCTGCTACTGCTTGCCTGATGAATATGGCTATGCCCTGAGGTTCACCATATAAATCAGATTGTATATACTATATGTCTGATACATATATACATATATATACATACCAGAGTACCTAATAATAGAAACGCATGTGATAAGTTAAAAATCTACCCCTACTGAGTAGCACACTTAATAGGCACAAAAGTGAAAGTAATTCAAAACATGTATCTCTAGCTCTCCATATACACACACATATATATATCCTAACACATATAATATTTGCCATAGGAAAAACCTTTGAATAAAAAAATATAATTTAATAGTTCTATCTAGGTTTAACTGACATACAATAAAATCCACATATTTAAAGGAAATATTTGATTAGTTTTGAAATATGTATACACCTATGAAATCATGGAAACAGTATCATACAGTAGAAACAGTATCAGACTTTATTTTTGGGGGCTCCAAAATCATTGCAGATGGTGACTGCAGCCATGAAATTAAAAGACGCTTACTCCTTGGAAGAAAAGTTATGTCCAACCTAGATAGCATTTTCAAAAGCAGAGACATTACTTTGCCAACAAAGGTCCGTTAGTCAAGGCTATGGTTTTTCCTGTGGTTATGTATGGATGTGAGAGTTGGACTGTGAAGAAAGCTGAGCACTGAATGAAAAGTTATGTCCAACCTAGATAGCATTTTCAAAAGCAGAGACATTACTTTGCCAACAAAGGTCCATTAGTCAAGGCTATGGTTTTTCCTGTGGTCATGTATGGATGTGAGAGTTGGACTGTGAAGAAAGCTGAGCACTGAAGAATTGATGCTTTTGAGCTGTGTTGTTGGAGGAGACTCTTGAGAGTCCCTTGGACTGCAAGGAGATTCAACCAGTCCATTCTGAAGGAGATCAGCCCTGGGATTTCTTTGGAAGGAATGATGCTAAAGCTGAAACTCCAGTACTTTGCCACCTCATGCGAAGAATTGACTCATCGGAAAAGACCCTGAATCTGGGAGGGATTGGGGGCAGGAGGAGAAGGAGACGACCGAGGATGAGATGGCTGGATGGCATCACTGACTCGATGGACGTGAATTTGAGCGAACTACGGGAGATGGTGATGAACAGGGAGGCCTGGCGTGCTGCGATTCATGGGGTCACAAAAAGTCAGACACAACTGAGCGACTGATCTGATCTGATCTGATGAAATCACGGACCACAACTAAAACAATAAGCATAGGCCATAAACAAAACAAAAAGACAGTCTATGGAAGACAATATTTGCAAATTATGTGACCACAAGGTTTAAATTTCCAAAATATACAGCTCATACAACTCAGCAACAGTAAAACAAACAGGCCAATTGAAAATGGCCAGAAGACCTAAATAGACATTTCTTCAAAGAAGACATACAGATGACAAGCAAGCATGAAATTATGTTCCAACACTGGTCATTTTTCAGTTCAGTTCAGTTGCTCAGTCATGTCTGACTCTTTGCGATCCCATAAATCACAGCATGCCAGGCCTCCCTGTTCATCACCAACTCCTGGAGTTCACTCAGACTCACGCCCGTCAAGTCAGTGATGCCATCCAGCCATCTCATCCTCTGTCATCCCCTTCTCCTCTTGCCCCCAATCCCTCACCCTCTCAGCATCAGAGTCTTTTCCAATGAGTCAACTCTGCACATGAGGTGGCCAAAGTACTGGAGTTTCAGCTTTAGCATCATTCCTTCCAAAGAAATCCCAGGGCTGATCTCCTTCAGAATGGACTGGTTGGATCTCCTTGCAGTCCAAGGGACTCTCAAGGGTCTCCTCCAACACCACAGTTCAAAAGCATCAATTCTTCGGTGCTCAGCCTTCTTCACAACTGGTCAACTCTCACATCCATACATGACCACAGGAAAAACCATAGCCTTGACGAGACGGACCTTAGTCGGCAAAGTAATGTCTCTGCTTTTGAATATGCTATCTAGGTTGGTCATAACTTTTCTTCCAAGGAATAAGCGTCTTTTAATTTCATGGCTGCAGTCACCATCTGCAGTGATTTTGGAGCCCCAAAATAGAGAACTACAAATTACAATGAGATGCCACCTCACACTGGTCAAAATGGCATCCTTTAAAAAGTTACAATTTAAATTTTTTTTTCTTTTTGGTTGCAACAAGTGGCTTGCAGGATCTTAGTTCCATGACCTCAGATGGAACCTGGGCCCCCTGCAGTGAAAGTTTGGAATCCTAACCACTGGACCACCAGGAAATTCCCTAAAAATTCTACAAATAGAAATGCTGAGAGAGTGTATGGGGAGAAGAAAACCCTCTTACCTTGTTGGTGGGAATGTAAGTTGGTGTATACTATGAAACACAGTATGGAGGTTCCTCAAAAAACTAAAAATAAAATTGCCATCAGTTCAGTTCAGTCTCTCAGTCATGTCCTACACTTTGCGACCCCATGGACTGCAGCACACCAGGCTTCTCTGTATATCACCATATCCCAGAGCTTGCTCAAACTCATGTCCATCGAGTTGCTGATGCCATCTAACCATCTCATCCTCTACTGTCCCCTTCTCTTCCCACCTTCAGTCTTTCCCAGCATCAGAGTCTTTTACAATGGGTCAGTTCTTTGCATCAGGTGACCAAAGTGTTGGAGCTTCAGCTTCATATGAAATTACCATATGATTTAACAATCCCACTCCTGGGCATATACACAGACAAAACAATAATTCAAAAAGAAACATGCACCACAATATCCATAGAAACACTGTTCACAGCAGCCAAGACATGGGAACCAGCTAAACATTGACAGATAAGTGGATATAAAAGATGTGGTACATATATACAATGGACTATTACTCAGCCATAACAATAAGGAAATAATGTCATCTGCAGCAACAAGGATGGACCTAGCGATTACCACACTAAATGAAGTAAGTCAGAAAGAGAAAGACAAACATCTTTTGATATCACTTATATGTGGAGTCTAAAATATGACACAGATTAACTGAATCTATGAAACAGAAAGTGACTCATAGGCATAGAGATTAGACTTGTGGTTGCCAAGGGGGAAGGAGGTGAGGGTGGGATGGACTAGAAGTTTGGGATTAACAGATACAATCTAACATACATAGAGTTGATAAAAAACAAGGTTCATAACATTGTACAGGAGGCAGTGATCAAAATCATCCCCAATAAGAAGAAATGCAAAAAGGCAAAATGGTTGCCTTAGGAGGCCTTACAAATAGCTGATAGAGGAAGAGAAGCAAAAGGCATGGACAAAAGGAAAGATATATCCATCTGAATGCAGAGTTCCAAAGACTAGCAAGGAGAGATAAGAAAGCCTTCCTCAGCAATCAATGCAAAGAAATAGAGGAAAACAATTGAATGGGAAAGACTAGAGATCTCTGCAAGAAAATTAAAGATACTAGGGGAAAATATCATGCAAAGATGGGCACAATAAAGAACACAAACAACATGGACCTAACAGAAGCAAAAGATATTAAGAGGAGGTGGCAAGAATACACAGAAGAAATATACAAAAAAGATCCGTCACTGTTTTCAGTCCCAAAGAAAGGCAATGGGATTTCATTCCAATCCCAAAGAAAGGCAGTGCCAAAATGTGTTCAAACTACTGCACAACTGCATTCCTTTCACATGCTAGCAAAGTAATGCTCAGAAACCTCCAAGATAGACTTTAACAGTACTTGAACCAAAAACTTCCAGATGTTCAAACTGGATTTAGAAAAGGCAGAGGAACCAGAGATCAAATTGCCAACATCTGCTGGAGCATAGAAGAAGCAAGAGTGCTCCAGAAAAACATCTACTTCTGCTTCACTGACTACACTAAAGCCTTTGACTGTGTGGATTTTCCACAACAAACTGTGGAAAATTCTTAAAGAGATGGGAATACTAGACCACCTTACCTGCCTCCTGAGAAATCTATATGCAGATAAAGAAGCAACAGTTAGAACTGGACATGAACAAGAGACTGGTACCTAATTGGGAAAGGAGTATATCAAGGCTGCATATTGTCATCTTGCTTATTTAACTTATATGCAGAGTACATCATGCAAAATGCTGGGTTGGATGAAGCACAGGCTGGAATCAAGATTGCCAGAAGAAATACGAATAACGTTAGATATGCAGATGACACCACGCTTATGGCAGAAAGTGAAGAGAAACTAAAGAGCCTCTTGATGAAAGTAAAAAAGGAGAGTGACAAAGCTGGCTTAAAATTCAACATTCAGAAAACTAAGATCATGGCATCTGGTCCCATCACTTCATGGCTAATAGATGGGGAAACAATGGAAAACAGTGACAGACTTTATTTTGGGGGCTCCAAATTCACTGCAGATGGTGGCTGCAGCCATGAAATTAAAAGATGCTTGCTTCTTGGAAGGAAAGCTATGACCAACCTGCTGCTAAGCTAAGTCGCTTCGGTCGTGTCAGACTCTGTGCGACCCCACAGATGGCAGTCCACCAGGCTCCCCCATCCCTGGGATTCTCCAGGCAAGAACACTGGAGTGGGTTGCCATTTCCTTCTCCAATGCATGAAAGTGAAAAGTGAAAGGGAAGTCACTCAGTCATGTCTGACTTTTCATGACCCCATGGATTGCAGCCCACCAGGCCCCTCCACCCATGGGATTTTCCAGGCAAGAGTACTGGAGTGGGTTGCCACTGACCAACCTAGACAGTCTATTAAAAAGCAGAGACTTGACTTTGCCAACAAAGGTCCATCTAGTCAAAGTTATGGTTTTTCCAGTAGTCATGTATGGATGTGAGAGTTGGACTATAAAGAAAGCTGAGCACTGAAGAATTGATGGTTTTGAACTGTGGTGTTGGAAAAGACTCTTGAGAGTCCCATGGACTGCAAGGAGATCCAACCAGTCCATCCTAAAGGAAATCAGTCCTGAATATTCATTGGAAGGACTAATGCTGAAGCTGAAACTCCAATGCTTTGGCCACCTGATGTGAAGAGCTGACTCATTGGAAAAGACCCTGGTGTTGGGAAAGATTGAAGGCAGGAGAAGGGAACGACAGAGGATTAGGTGGTTGGATGGCATCACCAACTCGATGGACATGAGTCTGAGCAAGCTCTGGGAGTTGGTGATGGACTGGGAGACTTGGCGCTTTGCAGTCCATGGCGTCGCAAAGAGTCAGACATGACTGAGAGACTGAACTGAACTGAAGGCCCTATGTATAGCAGGAAACTATATTCAGTATCCTTTGATAAATCACAATGGAAAATAATATGAAAATGAATGTGTGTGTGCATAAAACTGAGTCAGCCTTCTCTACAGCAGAAATGAATATGACATTGGGTATCAACTATTTTCCAATAAAACAAGTTTAGTATTTTTTTAAAAAGATAATGAGCATATAAATCACCCTCAAAAGTTTCTAATTATCTCTTTGTAATTCCTTCTCCCACCCTTCCCCAGTCCCCCTCTCTCATGCAACCGCTGGTCTACTTCCTGTTATTATATATTAGATTGCATGTCCCAGTGTTTAATCTAAGTGGAATCATAAGCGTATACCCTTTTTTTCCCCCTCTGGTTTCTTTCCTTTCGTGTTATTTTCCTTGAGATTCACCTATTTGTATTGTGTAGCAGTAAAGCCATTTGCTTTATTTGCTGATTTTCTTTATTACAAATAAAACTTGTGTGAATGTTCATGACAATCTTTTGTATAAACATAAACTTTAATGTCTAAGTAAATACTTATGAGACCATGGCGTAAATTTAGCATTTTAATAAATTACCAAAATATTTTGCAAAGTTACTATGCCATTTTATGCTGCCATAGGAATAAATGAGACACTACCTACATATCTTCTTTAGTGAAACATCTCTTACAATCTTTTGCCCATCATCTAAGTTGTGTTGCTTGCTTACTTATTTCATTTTGTGGAATCTATCTTTTTAAGACTGCTTTAGCTATTTAAGGTCTTTTACATTTCCCTACACTGTAGAGCACTAAACTTCATTTTATCTGTTTTTTTGCCTTTTCCCTTAAAATTGTCTCCTTCACTAAGAAAATATAAAACTAATCCAATTATTTCATCATGTCCTTTCATGTGCTTTTTTAACAATTTAAATCCATTTGAAATTTTTGTGGTATATAAGAAATAAGGCATTTTAAATCTAAATGACTACATTTTATTCAATATATTTTACATAATAGTTGCAACAAATAATCTCATACTACTCAAGTAGATAATAATCTGTTTTCGGATAATTATTCATACTCTTTAGATCTTTCTGAGATTACCCCAGCAACATGTTTTTGGTGGTAAGTATTAATACATAAAAATATGCTTTTCATGTATAGGCTTCTGTATTAGGCAAAGATTTGGCCACCCCAAAATTTCTTCTATTGTAGAGGAATTATCCCCCATGGTGTTTGTTTATTAATGGTGTTTATTAATGGTGTTTGTTTATTAATGGTGTTTGTTAACCATTTATTACATTGCTGTGTAAATTTTTCCTTGCTGATTCCTTAATAGATTTTAAATTTCTCAGGAAAGTGACCACATTTTATTTATCTCAATATCAACAAAACAAGTCACACAGAACAAGTAATTAATCAATATATAATAAGAGAATTTATAGAAATCTCTGATAGACACATTAAATGATATCTAGCCACGTATTTATCATGCTCTGGTCACTTAGAAAAAGTTTAAAATGATGATATAAAAACAAAATTTATTTATACCTTAAGCATGTTTGTCTGGAATGAAAGGTTTTTTTTTGAAAGGTTAAACAATGCATGCAGTAAGAATGAAACAACAGGTATTTCTGAATTCTTTTTAGCCCAAGGTTCAGTCAACACCATATTCTTGCCCGTTATATTAGAAAATGACACCGAGCTATATTCCTAAGCCTGCACACTACACAGTCAGTGAGCACATGACTGTCTTTATTTTAAAATGATTTGCATGGAGTCTTAACTACCTGCCAAAAGCCTGGAATGAGAGATAAAATGCTTGAGAATAATAAAATGCATTTTAAATCCTCTCATTCAACATAGCATCTCTAAGCTTCCTTTAAGAGGGAAGACAGTCATGTCCAGTCCGCCACCATAATACACTGTCACCTAAAATCACATCCCATGAAACCTGGGGGAAAATGGTATTTGTACACTCAGTCATAAAAAAAGAAGGAATTAATCTGCAGCCACATGGATGCAACTGGAGAGTGTTATATTAAGTGAAGTAGGTCAGAAAGAGAAATGCAAATACCATATGATATCATTTACATGTGGAATCAAAAATATGACACAAATGAGCCCATATATAAAACAGAAACAGACTCACGGACGTAGACAGCAGGCTTGTGGTTGCCAAGGCGGGGGAGGTTAGGGAAGGGATGGAGTGGGAGGCTGATGTTAGCAGATGTAAGCTATGACAAATAGAGTGGATAAACAACAAGGTCCTGCTGTACAGCCCAGAGAACTATATTCAGTATCCCATGATAAACCAGAATGGCAAAGAATATAAAAAATAATGTGTGTGTGTATATATATGTATATATATACATATATATGTATAACTGAATCACTTCACTGTACAGCAGAAATTACCAGTGCATTGTAAATTAACTATACTTTGGTCAAAGAAAAACAAGTATTTGCAGTTTCATTTCACAAGCCCTAAAAACTACACAAATAATGTACTTCCCTTGTCTAATTGTCCTAGGCAACTTGCTCTCTAGTTGCCAATCTTGGCTGCCCCAGGGTCTCTTTGAAAGGTAAAAGTTCACGTAGTATGTAGTTTCTGGCACTACATCCCATTGCCCTACTACATATGTGTGTGCATGTATGTATGTATGTATCTTTGTATGTTATGCATTTTTAAGGGCTGGAGCTACCAGTCTTGTTTCTATGACTGTGGTGTGGCTCAAAGAAACCCTATCTATGCAGTCCATGGGGCCCTTACTGTCAGGACACATTTCATTACCATATTGTTCATTCTTTGCAGCAATTACAAATTGTTTCCTTTCCCTTGTTACTTTCACCCTCCATTCCCAGTATCTTCAATGTTGGTAGAATTTTGGGTGACCCTTTTAGAATTTTTTTTTTTTCCTGCACAGCCCATATTAGAATGGAATCTTCTTTCACTAATTATCAGACTTATTAATGTAACTTCTTCCCAGCCTTGAGGTCTTATGAGAAACAAATGTTACCCTACAGAATCAAGCCCTTCCATTTCCTGGGACTTTCCTGGTAGTCCAGTGTTTATGACTCTATTTTTAGTGCTTCCAGGGTATGGAGTGCAGGTTTGATTCCTGGTCAGGGAACTAAGGTCTCACATGTGCTCAGCCATGTCCAACTCTTTGTGACCCCATGGACTGTAGCCTACCAGGATCCTCTGTCCATGGGATTTTTCAGGCAAGAATATTGGAGTGGGTTGCTATTTCCCAGTCTAGGGGCTCTTCCTGACCAGAGGTCAAACTTGTATCTCCTGCATTGGCAGGAGGATTCTCTACCACTGAGGTGAAGTCGCTCAGTCGTGTCCGACTCTTTGCGACCCCATGGACTGTAACCTACAAGCCTCCTCTGTCCATGGGATTCTCCAGGCAAGAATACTGGAGTAGATTGCCATTTCCTTCTCCAGGGGATCTTCCCGACCCAGGGATCAAACCTGGGTCTCCCGCATTGGAGGCAGACGCTTTAACCTCTGAGCCACCAGGGAAGCCCTAGGAATTTCAACATCTCACATGCTGCCAGGCAAAAAAAAAACAAAAAAAAAAAACACAAAAGGGCCTTCCATCTCCTATTGGCAGTTTGTTATTCATATGCAGAATTTCTAGCCTCTTGTTACATCTTCTGAATTTGGATCTGCATTTATGTAAGCTATTAATGGAATTTGTCTGCAATCACATTGTCAGAGCTCTGGCCTGGACCTCTTTGCTCACCGAAGACTCTACTGTTGCTTGAACCCTCCACTGAAGTTTACAAAGATATCTGCATCATCTCTAAAGAAATTCCTCTCTGTCCTGCTAGCTTCTCCATCACGTTTTACTGTTTCGTCTGTTAATAATGACTTATCTCTACCTACTGATTCTGTAATATCTCTCAGCCTCCTTCAACCCCCTAACTTGTTCCTGGAAATCTTGGCAATTACCAACAAATCTTCAGGCCCCTAATTTATTCCTGGAAATCTTGGAAGTTACTTGGAAGTTATCTTTCTCCCAAGATCTATTAAACATACAAGTTTCAATTCTATCATACCAATGTTATAATTCTCAGTAGTTGAGGTTTTGGTAAGACTCAGAAGCTATAATAATTAACTCTATCACCAAATCTACTATTTTGCAGAAATAGTTACTCATGTTCTTCTTGGGCTTTTATGACCTCCAGCCACCCTTAACATTCCCAGCCTGATTCAATTCCTTAAGATCTGAGTTCCCTTGCCCGGAGACATATTTGGGGGGGATGCATTAGATGTTCATTGCTGTATACCTATCACCAAAATGAAGCAGTTTAAGACAACACACATTGATTAGCTTACAGACTTTTGGGGAGTAAGAAATCTAAGCAGCTTATCTGGATGGTCCTGGCTCAGAATCTCTCATGACATTGCAGTCTACCTGTCAGCAGGACTACAGTCATCTGAAGGCTTGACTGGCTGTAGAACAGGGATTTGGGGCTGAATAATCCTTTGTTGCTAGGAGATTTCTTCACCAGGATAGGATATTGAGCAGCATCCACAGCTTCTACTCTCAAGATGCCAACAGTACATCTCCTCCCAATTGTGGCAACCAACACACAAACAGAAATCCCTGTCTCCTGGGCAGCAAAGTCACCCCTAGATGAAAACAACTGAGCAAGCAACTATACTCCAATACAAATAAATATTTTAAAAATCTGGATATTATTAGAAATAGCTGGTTAAAGTATAATTTAAAAAGCACTCCTTTGTGATTGCATCAAAACTTAAAACATATAGCAATGAGTAAGATATCCTTAGATCTTGCATTTTTAAAACTATAAATATTTACTAAGAAAAGTAAATCAAGAGCTTTGCAATATTTTTAAATGGGTGGAATAAATATTATAAATATGTAAAAATCTTTCAATAAATTTGAATAACCACTCTAATGGCAGCAAGCAAGGAAGAGCTAAAGAGATAGTGAAGGACAGGAGAGCCTGAGGTGCTGCAGTCAATGGGTCACAAAGAGTTAGACACAACTGAGCTACTGAACAAGAATCAGTTAGAGAGGGCTTCTCAGGTGGTGTCGTGGTAAAGAATCTGCCTGCCAGTGCAGGAGACACAGGTTTAATCCCTGGGTCGGGAAGATGCCCTGGAGTAGGAAATGGCAACCCACTCCAGTATTCTTGCCTAGAAAACTCCATGGACAGTGGAGTCTGGCAGGTTACAGTTCATGGGGTCGCAAAGAGTTGGGCATGACTGTGTGACTAAGCATACACACATCAGTGAGAGATGTTTGTATGCAAATTTGAGCAAAAGCTTCTCTGGTCAGAGGTGGAAAAGGGTCTGAAAGAGTTCTTTCCCAGTGTGTGGACTTGAAATGTCTGCGTCAGAATCACTGGATAAAATGTAGAAATTATGCACTGTCTGGACAGTCTCACCTATCTGTGGGTGGGGTGTCAGCATCTGGTTCTCTTTTTTTTTTTTAATTTAAATTTATTTATTTTAATTGGAGGCTAATTACTTTACAATATTGTATTGGTTTTGCCATACATCAACATGAATCCGCCACTGGTGTACATGTGTTCCCCATCCTGAACCCCCCTCCCTTTTATAAAACCTAAACGATTACTTAATATTTGGTTTTCCTCTCAATAACAATATCAAACAAATGATTATATGATTATGGAGATATTCTTCTTGAATTCTAAGAGAAAAAAAAATCTATATCAGACTCTGCCTCTGAAAATGACCAGTTAATGACTGCTACATAAATTAAAGTGGATGCAGGGCCCAGAAATTAACATTCTAAATCTTACAGTGGCTATGATACTCAAAGTCAGAATCACTGGAGACGTGCCCAACTATGAACACACCTTCTCACCAAAATTTGGACCTCACGTATGTGACTTCCTTTTTATTTGCTAGTGAGACAGAGATGACTCTCTCATGCTGACAGAGGGAGGTAACACAAGCAACACTGGGCATTTTGCTGCTGTTGTTGTTACTGCTTTTAATGAAATATTATAAATCAAGAGACAGCATATTAAATACCAGACTGTTTTAAAGGAATTAGTAGCTCTTTGGGAATAGATATCAGCTCCCAGTGTAGCCCAGGGCCAATATTCTCATATACAGTAGTCCAGGCAAACTCCTAAGTCACGGTTATCAGAACACTAAGGGTTGGGTACATACTGAACATCCTGAAAGGAAAGCACACACACACACACACACACACACACATCATGAAGTTGGAGAAGTTTGGAATTTGGGAAAGTAGATCATACCCGTTTTTTTTTTTTTTTTTTTAAATGTGTTGAGCTCCATGTAATCTTAAGGTACTACCTCGTCCGATGCTTATGTGGTCCGATTGACTCAACAGGGTTAATTTTCTGGAAATTCTTGGGCTTAGTTGAGTCTTTGAGAAGCTTACAGGTATGTAATGTGCTTGAAAGATATTCTTTCACTGCAAATGTCCACCATTACCTCAATGAGGTCATCTGTGGGTTAGACTAAAAAAGCATTTCTACTGAGAATTGCAAAATACTCTCAGCCCATAACCAGTCTATCCAATCTCCTGTACTATGAACTTTGGCATGGTTTTTAGCAGCTTAAGGCTGTGTCCCTAGGATGAACCCAGCCCCCCTTAAAATACCTGTCTAAGAAAACTCAGTGATGCTAGGCGAACTTATTTATCTGTTCTAGTCGAAACATAAGAATAGGCTGATAGGCCTCTGAACTGCCAGTTAGAGTAGACAGTTGAGAAAGCTTCTGATTACAGAGCTCTACCTCGACTTAGATGGACTTACATCTTGGTAAACCTGTCAAAAATCGAAAATACTTAAGTCAAAAATGCATTTAACACACTTCACTTGCGGAATGTCATAGCTAAGCACAGCTATCTTAACAGTGCTCAGAATGCTTACATTAGCTCACAGTTGAGCAAAATCATCTAACAGCAACCCTATTTTATAATGAAGTGTTGAATATTTGATACAATTTACTAAATACTATACTAAAGGTAAAAGAACAACTAGCCAACAACAATCCAAATGTTTGTATGGGTACAGAATGGCTGTAAGTGTTTGAATTGTTTCTTTTGTGATTGACAGGGAACTGTGGCTGGTATACATTGCCCAGTATCAGGAGAGAGTATCTTATTGTATATTTTCAGCTTGGGAAAGACCAAAATTCAAAATTTAAAGTAAAATTTCTTTTGAATACACATCACCTTCACACCATCCTAAAGTCAAGAAATTTTAAGTCAAAACATTGCAAGTCGGGGAATATCTGTAAATCTTTCATCTGCCCTTTGAGATGTAAATCTACTACTTAAACTGTCTTCTCAAAGACTTTGGAGCCTTCTCTCTTTCAGATGCAAACATTCAAGGAAATAGCTCTTCTCATTCCTTTGGGAAGGTAAGAGCCTATCCTTGTGGGCACCTTGCTGTAACTCGTAGCACTCCCTGTTTTTAAAGACAGAAAATTTGTTTTCCTCCAGATAAGTGTCATACCCAGATGGCCCAGTTACATGGACCAAACCACCTCCTGCTTACTGCCCTTGAGTGTCTTTCCTTCAGAACATCCTTGCGTTTAAAAAGGCTCCATGTCGTGGCTATTGTAAATAGAGCTGCATTCAACACTGGAATAGACGTGTCTTTATGCATTATGGTTTTCTCAGGGTAAATGCCCGGGAGTGGGATTGCTGGGTCATATGCTGGTTCTATTTTCAGTTTTTTTAAGGAACTTCCATACTGTTCTCTGTAGTGGCTGTATCAATTTACCTTCCCACATGTAGTGCAAGAGGGTTCCCTTTTCTCAACACCCTTTCCAGAATTGCTTGTAGATTTTTTGATGACGGCAATTCTGACTGGAATGACGTGATACCTAACAGAGATCTTAGCTTGGTACTCTGGGATGACCTGTAGAGTGGGATGGGGGGTGAGGTGCAAGGGAGGTTCAAGAAGGAGGGGATATACATATACATACAGCTGACACACTTTGCTGTAAAGCAGAAACAAACACATTGTAAAGCAATTATACTCAAATTAAAAAAAAAAAGTTTCCTGCCTTTTAGTCTGGTGAAGCTGAGCTCAGTTTCCACAGGACTCTTGCCTACTGCAATAAACACTGCTATATTTATCCTATACAACCAACAAGGACCTGCTCGATAGCACAGGGGGCTCTGTTTAACATTCTTTAACAACCTAAATGGGAAGAACGTCGTTAATCAACTAGACACCGATATAAAATAGAAAGAAAAGAAAAATCTGTCTTGCTGCCTTTAACCAGTGCCCATCTTTGTTTATCTTTGACAGCACATTTACTCTAATGGGAAGTTAAGTCCTATTTGTCTTATTACCCTTGAAAATTAAGGGATAGGTTATGGTGTCCTTCTAAAAAGACCGTGTATTATATAAACCACAGATGAACAGTAATAATGTTAAACTTCATATGGGCTCTGTATTCCCAGAAGTTGGGACACAGTGAAGGTTGAGAATTCCCCCCTCTCCATTTTCCTTTTCGTTCCTAAAATGAGAAATGGCTAAGTGCACATGATCAGCCAGTGTTTGCATATTGCAAGATAAGACCCACTCCAAGATGATATCTGTCCTCATTACTTCCATAGACTTGATGATGATTTCCTTGTCGACTGGCCTCTATAGAACTCCAGCCACATTCTTCTCTGAGTTGTGCTTCAAAGGATAAGGTCAGCTGCAGAGCCTAGGGGTGGCTGGGATGGGAGGAGGAGAGGAACGCACATCTCAGCTCCCAATACTGCTTACTGCCTGGTCCCCTCCCACTCTTTGTTATCAACCATTGTTTCTTTCCCCTCTGCTATACGTAAAAGTGTCATTATAAGCACTATTTTAATATTTCCCAAGCCTCATTCCAGCCAAACTGTAAACCTTAAGCCCTGATTTTATAGAAATTTTGGAGCAGACAATGAACTATGTTTAAATTGCATTTTGTTGCAAGATGACAGCTTTTACCGCCAGGTGCTACAGCTGAGGGAAGGGGAGTTGCTCCGTGAGACAGGAAAACTATCACAGAGGAAAGGGACTGGAAAAATCAAAGAGACTTTGAGGCACAGCTCAGCACAAGTCTTATTTGCCTGTTTGCTTGTTTGTTTTAATGTACAATCATGAAGGGTTGCAAACTTCTTTTGCAGCCTTAGTAGAAGACTCAAGGAGAGGACTGTAAAAAGCATAAGTATTTTTTAAAAAGTCTATTTTCACATATCCTGTAAGTTTTGCTTTGCCCTGAATTTGTGTACTGGCAATCAGAAAAGGAAGTAGCGCAAACAATAGAAATGTATTTGCTCATCGTGATGGTGATGGTGGAGGCAGAAAGAGTTTTACGCACTGAAGAGTACCTTTGAAGCAACTACAGATGAATAATTTCTGAAAAGAACTGGAACAATGATGGCAGGCTGGGCTATAAAAATAGATGAGAAGGATGAGCAGACCATATAGGTGTGGCATGTTAAGGCAAGTAATAATTCTGACCGGGCCAGGACAGTGACTTTCACCAGCCACTTCAGGAATAAAAGAATTCAGTGATGTGTTTCATCTAGTTTTTTGATCTGGTGCACAGATAGAATAATCCCACACCTTGCTGAAGGTGCTGGAAAAATTATTCTTCTCTAGCTGTGAAAGGTCTTGAGTGAAGTAGAGCCTTCAATTACAAGTGAAAAGCTTTTCAATCATTGTTCAAATGTTGGTAAAACCACGTAGATGAGATATGTCTAAGAGTATTTGAATTTAGATACTTCTAATTTAATAATTTTGTTATAGCATCTCTGATTCATTAAAATAATAGGGAGAAACAGGGAGAATATGAAAACACATGGCAGAGAAATAGAAGTCGTATCAGTTTTATTATAATATCAATAGGCTCTACTAAAACTTTAAATCTATTATTTTGGATTGAAAGGAAAACATGCAGAATTCATTTCATCATATTAAGCCTATCTGGAAAAAAAAACAACAAAAAAAATCTTGGTTGAATTTTTTCCTTTATCCTTGTTTACGCCCAATAAGGGGAAAATTGTGTTTCATTGGGAAACACATTTTTTTTTTTAGCACACTTCTGCAATTCCTGATTCTGTGGGGGTTGTTTTACAGCTCTGTAAATTTGCAAATAACTAATGGCAATGCAAAATGATTCTGGTTTGTAAGCATGCACATTTTGTCCTATCTGGTAGAAGTTCCATTGATTTTCCTCACTCACTGTGGAAGAAACTAGCTTTACTTCTACTTCCATATTTATTTCAATACTCCTAATTATAAATATGTTCCTTTGTTCTTCCAACTGGTTGTAAAGTCTTGCTAGTTTCCTCATTAACAAGTTAAATAAGAATGTTAACAAGTTGAAAATCATGATTTTACCTTATTTTACAAATTATATCTAACAGCACAAAACCTAATTAAGCAACAGTTTTAAACAGTAGAAAGGAAAGGCATGAGACCTCAAACTTAACAAAAATAAGCAGAGATAAGAACAGTTGGTTGGAAGCAGAAACTTTCTAGTCATATCTGATTTAGGAAGTGAACGTCTTAGAAATTTAATAACTATGCACATAGAAAGGGAAGCCAAAAAGAAAAAGAAAAAAAAGCATTCCTATACGTAAACGAAAAGCATCAGGAATTGAAGGAATTTAGGGACCCTCCGAAGATGAAGTAGAGTGGAAAACACGGTGGCTTAAAGCTTGTGAAAGGATAATTGGATACCCCACCCGCAGTCTCAAGGAAAGCTCTTCTGCTGGCTTCTAGAAAGCTGCACCCAACCACATAAAGCAGAAGACTGGAAGATTTATTCTTGTAGAAGCTGATCCACCAGAGAGAAAAGACCTACTGCTGCTGGTGAAATCCAGCTGACCCCACATCCAGAGCATCCGATCAGCTCTTTTAATGATTTTATATGCAAATGGTTAATCAAGGATCAGACATTTGAGAAATTCTCCAATGAGAGAGAGAGAGAGATGGAGAGGCAAAAAAACAAATTAGAAAAACAAAAACAAAACAAAAATAGAGGATCTAAATGAGGGAGACAGTTAACTAACAAATAGGTAAAACCTAAGATTATCGCTGAAGAAGGAAACGGCAACCGACTCCAGTATTCTTGCCTGGGAAATCTCATGGACAGAGGAGCCTGGTGGGCAACAGTCCATGGGATCACACAGAGTTGAACACGACTGAAGCAACTTAGCACAAGATGAGCTCAGGGACATAATGGAGAACACAAATTCCACACAGAATGTTTGACTATAGCAACAGAATTATTTCACTATAATGAAAAAGGTAGATTATTTAATAATTGGAGTTTAGAAACTGACAGGTTTGGAGAAAAATGCAATAAATTGGGACACACAAATTCAAAATGGATTCAAGTCATTTCCAAGGTGATACAGTTTCTAGGTCTTAGATCTTACGATCCACTTGAAGTGCATGTGTGTGCTCAGTCTCTCAATTGTGTCTGATTCTTGGTGACCCCAGGGACTGTAGCCCATGAGGCTCCTCTGTCCATGGGATTCTCCAGGCAAGAATACTGGAGTGGGTTGCCATTTCCTTCTTCAGGGGATCTTCCCAACCCAGAGACTGATCCCGCATCTCTTGCATCACAGGTGGATTCTTTACTGTCTGAGCCACCAGGGAAGACCTTCAAAGAGCTTTGCTAGATTGCTGTTCATGTCATGGGATACTTTGGCAATCATATCCTCAAAGATTATTCTGTTATAAGAAAGAAGAGTCAAGATCTGAACATATACTGTTTGGTTGCCCATGATTAAGAGATAACAGATAGAACAAGATAAAAAACTCTATGAGCTTTTAAAAAACCAAGAATTGATTCACAAGCACCCTGCAGTGATACACAATACATTTTTTGAATTGTGAATCCATGGATTTTAAGCACATCTGATATGTTTGGATTGATTACAGCTTATTAACTCAGTGCTCAAATTGTCTGACATTAGGCCAGTTGGATTCTGACTGCTGTACCTTTGGCTCTGAACTAACTTGTGGATACTCTTAATGGGCCCTTGTAGTTTCTGGTTTCCTTACTACCTGCCACTAGAATATTCCAGGCTCATAATTAATAATACTTAATATATTTAAGTGAATATGACGTATAAGGCAATATAACCTAAGACTTCTATTTTGTAAAAGAAATACACACACAGTTCCCTGATATGAGCCTAGGAAGCCAAATGAAAAATTCCAAAGCGTTAACATAGGTTTGCTCTGATTTGTAATGATTAATAATGATTTTATTTTCATATTTATAGGTACCTATATCTTATGATAAGCATGTTACTTCAAAGGAAGGAAAATCAGACTGAAAAATAAAAACAGTTCAGATGTTGTAGTAAGGATTTTGTATTATGGCAAATAAAATTACCATAACTATTCCTGTTAAATCATACAAGCTGTCCTTGAAAGAATAATAAACATGAATTAATTGATATTTGCAAGGAACTTTAAAAATAATAGGTCTGTGTTGTATTATTCCATTCCGTTTATGACATATTAATAATGCATTTTATTTATTTGGCATTTTAAATAGAGCTTAATGAATTAATAAACATAATATCCAATCATGTTTAATGAAGACTTTTCAAATGACTCATCTAAATGATTCTGTTATAATTTCTGTAATAATAATTGCATTTATCACTTTTATTTCACTTGCTCCTTGAAACGTATTTTGCAAATACCAAGTTAGTTAATACAGCTATCTTTAGGTAAAATGAAATAAAGGTACCCCTACTCTATTTCTATTAATAGTCTGGTCTAGACAAAAGATGAGCTGAAAAATCTGCTTTTTTTCAGTTTCTAGAGGAAACTTACTACTATGTGATTCTGGATTTGAGTTCTAGATTAAACATTGGTAGGGCTCAGAAAATGATCTTAAGAAATGTCATGGCAATGTAAGTAAAGCTTCTCTAGTTTTCAATAGTAGCATTAAAAAGTCCAGAACTTCTGGTAGCTTTAAACAATTTCACCAAAAATTAAGACATATATCCCCACATTCTTTCAGCTAAATATCCCATTGAATTTCTACAAAGATTGTGACTTACAGGTATTGTGACTGCCTTCATAATTACCAGTCTGCTCTTTAGATAGGTAAATGATATATCCTATGATCAACTTAGGGGGTCTTCATACATAAAGATACACTAAGTAGCTTATTCGATATGATCTTTTCATAAGAAGACAACATAATTCAAGGGAATTACTCCAAATAAAATATTTCATTTTGACCAGCTTACCAAGGTAGTGGTTATTATGATAGTAATAAAAATATAAAAAAGTCTGGTGTCAGGAATCCCTTGGTGTATGATTTTGGATATTCAGATCTCAGGTATCTGGCAAGAAATCATTCACACCAATGGATATAATCCAATCTTTGCCAAAATATGGTAATACCAGCTGGGGTATTAGTCACAATTCATTTCAGCTTTCAGGTGAGAGCGAGCAAATGCAAGCCTGTGTTAACAATAATTACCTTTAATAGTGAGTGTTTTAAAGATTTTCAAAGTATTTCCAAGGACACAGTACAATGTCACATTTTACTTTTCATGAGTATTTGTATTCAAAACAGAACCAAACTCTAAAGTTAAGTCCATCTAATTGTTTTATGCTTAGACTAGTTCCAAGTCTCCAACCTAGATGCAATGTATCATATACTACCTAATCAATTTCACCTTTGAATATGGTGTGGAAAATGGGTATGTTACTACTATTAACCATTATGAAAGAACTGCACAGTCAGCATCTATAGCAAGAGCATGTCATCCCAGAATAGCATTTGTACTGTGATGCCTGCGCTTAATTCAGCATTGTATCTTTTCCCACTTCTATTTTTTTCCCTAATATTAAAACAACTCTAAAGCTACAGGGAAGTTGCCATAACAGAAAAAAGAATACTTTTTTCCCTGAAAAATTTGAGAGGAAGTTGCTGATATGCTCTTTGCCACCCTCAAGCACTTTACTGTGTTACTGACAGACAAGGGCATTTTTGTACATACCATAACATAGCTGGAAACATTAGCTGGATAATTTGCTACATTATCTTCTAATCCACAGACATGATTCAAGGTTTACCAATGTTTGCAACAATTGTCTTTTGTAACAGAAAGACCTAAATCAGAATTAAGTATTGCGCTTAACTCTCATACTTCTGTCAGTTTTCTTCAGTCAGGGACATTTCTTCAATTTTTCCTTAACTTTCAAGACATTGACACTTTTGAAGATTTCAGGCCAGTTATTTTGTACAATATCTCTCAATCTACGTTTTCCTAATGTTCCCTCATGATTAGATTCAGGTTATACATTATAGATGGATGTAACGTCCTATTTCTCTGATTACATCCTATAGGGTGCTGAATTTGTCCCAATTGCTAATGATGTTCACACTGATTACTTGATTAAAATGATGCATGACAGGCTTCTCTACTGTAAATTTACTCTTTCCTTTTGTGATTAAAAATATTTTGTGAAAAGTCATTCTAAAACTATATAAATATCCTATTCCTCATCAAATATTTATATGCCAGTTATTTATATCAGAATAGACTCATTTTTTTTCCTATTTTATTCAATGAGCTACCTATCTATTATTATCAGCCCACTCCTCACCCCTTTGGTTCTGACATCCAATACAAAGAAGCCCCCCTTCTCACTGTATGAATTCTTCTTCCCACTTGCGCTCCAAAACCCAGCCTTAGCCCACTGTGGTGCCCCCTCCCCCAACCATCCTGGAAGAGGCCGCATACTTTGCCCTGTTCCAACTTAAGGTTTCAGAACAGAATCGTTTGAGAAAGGAAGGGAAAGACGAGAAAGGTCCAATTTTGTTTGGTAATGCTCATGTAGCTACTCTACAAATAATACTATGTATGCCTAGGCTGTTGTTTAAAGGTAACAGTTTTTACTCCTGGAATTAGTGTCATTGTGCATGGAACAATTCAGAGACTATGAGAAAGTATAACGTGCAGCCAAGAAGGGACACGCTCTCCACCAAAAGACAGACCATAAATCCTGCCCGAGCACAGAAACCTATTTTATTTGGGCTTCATATATGTGTCCAACAGAAGGATACTTCCTCAGCTGTAGAGCCTCCTCAGAAGACAGAGATAGGATCCCTCTTGGGGGATAAGAAACACCCCAATGGCTCCAACAAGGGCATGCATTTCTACAGAATCTCAAGAAAGCCTTTCAAACAAGAATAAGGGTTCTTACCCAAGGAAAATGTAAGATAAGACAGAATCATTGGACAAAGGAGAAGACAAGAGTCGAATGAAAGCCACAGTTAGGGACTCTGAAGAGGTTAAGACTCAATGTACAACCACAGCCTCTCCTAAGATTCACGTCCCTGAACTGTATGGGGTTTGTTGCACATAAAGTCATAAAATGGAAGTCCTGATCTTATGATCCCCTTGATGTATTTCAAAGATATACATATTCATTTTAATTTGGTTAAGAAGCAAATTCTATAGCAGTTCAGATCTTCCAGGGCAGAACATGACTGACCCCTTCCTTTTTCTTCAATTCAACTCACATTTATATTATAGAAAGGTGCCTCTGATTGCTTCTCTTTTCTATCCCCTATGATGTGTAACAATGTAACATTTTAACATATAGCACCCTACACACCCTCCATCTGCTCTGCATACTAAAGACAAATGAGCAATTAAAGATGTGTTGATTAACAAATGTGAAATATCTTCTGTTTTCATTTAGTGGTTTCTTAACACTTTCTCCAGAGTATTTTGCACTGATCAATGTTTGATCTTCTTTTTAGGATAGAATATCAGGCTGATTTCTGCCAGACTTAATGAGTATATTCCTCTCAGTAAGATATTTTCATATTTTGAAAATCATATTTTTTGAAACAATTTTCATATTTTTGAAAATCAAATAAAATTTTTGTCATATTGTGAGATTTTCATATATTGAGGGGAAATTATGATTCTCTTCTGGGTCCATTTCATGGTGGGTGGGGGACTGAAAACTACTGAAGAAGTCTATTTTATTTCAACTTTCTATATGTATGTCACAATTTGAATTGAAATTAGATATTCTGTCGGGCTTCCCTGGTGGCTCAGAGGTTAAAGTGTCTGCCTGGAATGCAGGAGACCCGGGTTCGATCCCTGCGTCAGGAAGATCCCCTGGAGGAGGAAATGGCAACCCACTCCAGTACTCTTGCCTGGAGAATCCCATGGAGGGAGGAGTCTGGTGGGCTACAGTCCATGGGGTCGCAAAGAGTCGGACACGACTGAGCGACTTCACTCACTCACTCATAAATATGAGAGGGATTTCCTGGTGGCTCAGATGGTAAAGCATCTGCCCGCAATGCGGGAGACCTGGGTTCGATCCCCGGGTCAGAAAAATCCCCTGGAGAAGGAAATGGCAACCCACTCCAGTATTCTTGCCTAGAAAATCCCATGAATGGAGGAGCCTGGTGGACTACAGTCCATGGGATCACGAAGCGTCAGACACGACTGAGCAACTTCATGGATAAACATGGGAAGATCAAAATTTCCCATTGAAGCAAAGGATAATAAAGGGACACCATAATTTTCTTCTTTCCAAAGAAGTCAATAATAATAAAGGGACCCCAAAATTTCTGTTTTATGTGTAATACATACAACTTATGTATGCTTCTGCTGATGTTTAGTCACTAAATCATGTCCAACTCTTTGCAGCCCCTGGACTGTAGCCTGCCGGGCTTCTCTGTCTATGGGATTTCCCAGGCAAGGATACTAAGTGGGTTGCCATTTCCTTCTCCAGGGCATTTTCCCAGCCCAGGGCTTGCAGGCAGATTCTTTACCACTGAGCAACCTAGGAAGCCCATACTTACCTATTGAGAGTGAAAGTATTTGGAGATACAGCTTTACATATGCATTGCCAGGCCTCGCTTTGTATCTTGCTTTCCACTGATCCCCCAGCTATGACTCTCCAGTGCGCTGTTGCCATAAGCAAGACAGCTCCACCATTACCTTGAGTATGACTCATTTGTGGGCAAGACCTCCTATAATTTCGAGGAATTACCTTGACTCTTAGTCCAATATACTCAGATGATTCAACACCAAACAGCCTTAGTACTAATGCATCAGTAACCAATTGGGTGTTATGACCATTCTTCATTTCTGCCCAAGTTCCAATCACTGTGGTTTTGTTACCAGTATTTTTTACTATCTTTCTTAAACAACCTAACCAGAAATGCAGCTTTTCTAGGACTGAACTCCTGCTTTTTTCTTGCCAGTTCTTCTTTCACAATTAGAGCAACATTTACCAAAAGGTATTTAAGCTGGATTATGCTCATTAGCTTCTCTGTGTACTTGATCTATGCTCAAATCAGTTTGGGAAATATCGACCACTACAAACTTGCCTTGTAAATTCACAGTATATTTTGGAACATTAATAAGTCCAAAGAGCTCCTCTCCCACCCTTAGCCATAGCCTCCATTTTCCTAATAACATATATGGAAAGAATGGTCCATGAACACTTTGGATAAGCTGGTTAAAAGTTCTACATTTTTATAAACACCAATCTGCTGAAATGTTTCTGATGCTTGCATATCTGAATGTTTCCATTTCCAGTTCTCTGGGCCATACTTCAAATCTTTATTGGACCTCAGTAATACTAATTATCTCTATAAAATGCATCTATTCCTTCTCTTCTCATTCCCTGGGCAATGGTTAATGGGGCTCCATTTGTCTATTTTTATCCACCTTCTCAGCTTTATTAGAATATCTGTGTTTTATGTTGGGTTCCTGCATTGGTCCATTGACTTGTGAATATGTCATACAACTTAACCTACAGGACAAAGTGGCCTCTCAGTTCAGACACTGCTACTTACTAACCAAGAGCTAATCCCTTCATTGCTTTGCTAAAAGAAACTTGGTTTTGTTTATAATGATGCTGGGCTCAGTCTGGATACAATTAATGACTGGTTTAAACAAGTCATGAAGATTCTCCTCTTTGATGGCCCTTTTTGCCACTAAGTATATTTATGTGACTCATTTCCAGTAAATGCACTGTAAGAAGCCTTCTCTAAAGCTTTTAGAAAACAGTTTTCTCCTAATAAAATGAAACCTCCTCTGCCCAGAATTTTTTTCTTTCTTCCTTAAACACAGTTACATAAAGATGTGACACTTGGAGCTGTAATAGCTATCCTGTGATCATAAGTTGACAAGCCTGTGAATGGCAGAGTAAAAAGACAGAATGAGTCTAAGAATTTAATGACACTGATGAGCCACCACATTCAAGACAAAAATAACTATATCCAGATATCTCTGCTACAGGTTTTCTGGTATTGCAGCCAAAAGCATTCCTAACTGGTGTAAGTTTCCCCTCAAGTCACTGTAACAATATCTTGCACAGAGCAAAAGCTGAATTAGCTGTATTAAATGTAACCAGTCATAATCATCAAGAAAAAGATTAAACAAAATAAATAATAATAAAGTAAGTTGATAAGAGCAGATGACTTGCAGTAGTATCGTTGAAAAGCAGTTTTGAGTCCATGAAATGTGACTCCCACTTTAATTGTTAGATTACAATGTAATACTACGTAGGCTTTCTTCTGAGACGCTCACCACCTTATACAAAGGAGCACAGGAGGGGAAAACAGCCATATGTTATGAGTCTTTGTAAAGGAAATTTTTGACAGTGAAAAGGTCACAAAAAGTCATAAAAATGTGATATTTGAATGGATCCTTGAAACATAAACGCTTTTAGTAAGAGAAAGTGTGACATCAAGGAGGTAGAGACATGGAAGAACATTCAAGGTAAAGGGAAAAACATACAGGTATAAAATCTCTTGAGTCCCCCAGGTAAAACAGATGCCTCAAAGAAAGTCTCTGGATGTTTTATCTAACTAAACATAAGCAAAGCACATCTCTAACTCCTTGAAACAGTAGCTACAGTGTATATACTATAGGCCTAGAGGCCATTTTTCATCAAGGGACATCCATCTGGTTTTTACGTTGATATTTCACTATGTACATTTCTAGCACATGGGAGGAAATATACAGTGAAATATGAGAGATACAAGGCCACTGATGGACTGAAACAAAAAATTATGTATTGATCAATCATTGATTGACTGATTGCAGATGGTAAAGTGAGGCAACATGTTATCAATAGCTGATTCTATGTAAGAATATATGAGTGGTTCTCAAATGCTTTATTTTTGCACCTTTCAGTAAGTTTGAAACCATTCCCAAAACAAAAAGTAAAAAACGACAAGGGCAAATCCAAAAACAAAAACCCTGAACACTATCAGAGCTATAGCAAACTATCCTGTTTTATAAGAATTTTAAATCTAAAAGGAAATGCTAAACCAAAGTGGAAATCAGTGTTACTTGTTAATTGGACTGTATTTGAAGACTAAAGAACAAGCTGAAGGCATCTAGTGATGCCTCCAGATGCATGGGAGAAAAAGCTGAAGGGGAATTAGACATAGGAGCTTCAAATATCATTGCCAAGATTATGTAACGTTTATCTTTACCTTGAGATTATGGAGAATTCATACACCAAAAGGTTGATGCCTAGAAAATACACAGAACTGGAGGAGGAATCCCAAATTAGAGCCAAATGTTCTCATGAGCGAAGACATGAGAAATACGGGGCATGGCAGATGCAGCAGCCCCAAACTCTCCAGTAAACCTCAGGAGGGAGCTGTATCATATTTACCATAATCTCTAGCAGAAGAGCACTCCTGCGTCTGCGGAATGTGAATTGGTGTCTGTCACATGGATTAATGACATTTCTGAGTCAACAGTAGGGACAGTTCTGGTCTGGCTCTCATTAGGGAGTTGGGAGGATTAATTAGCTGCTTTCTGCAAAGCGCTACATGTTTCTTCTCTTCCTCGGGAGAAAGACTAATGACTACCTCCCAGAATTTGTCCTGAAGGGAAGGTTACAGTAACTACCAGCATCCTGCCTTGGAGAGGCGCTAAAAAGTCATGCATTGTATCTGCTTATCTGAATGCAATCTGAAAACTCACTGTAACATTATACACCAAAACTGTGATTATGTTCATACCCAGCAACTCCATTCACAGTAGTACAAATTAAGGAATAAAAAAAGAGCTTCCAAGCTAAAATCTAGGTTTTAGGTGTTTTTCTTTGTTTTTTAGTAATAAAAATAATGGACGCAGACTTCATTGTCTGATAGGAAGATAGGAAGATAAATTAGTGTGTCTAGTTAAGGCGGTTGTTGTTTAGTTGCTCAGTCATGTGCAACTCTGAGACCCCATGGACTGTAGCCTGCCAGGCTCCTCTGTCCATGGGACTTTCCAGGCAAGAGTACTGGAGCGGGTTGCCTTTCCTTCTTCAGGGGAATCTTCCCGACCCAGGAATTGAACTCGCATCTCCTGCAGGCAGACTCTTTACCACTGAACCACCAGTATTTTTAGAGTTTATATTATAAAATTGTATTTTAAAGGGTTTATAATAACCATGAGAACTGCCTTAGAATCAGTTGAAATTAAATATAAAACTGGCTGCTAAAGCTATTTTTAACTAAAAATTCTTACTTTGAAAATAGAGGGAGGAACTACACCAGTAGTAGAAAGAGGTGCTGTTTGGACGATGGGACTGTAATTGACATATCCTGTTTCTACTTTTCTTTCTGGTCCAAATGTCTTAATAAGCTACTCTGACTATTTTTATTAAGAAGAAGAAAAAAAAAAAAAACAGAACAATAAGAAAACCGTCCATTTTGTCTCTGACCACAGAGTCTGGCTATGTTCCTAAGTAGAGTTTCCATATTGCTATTATTTTTTAAGATTACTTCTTTCTTTGCTTTTTTTAGACTTGACTTTATGGCCTTTTGCAATTTCTTCTTATTCATATTCCTAATTAATACAAGATTTGGAATTCAAATCTGCCAACTAAAAATTGTCACCTGCCATCTGCCTCTACAAGGATTAGGTCACGAGTCACTGCGGCAGCTGACCTTCAACACCTTCTGAAAGGAGTTCAGTGTGGAGATCAGGAGGGAGGCCCTTTGTGCTCTAGGAAATACTGGCGGAACAGGCCCTGAGATAGATACTTACAGGAGAAAAAATTTTAAGACCAATTACTGCATCTTTCCATGTCTAGAAAAACTCTACAATCATAAATGGTGATATATGTTCCTTGTAACTAACAGCCATCTTCTGCAAAAATGTGTATTTGAGTTCACATATCTCCTTCACCAAAATCACATATGTACTGACCTTCCTCCATGCCTCTTTGGAGCTATCTAGAATTCTGTCTCCCAGGATACAGTCCTCATTTTGCCCTGAATAAAACCTAACTCACAAATATAATATTGTACATATTTTTTCCACTTGAGAAGTCTTTCTGCTGAAATGTACACTGGAATAGGGCCATCCATTTGTGCTGGCTTTTGCTGGGGCTTTGGTTTGATTGCTACCAGTCTCCTCCCCCCATTTTCTGCTAGTAAAATAGGGTGATCTGTGGCTCCTGCTCTGTGGGTTCCCTTTGGCTTCGTTTCCCAGAATCATGCAAAAGCACATCTTCCATTGGGACAGCTGGTTAAACACCTTTCACTCCATTTCTCGTCACCAACAAAGAGGGAATATCAATTTCAGACTACCCAGGAGGCAAAGACACTCTTGAGAAAATCATTTTATTCTGTTTCTGTCCCCATTATCAAGCTGATCTTTGAGAATACTCCCAGTTTTAAATGTGAATAGTCACAGACAGATCTCTACTTCTCCCAGTTTTTAAGTCCTGAAATATAATGGAATCATGGTAGAGGGAAACTTTTAAAATCTACTTTTAGTTCAATTCCCCAATACAAAAGGGGATACTCTTGGCAACTTCCTCACCCAGGGATGGCTCGACAGATCTTTAACCAATTCCAGAATGCATCCACAGTAGGAATCTCATTACCTCATGAGGATGCCCTTTTGTGGGGGCAACTTGCTTGGGAAGTTCTACTGAGAAATGGAATGTTTCCTGCCATATCAGTAAACAAGGATGTCACAGTCACCAGCAATTGCAGCCTCCACAGCTGGGCTGGTGAGCCCTGAGGGAACTCAGCAAGGGAAAAAAACACCTGCCATCTAAGAGCCCTCAGATTGCAGCCGCTCCCCATGGCAAACCCTAAGGAAATTCAGGATATGAAACACAGGATCCTGGCCTGAGACAGCTAAGGTGCATATAAAAATCCTGGCCTGAGACAGCTAAGGTGCATATATAAAAATGAATGATTTCAGTGAACCCAGACTCTTGCGCCTTCCCAAACACAGAAAAGTGCTAAAGTCCTTTAGCTTGACATATCTATTTTTTAAATTAACACTAATCTGTTAATGTTCCCGACCATGTGCCCTTTGTTGCAAAACTCCTGGATAACCTGGCCCCTCCTCTTGCTGCCTCAGAGCACTTTCTCAGAGCTTTCCAAATGCTGTTTCCCAAGTGGCAGTCCTCATTTCAACCCAAGTAAAATTCAACTCACACTCTTACACTGTGCACATGTTTTCAATACTCCCATAGACTGAAAGACTTTTGGCCCTCCTATATCTTCTGCTTACTGGTAAAAATTTCATTTAAGAATTTATCTATTTAAAACAATTTCTCTCTCACTGACCAGATTTGTGTCTACATGTTTTGGCCAGGGTTCTTAAGAAATTGTCTCTAGAAGATGACATTAAAACGCACACATTCCTCAGTTTATTGTTATGTTTCCAGCTCCAGCTTCCTAAAATCTAGACCGAGAAAATGTATTTGATTCATTGTAATCATGTGAATCCCTTAATAGGCTATGGGGAGAAGAGTAGATATTTTAGTTTTTCATAAAGTTTTCATAAAGCTCAAATGTTGGAAATTATTCTATAGGTTTATCGTCCTTTCGAGTTCCCATCGACATTCCCAGAAAAAGCCTGCACAGCCCTACTGTTCTCTTGAGCCCTCCTCCCTAATGTTAGCATGAGTGTTAAACGCCATATCTTTCAGTATTTTTATTCTTCCCAACTGTAAAGCAGAGCTTTACTATCCCCATTCAATACCAATAAAGTAAATTCCAGACAGGCTAAACAGCTAAACCTCATGGGAAGCATCGTGGGAAGACAGCAGCAGGGCTGGGGTCCCAGCTCAGCATCAAGAGTCCTAAATAAAACTCCTGTGCCCTTTCAAGTACACTCCTCGGCCATTTTAGGTTCTTAATAACAAGCCAGGTCTATTTCTCTTGTTTTTCCTCCACAAAATAAGCCTAATTCTTATGCCACAAAAGAGCTGTTCAAATAACTGAACTACAGTAGTCACCAATGTCCCCAAAGATGCCTTTGTACTCTCACTTTTTTCAGCTCCTCTTTGAGATGACAGAACTTTCAGTTTCTTGTCTGTACTGCTCATCACTTCTGAGTGCTGCCCAAAGGGCGCCTAGAACTCAACAAGATGTTACAGGTGAGTATGGGGCAGTGTGTGTGTGGAAGCACTACTTTCCTTTCAATAAAGTCAATATTCAAGCTCAGCTCAGGCCAGTAGCATCACCAGAGGGATGGGCAGGAGAAACCATCAGGGGTCCCATCCTATTTGGACTAAGATTATCATTAGATAAGCTAGAAGTGAGTTTTGAGACATGGCTTGAATGATGGATGAAATGTATAGGGTCCTGGAGGAAGAAATAAGTGTGAACATTCATTTGGCACTTGTGTTAGAATAATTTCAAGACCAGGACACTGTCTGTGGGCTTTTCTGGAAAAGAAAGGTAAATTTTTGTGAATGTTCTGGGAAACAGGGTTTAAAAAGATTCTTTCAGTATAAAATCATTTGAATATGTGAAAAAGTTTATCGTTTTGATTCCAAGAAACTGCAAGCCATTTGACTTCAAACTATGTATTTTTTTTCCGGTGTACTTTTTTATTCTTTTATTTTTTCTACAGCAAAAATAAGCCAATGTATTTTTTCCCTGTTCTTCCTTTCACATTGTTGACTACATGCAGTCAAGATGCTAATTACAACCATTTAATTTAAATGCCAAGTTTGCCCTGAAATATATGCCTGGTAATTTTGCAAAATTACTACTGGGCATGGAGGATGCACAAGATATGATCAAATAGCAGGCATTTTGCTTAAAATGATTTAAAATGGAGAACTCCAGCATTTTCAGCTTCTATGCCTGGTAGAGTACATCGAGTGTGTGCAGGAGGGTGACCATGGCTGGAAGTGCACGGATAAAGGCAAAGTTCAGCTCCAATGGCAGAGTCCAAAAACCTACTAAGGCTCCGCATTTTAACTGTGGTGTAACAGTCAGAACTTTTGTCATCAGCAGCCTTATAAAAATATAATCACTGCAGAGTTATTACACTATGATGAATAGCAGTATGACCAAACAGTGGCTAAACCAATCTTTGAATTGTCTCCTGTCTTTCTCAAGGTAGCTGGTAATAAAATAAATGTGCATAATACAAGGGAACTAAGCAGTATGGGACTATGCCAGAGATCTAGTAATCTGACACCAAGAGCTCAACTTTGAGTCTGATAGAGGACAATTTCCCAGTATTGGCAGAACCTAGCAAAAAAAAGTCTTAAGGAATGAGAATGAGCAGGCCTCAGTTCTTGACTGTCATGAGTCAAGAACTAGTTGATGTCAACTGATGTAAAATTTAATATTCTGGGAATAAATGGATTTAGAAGTTAGTCTAATGGAGATGTGGTGAAGTGGAGTGGTAACTCAAAAGAAGGAGTTATCAGGTAACTGGATGGAGGAAGAGTCAGACTAAATTCTCCCTAATCTCCTTTATAACTCTTTTAATCTATGATTTTTAAAGTCAATGCTCTTCACTCAGGTGAATTCATTTTTATAGACCAAGGAAAGAGTTTTGAAAATGATTTATGTGCATGGGGATATTTCTCTATTCCTGCTTTTTTGCATACTTTCCCTGATAATAATGGAGGCTGTGGGTTACTGAAGAAGTTCACAACACTCTTCACTGTCGGTATGGAAGCCTTTACTGGGCTCCTCCCCTCCCCAGGGCACACACATATCTCAAACATTCCCAGGATTCACACAGTTTGCAGATTACCCACTGGTATATTTTGGTCCTTTTTCTTTTTCATAACTTTATATTTTGAATAATCTCACAAAGAAAACTGCTGGAGTCCATCAAAAATATATAATCAATTCACAAGTGTTGATTCATTATCTACAACTTGCAAAGATCTCCTTTTCAGATAGCTGATTCACAGGGTAGGTAGAGTCATTCAACCACTGTTGGTAAGTCTGAGTGAACTGGTGATGATGAAGTTCCCTAATATAGCACCCATCAGCTTCAGTGATGTGAATGCCCCATCTGCAGAAATCATCGTAGACTCAGCTGTATCACCAAGACAGCATATTAAAGCCAGTGAAGGACAGAAGGAAAAGTCCAATCCAATGAGCTTTGCAATGGTGTTTATCACCTATCAGGATGCCCATAATTTCCAATGCATACTTGACAACCTCTACTTTCTCTTCCTTATCTTGTGGGCCCACACATGTCACAATAAGGAAATTGAAAATTCACATTTGCCTGGTCCCCTTTTGCATCATCATTGCTGCTACAGTGATAACACATTTCACCATTTATACATATTGTGACCCTATTAAGTAACATTCAGAATGTTTTCCTCTTTAATTCAGAAATGCTTTTGACATGCCATGCATCTGCCACCAACTCAGATAAGACTGAGGAGAAATGGCTGGGTCAGTGGTGCGTGAAATCTAACTGAATGGCTTGGAACTCTTACACTTACATCTGCTCTGCTTTGCAAAGACCAGATAGATAGAAAACAAGGATGGAGGTTGAAACACTCAGTTTCTAAAGTGCCCAAGCAAAACTGGGCCTTTGTTTAAAGGGATAACCTTAGACTAAATGCTTGCTTCCAAGGATGTGATTCCATGTTTTACAAAAATTATTTTTAGACACTGGTCTTTCTGTATTTCTATTAAAAAATGGAGTATTTCTTGTTATATCAGTGAACAAGGATGCCACAGTCATCAGTGATTCTAACCCTCCAAAAGTGAGCTCCCGAACCCCAAGGGCATTCAGGAAGGAGAAGAATACCTGTGGTCTGGCAGCCATCAGGACTGCAGCCACTCACTGCGGTGAGTCCCAAGGGAGCACAGGATGTGACCAATGCAGGGTACTGGCCCAGGATAGCTGAGGTGCATAGGTAAGGAATGATTTCAGTGAGCCCAGACTCTTGCCTCTCCCCATACTTAGAAAAGTGCTAAACTCTTTAACTTGGGATATCTCATTTTCTTTCACTAACAATAATATTTTGATGTTCAGATTGCTTGCTCTTTGTTGCAAAACTTCAATATAACCTGGCTCCTCCCCTTACCTCCTCAGAGCCGTTCTCTCAGGGTTACTTGAGATGTTGTCTCCCAGGCTTGAAGTCCTAAAAATTTTCACCAAATAAAACATAACTCTGAAGTTTCAGGTTGTGACCGTGTTTTAAGTAAGACACTATTCATAGAGGGCATATTAGTTAGACTGTCACATAGACCAGCTCAGTACTGTGACAGTTATTTGTATGTTTAATTGAATTCTGGATAATAAAAGTACTGTTTCATTGTTATGAACGGTTGTTATAGATTTGAGACGCATTTTTTTAAAACTAAAAGGAGTGTGGGAAATAGAAAAGTACACGAGCTAGGTTCATATATCATATAAGTCTCTTTTGACCACTAGCTAGCAATGAGAGGGAAAGTAATGTTTGAAATCAGGCTCCTTATCCTTAAGTGAGCATATTAACACTTTAAAATTGGGGCTTCTGCAGGATTCAAGGATACCAAGACTCTGAAACAACCATCCAGAGAGTACCATAGGCACTCAACATGTGTCAACATCACTTCTGGTCTATACAGAGTGAGAAAGAGCTTTAAGGTCCTTTGAAGCTCAATGATCTAGCAATCCCTTGACATATATTCAGGCTCAAAAATGTCTCATCAAATGTACATATTATACATATTGCCCTTTCTTGAATTTAATCAGGGGTTTGTGGTTCCCAAGTAATAAGTTGGGTCTAATATTCCATGAATTTATGAAGCAGTGTATTATAATTATTCTTATAAAAACTAAAAAAAAAAAAAAAGATGTGTCAAGTTGGTAATCATGTTCTTTTAAAATTACCCTTGCATTAAACATTTAATATGAGTTTGTTTTGTATATTTAACAGTAGAAATAATAGCAAATATAGGCTTATGATTTCCTAGAATGAATGTTAAAAATATTGAATTTTAAAAAATTGATTCAACATTTTTAACTGATAAATACCTTATTTTATAATTTATGTTATCACTTGGTAAGGCAGAGTATGACTTTAGTATGCATTTCAGAGGCAGAGATTTTTCACTGTAAATTAATTGCTTATGATTAAATATGGGAATCACCAGATTTTGCCAACAGGGAAAAATGAGAACTAAAAACAGTTGAGAAAGAACAAAGGAGGGAGAGGAAATTTGGTAATAATTATAGCAGAAGAGTTTCTATTTCAAATGTGAAACACTGTGGTGTCAAATATGAGCTGCATAGCCATTCAGGAAAATAGAAAATTTATGAAAGAGGTGATTTTTCTTGCTGTTGCTTTAATGAAACACTAAGAGCTGACTTTTTTCAAAGTCAGACTAAATAAAGAAATAATACTCATACATATGAAGTGCTGGAGTGATTTTACATATACGATCTCATTTAAATTTAACAATAATGCTGTAAAGGTATGTCAATTATCCATATACACATTTAATATGACAAAAATAAATCAAGAAGTTAACTAAAGTCATGAAGGTAGTAACTCAGGCCAGGTCTTTCTGTCTCAAAGCCCAGAATAGCCCAGCGCCTTCCACGGGAGTCTTATTAGGAGTCATCAGGAAATGCCAAGTAGGAGCATGAAAATTTTAATGTGGCTGCAGTAAGCTTTCTGGGGTTTCATCCCTATTGCACCTGTTTCTGAAAAAAAAATCACATAACTATGGGCGAAAAAAGGCGATAGTCCAGGCAGAGCCATAGTAATGAGTTGTTTTGACTGGAGCTGAGACTTCTATCCTGTGCGCCTGCAGATGTATTCCCAAAACACAGCTCAGAAAGTACAGGATTACAAATAATGCTCACAATTATTTAAAATCTATTGCCCATATGAGCTCCCCTTGGGGCTGAGAGGGTAAAAATCTGCCTGCAATGCAGGAGGCCTGGATTCAAGACCTGGTTTGGGAAGATCCCCTGGAGATCAACCCACTCCAGTATTCTTGCCTGGAGAATTCCATGGACAGAGGAATCTGGCGAGCTGCAGTCCATGGACTTGCAAAGAGTCAGACATGACTGAGCGACTAACACACACACACACATTGCCCATTTTAGAAGAAAAAGTTTTTACTTTGCAAATGCTTGACTCTTCCAGTTTCCTTCCTGCTTTGCAAGAAGCGCTAGGCCTTTCTCTTTCACTATGATCTTACTGTGATTTGACTGAGAACTCCAGGAAGGCTGAGCCCATGTCTGTTTTGTTGAACCGTCTCTATCCCAGAAACCTAACACAATGCCTGGGACAAAGAAAATGCCAGAGCAGAGGGTGATGTAAGGATGGATATTTGAAAAGCAATTCAAATTTTGAAAATCCCTGAAACCAGGAGGAAAACAAATCTGATTGAGAGTCTGCATTGGAGGAGAGACAAATGAACTCAGCAGATTTTGGAGGAGTTGCCTCGGGAAACCCCCAAGGGCAATAATACACACAAGCACAGGCCCCTTATGAAACGGTAGAAGGAGCCTGGGGCCAAGGGATTGGTTTGGGCATTTCAGTGTTAACAACTGAGCTTCAGAATTCTCAAGGCTTACCCCCAAACTTTACCAGGAGGAATCCCCAAAGTGACAAATTTCCCCTCCTTCTTTATCTGGTGAAGGAGTACAAATAATGGAATAGAAGGCTGGGGTTCCAATTCCAATTCATGTTATCGCTGTGATTGTTGGAACTCAGTGAATTGCAGTCTCCTTCAAATGCAATGAGGAATCCCCAAACTTAAGGAAAAGTCCTGCAGAGATTATGGAGTAGAACTATGACACACGCAGCATTTTTCATTTTAGGTTTGAACCATCAGTAGAAAAGGGGGTAGAGATAATAGAATGAACATGGCATCTGTCTCAGATAAATGACTTTTATCAACTGCACTCTTACACACTCTCTGTGTCTTTTCTCCAAAGAAATTAACACGCGTCCCTCAAAGACCATGTTTTTGTGAATTTCAGATGGATAAAATAACTTATTTCAAGAAAGACAATTTACTTCTAAGTCAGAAGAGGCAGGACCACCACTGTACAGAAATGGCATTGGCTTTATGACAAATAGCATAGCTAACATTTTAGGTCCTTTCTAGCTTTCTAAATGTGAAATTATATTTTAGTGAAAGGAAATGCCAGAGATAATATATATGCAGTTCTATCCCCTTACAGAGAAGGCTTTGAAAGGATGTTAAATGTGTTTGGTTCCTTCTCAGAAATAGCCATGTTTTGGCTGTCTGCTGACCCAGGTGAAAAAAGGAGCTAGAAAGATTCTATATTCCCTCCTACATTTGTACTGACATATGGATTGAGAAAGGAAGACTTAAGCCTAGCAAATGGTTAATGTGTGCGTTCTACTTCACCTACTCCAGGCACAGGCTCTGAGAACCCGAGACAGTCATATGGACATGCTGAGAGGTAACAGACTTGCGTCAGGCTTTGGCTGCACTAGCTGTGAAAAATATGAATGTTGGTATCAGGTACCTGAGCTTCCAACTTTACTGTACTATCTAATAGCTGCTTGACCTTGGGAATTAGCTGAAGTTCAATCATCTCCGAAAGGGGGTTGGTAAGGATAGCTTCATCTTGGGTTTTTCATGAAGATTAAATGAGATTTTTACTATTTCAATCTAATGTAAGCTGTTTCAAGTTAATCAGATCAATTTTATTTTATAGTCACTGCGAAACTGTTAACGGTTTTTAGTGGAATCTCTCCCTTTTGGGAGAACAATGAACCTTATGTAATCTCAGCTAATACTAATAGTTCACATGTACTATTTATTCTGTGTCAGCCACTCTGCTATTACTCATGCATCTAATCATTCATTCATCACACCTTCATAAAGCAGTGACTATCCTCATTTTAAAGAGAAAAACTGAGGCTTCTAAACCAGAAAATAGAGCTGGTCAGTTATCAGAGCTGGATATTTCCCCCCTCCCCAAGTCTGAAGGCCCCTGTATTGAGTTGTGTTGAGGGTATTAGCATGAGCTAAACCTATGAATCCATTTTTCACCATCAACTATGATGTCATCTTCCAGCAGGTTTCACTTTATCGTGATCAATAAGACTTAACCAGAGCAAAAGGGGAGGCTTGAAGAGGCAATCCTTTAAGTTCTCAAAAAATATTCAAGATTTCAACTTTCATAATTTACTCATGAAATAATAAAAATTTAAGCAGAATTGTCATCTCAACATTAAGGCACCAGTTCTCAGTGACACTGGGCAATTTAATTAAGCTCAGATGAGCTAAGATGAAATTAAGAATTTCAATGGAAGGCGGGTTTGAGGGAGAATGGATACATGTATGACTGAGACCCTTTTCTGTCCATCTGAAACTATCACAACATTGTTAATCAGCTATATCAACATCACTCATTATCAGGGAAATGCAAATCAAAACCACAATGAGGTACCATTTCATGCCAGTCAGAATGGCTGCGATCCAAAAGTCTACAAGCAATAAATGCTGGAGAGGGTGTGGAGAAAAGGGAACCCTCTTACATTGTTGGTGGGAATGCAAACTAGAACAGCCACTATGGAGAACAGTGTGGAGATTCCTTAAAAAACTGCAAATAGAACTGCTTTATGACCCAGCAATCCCACTGCTGGGCATACACACCAAGGAAACTAGAATTGAAAGAGACACGTGTACCCCAATGTTCATCGCAGCACTGTTTATAATAGCCAGGACATGGAAACAACCTAGATGTCCATCAGCAGACGAATGGATAAGAAAGCTGTGGCACATATACACAATGGAGTATTACTCAACCATTAAAAAGAAAACATTTGAATCAGTTCTAATAAGGTGGATGAAACTGGAGGCTATTATACAGAGTGAAGTAAGCCAGAAAGAAAAACACCAATACAGTGTCAGTTCAGTTCAGTTCAGTCACTCAGTCATGTCCGACTCTTTGCGACCCCATGAATCACAGCATGCCAGGCCTCCCTGTCCATCACCAACTCCTGGAGTTCACTCTGATTCACGTCCATCAAGTCAGTGATGCCATCCAGCCATCTCATCCTCGGTCATCCCTTTCTCCTCCTGCCCCCAATCCCTCCCAGCATCAAAGTCTTTTCCAATGAGTCAACTCTTCGCATGGGGTGGCCAAAGTACTGGAATTTCAGCTTTAGCATCATTCCTTCCAAAGAAATCCCAGGGTTGATCTCCTTCAGAATGGATTGGTTGGATGTCCTTGCAGTCCAAGGGACTCTCAAGAGTCTTCTCCAACACCACAGTTCAAAAGCATCAATTCTTCGGCGCTCAGCTTTCTTCACAGTCCAACTCTCACATCCATACATGACTACTGGAAAAACCATAGCCTTGACTAGACAGACCTTAATTGGCAAAGTAATGTCTCTGCTTTTGAATATGGTATCTACTAATGCATATATATGGAATTTAGAAAGATGGTAATGATAACCATATATGTGAGACAGCAAAAGAGACACAGATGTATAGAACAGTCTTTTGGACTCTGTGGGAGAGGAAGAGGGTGGGATGATTTGGGAGAATGGCATTGAAACATGTATAATATCATATAATAAACAAATCACCAGTCCAGGTTCAATGCAGGTTACAGGATGCTTGGGGCTCGAGCACTGGGATGACCCAGAGGGATGGTATGGGGAGGGTGGAGGGAGGGGGGTTCAGGATGGGGATCACGTGTACACCCGTGGTGGATTCATTTTAATGTATGGCAAAACCAATACAATATTGTAAAGTAATTAGACTCCAATTAAAATAAATAAATTTAACTTAAAAAAATAAAATAAAATCCAATAAAATAAATTTAATCTAATAAAAAATATAAAGGTAAAAGAATATCCATCTCACTGAGAAGTTATGAATATTAAACAATTATACATATATTTATACATATATATAATGCCCTTGATACTGCCAATTGCAATAAGCACATAAGGAATTGTTATTAACCTGCAGACAATAACAATATATATATATAAAATGAAGATATACAAAATATATATTAAATATATATATGTATATATAAATATAAAACAAAGTCCCTTTTAGGCTCACATAAATACACCCAATGGCATCTGGTCCCCATGGAAAGATGCAAAGTTGAGTGGGAACACAAGTGAGGGAGGGTGGACTCCAAGTCCTTTAGTTTTTTTTGTTTCAAAAACTTCTGTCCATGTCATGCAGCATGTGGGATCTTAGTTCCCCAAACAAGGATCAAACCTGCTCCCCCTGGCAGTGGAAGCATACAGTCTTAACCACTGGACTGCCAGGTAAGTCCAGAATATACAGTGGAACAAAGACAGCCTCTTCAGTAAGTGGTACTGGGAAATATGGACAGCTACATGTAAAAGAATGAAGTTAGAATTCTTCCTAACACCATACACAAAAATAAACTCAAAGCAGATTACAGACCTGAATGTAAGGCCAGAAACTGTGAAACTTAGAGGAAAACATAGGCAGTACACTCTTTGACAGCAATTGCAACAAGATCTTTTTCGATCCACATCCTAAAGTAATGAAAGCAAAAACAAAAATAAATAGAATCTAATGAAACCTAAAAGCTTTTGCAGAGCAAAGGAAATCATAAACAAGACAAAAATACAATCCTCAAAATGGGAGAAAATATTTGCAAATGAAGTAACAGACAAAGGATTATTCCTCAAATATACAAACAACTCACGCAGCTCACTATTAAAAAAATGAAAAAAATGGGCAGAAGGCCAAAATAGACATCCCTCTAAAGAAGATATACAGATATCCAGCAAACATATGAACATTAGTGATGCTCAACATCACTAATTATTAGAGAAATGGAAATCAAAACTACAAGGAGATATCGATTCACACTGGTCAGAATGGCCATGATCACAAAAGCTACAAACAATTAAATGCTGAAGAGGGTGTGGAGAAAAGGGGACCCTCTTGCAATATTGGTGGGGATGTAAATTGATACAGCCACTATGGAGAACACTATGGAGGTTCCTTAAAAAAAAAAAGGAGAACTCCATATGACCCAGCAATTCTACCCCTGGACACATATCCTGCTGCTGCTGCTGCTGCTAAGTCGCTTCAGTCGTGTCTGACTCTGTGCGAC
The DNA here is from genome assembly GCA_006410635.1 of Cephalophus harveyi. Lineage (NCBI taxonomy): Eukaryota > Metazoa > Chordata > Mammalia > Artiodactyla > Bovidae > Cephalophus > Cephalophus harveyi. The sequence continues at coordinate 88,351 of SJYT01008630.1, read as the reverse complement.
CCCAGACACGGCAGCCCACCGGGCCCCCTCGTCCCTGGGATTCTCCAGGCAAGAACACTGGAGTGGGTTGCCATTTCCTCCTCCAATGCATGAAAGTGAAAAGTCAAAGTGAAGTCGCTCAGTCGTGTCCGACTCTTAGCGGCCCCATGGACTGTAGCCTACCAGGCTCCTCCATCCATGGGATTTTCCAGGCAAGAGTACTGGAGTGGGGTGCCATTGCCTTCTCCAACACATATCCTGAGAAAACCATAATTCAAAAAGACACACATACCTCAAGGTTCATACCTGAAGGAGATCAACCCTGGGATTTCTTTGGAAGGAATGATGCTAAAGCTGAAACTCCAGTACTTTGTCCACCTCATGAGAAGAGTTGACTCACTGGAAAAGACTTTGATGCTGGGAGGGATTGGGGGCAGGAGAAGAAAGGGACGACCGAGGATGAGATGGCTGGATGGCATCACTGACTCTATGGACGCGAGTCTGAGTGAACTCCAGGAGTTGGTGATGGACAGGGAGGCCTGGCGTGCTGCGATTTATGGGGTCGCAAAGAGTTAGACACGACTGAGTGACTGAACTGAACTGAACTGAACCTCAAGGTTCACTGCAGCACTATTTACAATAGCCAGGACAAGGAAACAACCTAAATTTCCATCAATAGCAGAATGGATAAAGAAGATGTGGTTCATATATACAATGGAAAATCACTCAGCCATAAAAAGGGAAAAAAGTTGGGTCCTTTGTTAAAACATGGAATATCATATGAAGTGAAGTAAGTCAGAAGAGAAAGCAAATACTGTATATTCACACACATGTATTAAATCTGAAAACATTGGTGTAGGCAATTAATCTTACTTGCAAAGCAGAAATAGAAACATAGAAATAGAAAGCAAATATATGGATACCAAAAGGGAGAGGGGAGTGATGGGGGTGAAATGAATTGGGATTGACATATATACATCATTGATACTATAAAATAACTAACTAATAAGAACCTACTAGCTCAGGGAATTCTACTCAGTGCCCTGTGGTGACCTTCAGTTCAGTTCAGTCGCTCAGTTGTGTCCGACTCTTTGCGACCCCATGAATCGCAGCACGCCAGGCCTCCCTGTCCATCACCAACTCCCAGAGTTCACTCAGACTCATGTCCATCGAGTCCGTGATGCCATCCAGCCATCTCATCCTCTGTCATCCCCTCCTCCTCCTGCCCCTAATTCCTCCCAGCATCAGAGTCTTTTCCAATGAGTCAACTCTTCGCAATGGGAAGCAAATCCACAAAAGATCTATCTGTATACATAAACCTGATTCATTTTGCTGTACAGTAGACACTGACACAACATTATAAAGCAACTGTACTCTAATAAATTTTTTAAAAAATAAAAAATGGCTACTATTAGAGGAAAATAAGAGCTCAGGATTTTTTTTTTTTTTTTGCCTATTATTAATCTATTATTCTGCCTCTATGCCTCCCCCATGTATTATTTGCTTCCATCACAAGCTCATCCATTATGGGCTGAATTGCATCCCCCTTCCTGAAATTTAAACGTTGACGTCCTATCCTCTAGTACCTAGGAATACAACTGTATTCTGAAGAGGGGATTAAGTTAAAATGAGGTCTGAATCCAATCTGACTGGTTTCTTTATAAGAAGAGGAAATTTGGACACACAGAGCAAAGGGTATGTGAGGACAGAGTGAGAAGGCAGCCTTCCGCAGGCCAAGGAGAGAAGCTTTAGAAGCAACTAAACCTGCCAGCACCCTGATGGTGGACTCCCTCCAGAACTGGGAGAAATACATGTCTGTTTAAGTAAAAAAAAAAAAAAAAAAAAGAAGAAGAAGAAGAAACAAGATAACCAAAGGCCCATACAGAGATGGAGGAAGGCGAGTGTTCCTTCATCTTATACGGCAGTGGTGTGTAGGATGACTTGATGATTGCATTCGTTTCCTAGAGTTCTGAAAACAAACTACTACAGACTTCATGGCTAAGGCCGCAAGTTCAAGATGAAGGTATTGTCAGGGCTGGTTTCCTCTGAGCCTCTTTTCCTTGTAGGTATAGTCCTTTCTCCATGCCCTCATGTGGCCCTCCCTCCCCCGTATCTGTCTCAATATCCTGTGCTTGTAAGGACACCGGTCATATTGGATTGGAGCCCACTTTAAATGACCTCATTTTAATTTAGTTTCCTCTTTAAAGACCATCTCGAAACACAGTCCCATTTTGAGATGCTGGGAGTCAGAATTTCATCATATGAATTTGAGGGGTTCATCCAATGAAGGGGATTAATTAGGATGCTTTTGAGCATATGGAAGTTTGGTAGACAGAGGAGTTTCACATTGTCTTCAGGTATTTTTCTTTTTAAAGATTTAGGGGAAATCTCCATATATTCAAAGACCAATCCCAGTTATCTGGGTAGTTTTCCTGTTCCCTAGGAGCACAGAGACGGGAAGAAATCTTGTTGAAGGACCTATGTTTCAGAGTCTTAGTTCTTTTCAAGGCTCCAGCTTGCCTGGGTTCAATAGACTCCACTCATCCCTTCAAAGGACAGCTGGGAGCTAATGTGCTTCTGCCCCTTACTATTCATGTGGTGACACAGGATTTGCAAATTTCTGAAGCAGACATTTAAAAAATATTCTACTCTATATTTTCTTTTTCCTAAATATTGAGCCCCCCACCATCTCCTCTAACCGACATCGGTGGAATTCCTAAATATTGTAGCCATAGTAAAATCTAAATGGAAAAAATATCGACAATTATTTGGCTCAACCTTGTAGATTGTGCTTTTTAAATGTTAACGCCCACAACTTTAATCATTCTTTGATTTGTACTAGAATTTCTTTAAATAGTTTATTTTTCTGATTATAAATGATTATACCTTTATTAATGTAGAAATTTAGGATATATAGCATACATTTAGAAACAATAGTAAAATAAGTAAGATAATAAGTATCACCCTTAATCTCTCTTTCTAGAAAGAAACACTGTTAAAATTATGCACTATTCTAGAAAAACATCAAACATGTACATGGATATTCTTATAGTATTTAAGATATGCAAAAACTGGCATTGCATCATTTAATATCATGCTTTTTATACTCAATATTGTAACAATATAGTTATTACACTACCAGTCACTGAAAATGTGACTTTAATGAGTAACATTTCATGGTATAAATGCAATTGTATTTGTTCCACCATTTCTCTAAAGTTTGCCACTGAAAGCATTCATATATTTGTTTTTATGCATATTTTTTCCAAGGTGGGTGATGTATTTTTATTCCTTTTATTTTTGCTATGTTTGGTGATAACACATATAGGAATGTATATATTGATATCAAGCCTAGGAATATATATATTGATATGCTTAAGGAGCTTCCCTGGTGGCTCAGAGGTTAAAGCATCTGCCTCCAATACGGGTTCGATCCCTGGGTTGGGAAGATCCCCTGGAGAAGGAAATGGCAATCCACTCCAGTATTCCTGCCTGGAGAATCCCATGGACAGAGGAGCCTGGTAGGCTACAGTCCACGGGATCACAAAGAGTCGGACACGACTGAGCGACTTCACTTCACTTCACATGCTTAAGGAAATATGACCATATTTTTCTTTTAAAATGTTTAACTTGTTACCTCAGTTAAACAGTGGGAAACAGGTCCAAGGTGATATAGGCATATTTCTTCCTGAACCAATTAATAGAAATTACCTGGCAATTAGGAAGCAATGTTAGTACTTGATTCATCTTATCTCTTGACTATTTCTGAATGATCATTGGATCAACTTGGTGCACAAAGACCTCTTTTTCCTTCCCTCTCCTTGCACTTTCCATCACTGTCCCTACCAGAGCCGCTACACACACATACACACACCCCACACACTCACACATATTTTCTATCTGGTTGGACTGATTGCCATTTGTGTAATGTCTGGCATTGTAGCTCCAGCTGGCTGACTGGAGATGATGACAAAGAATCAAGCTTTCTGCCAAAGTCAAAGACAAATGTCACTCTTGTAATAAAACTCAATTATAGCCAAATTAATCACAATAATGTTGTGGCCTGTAGTGAAAATAGAGCAATTTGGAGGAAATCTGTCTAAAACACTGGGAGAACCATGTAACTGCAGAAACTCCGGCAGCCCTGACAGGCAGGAAACACAATCACAGGTGCACTTCCTGGCCGGGACACGGGGCCTCACTGCAGGCCCGAGACATTTTTTTTCTCTCCCATAATGGTGTTTTATTTTTGTTGATTGCTTTATTAGAAGCAGTGAATAATCAGAATTAAGCAACCTCACTGTACATTAGACCTGTTTGTCCAGTGTGGCAGAGGTGCCCTAGCTCCCTGCATCACAAATCCCCCAAGCACAACTGAAGACCTGAGGACACGCGTGGATGGTGCAGAGGAAGAAATCGTGATTTCCTTGCCAATCAGCTGTGGCCTGTACAGCGCCCCCGTGCTTTTGAAGCCTTTGCTTTGCCTTGGCCTCCTGCCAAGCGGTACACGGAACTCACTTTGACACTGTTTTTCATAAGAAATCTCATTTCTCTTAGCAATCTGTGGTTTTCTTTTTAGACTTCACAGGCAGATTCCACAGAGAAAGCAGTCAAGGGAGGCCTATGACATGGGGTAGGATTTTACTAATGCCCAGTCTCTGCCCCAGCCTTGCAGGCTCCCCCGAGGTCCTGAGCCACTCCTTGCTCCCTGGTGTCAGACTCCGCTCTCATACACGCTTCATCCTTCTCCATGAACTCTGACTGGGTGTCGCCATGCATGTGTGTGTGTTTGTGTGTGTGTGCATAGAACATCTTCTCCCAGTCTTGCACAGGCAGAGCCCCACCCTTTACATCAGTGGCAGAGGATGCTCTTCCACCAGGATACTCAGGAAAAACGGGTTTCCAATCCCCCAATGCATATTCACGGAATACATTTTACCTTCAATTTTATAATCTAAACAATCTACTTAGCCTCTCAGGTCTTCAGTCTTTCCATAAACAAAGTGAAAACAATTCATAACTCTAGCAGACATTAAGATAATCTATACATGTGTCTAACAGAGGGCTTGGGCCAGCAATAGTACTCACTGAAAAACAGCATTCTTCCTGCCCTATTGATGGAAAGAGGGCGAGGCATGAGACTACAGGAAACAGAAGGAAACCTCCAAGAAAAATACAACCTATTGATGTCAACTGTTACATATTATGATAACATTTTTAATGAGTACTTTATGAAAATGCTTCAAAAGGAATGGAGAACATATGTGTAGAATGGCAGAATTATTTATCAGGGAGGGTTTCACATGGGAAGTGGTGCTTTGAGCTGGGACATGAGACAGTCTGGGCAGACAGAGGTGAAGAATAAGCATGTTTAGTGCAACTTGATGTCAGTTAAATTCCTTTGTTTGTGGAAGCCTGGGTTTAAGAGGGCGGGGAAAAGTGCTAACTATTACTTCTGGCCAGAAGCAGCATTTAATTTGTCTACATTGTGGGCATACGGGTTTTTAAAAAGTTGGGCAAATGTAGAATAAAAATTGCATGAAAATGAACAATATAAAAAAATTCCTTCTTTATGAATGAATGAAATGTTGATACCTATTCCTCAGTATTTATATCCAAAGTCTTATCTCTTTAATATTAAATAAGAACAGAAAGAGTGCATCTAATTAAATCTATGTAATAGGACAATAAAATAATCAATACCCTAGACAGCAAGAGTAGCTTGTTTTAATTTTGAATATCAATCCCTTTCAAGTTACTGTGGCAATAGTGTTCTCTGGGAGATTATAACAGATTTATCAAAACATGTTGAAGTGTATTGCCTTGGAGAAGTTTTTCACTTTGTGCGTGCATGTGGACACTTATGTCAATGTGTACATCTCTGTATGTATAAGTCATATGAATTAACGTAGTATATGGGTACCTATTTAAAATGACTGTCATTGAGGCTAAGTACACTAGTACTTAAAATAATAAATAATATCTAAAGCACATTTGTGGTATTCTCCTTAGTCTTTTTATCTCTCAAGAATAGTCACAGGGAAAGCTCAGGTAATCAGCACTGACTCGTTGTTCATGTTTGCATATTTGTCTATTTAATGGTACATCTCTTCTGTCTCCTTGTCCCTTTTACATCTCCCTCTTCAAGGATAAAAAGGCTAGCTTTTATCAGATCCCTTCACACACACAATTTTGTTATCTCTCTTTGCAGTTGTGATGAGTCTTAATGCCTGAAATATATTAAGCACACTTGCAAGTCAAGGATCCTGCCCATCACAGAAGCATCACTTCTAATGTTATCTACTGAGGTCCTGTAACATTGTGTTTCCTACTAAAATAATGTAAAATTTGCCTAGATAGATTGGTAGCAACCTACTTAGTTATGTTTAATGTTGGGGATGTTAACTGAACCTGTAAATAAACACTATAGGAAAGCGTTGTTGTTGTTGTTGTTGAAATAGATACATTTAAAAGTATAAAATAAAAAGGACAATATTGAAAACTCTGTTTACTCTGAATAGTCTATAGGTGACATAATAAAGAAGAAATATCCAACTGACAACAAAGAACAAGAGATAAAGATATAAAAATAAAGTTAATTTGAGTATGCATTCTTAAGTAGAGTTCTTAGCATCTGTAGTAGAAGACTCTAGATATATTCATAGCCAGACATTTCCCCTTATTTATCTTCCTACGTTCTTAGTTGCTCAGTCATGGCCAACTCTTTGCGACCTCATGGACTGTAGCCCTCCAGGCTCCTCTGTCCATGGAGTTTTTCAGGCAAGCATACTGGAGTGGGTCGCCATTTCCTTCTTCCTATAATCAGGTAATAGATCAGTGAATTCTCTAGGAAACATTTCTAATTTCACAAACTATGTCTAGACTGACTAAGCAGCTCTGCCCAGCTACAGTAATGAATAATAAATCAATCAATTAGGACTTTTATGTGATAGGTAATTAACGAGAGCTTTAAGAAGGTACTAGAATATTTAACATCATCTCCAAGTCAATGACATCTGGACTCACAGATTTCCAGATTTAGCTTAACTAAAGCAGGTGTATAGAATAATAATAGATTCCAAACAAAGGCTACCACCTGTTTATCAATAAACACTAGAGACTATACAGCAGAGATTTTCAAAACATGGTCCCTGGATAGGTAGCATTAAGATCACCTGTGCTTGTTAAAAATATAAATATCAGGAATGGTCCACACTTCCTAAATCACAGACTCTGGGATTGCGCTCTTAACAATCTGTGTTTCAAGTAAAGATCTTCCAGGAGATCTGGATGCAGACTGAATTTTGAAAATCAATGCTGATAGGTAATGTTATAAAAGAGGAGGGGAGAAAATGGGCATTTTTAGGGCAGGTAGAATAATGGTTAAGACTGTGAGCCCTGAACAAATACTAGATTCACACCTTCTATCACAGACTTCTGAACTTCATGCAAGTCATTTATTTTTCCTCAGTTTTAGTTTCCCTCCCTATTAAAAAAATCATAATAAAGCATTAACTGCACACAGTTAATGCTCAGTAAGTACCGATTATTTTATTAATGATTTTTCTAAGCCACAAAATTAGAGTTGGCAAATGCTTATTAAATTCAATTTCACTTTTTAAAAATCAATTTATTCACATTTTCCAATTTGTAAAAATTAATTCTATCAGCATAAAGCTGCTCTGGCCACAATTTGTGAAATAAACAAGATTAAAATGAAAAGAGCATAAACATGCCAAACTCATTGGAAAGTGCTGTTCTATTCATCTGGACTAAAAGAAAGGTTTTCAAACTTGGCTCCTATGAACATGAGAGTTCCATAAAGTGGCCCAAGGTAGTCTTCTAAAATAAAATAATGGTGCCCCTTCTATTTTTTTTAATGATTGACTAAATATTCAAATTAGCTATACAAACGGCTCAACTTATAGATATAAGATCCCCAAAATATTAAATGCATTATAGGAAAAACTGCATGCATATAAAATAGAAATATTTTCTGTAATATGTATTATATATATAAAATCATCTCATAAAATGACTAACTATAGTGTTTTTGAACATTTCACAAACTACATCCTGAATTGCAGCCTCTCAAAGACTGAGACACAATTCTTGAAGTGTATTCATCTCTAATTGGATGCCAAATTTTCTTGGTTTTAATCTGAGAATCAACAGCAATATGAATACCATGGATGTTCAATGTTAATTTTTTTTTTTTTAAGATGGAAATATTTTATTTTATTTTTTTTTTTGTTTCTTTTTTTTTTTTTTTTTTTTTTTTTTTTTTTTTTTTTTTTTATATTTTTTTTTTTTTTTTTTTTTTTTAATTTTATTTTTACTTTACTTTACAATACCGTATTGGTTTTGCCATACATTGACATGAATCCACCATGGGTGTATATTAGCTCCCAATCCCGAATCCCCCTCCCACCTCCCACCCCACATCATCTCTCTGGCTCATCCCTGTGCACCAGCTCCAAGCATCCTGTATCCTGTATCGAACATAGGCTTGTGCTTCGTTCTTACATGTTAGTTTACATGTTTCAATGCCAATGTTAATTTTTAAATCACTGAACTCAAACTCTATGATTTACATAGATACAGAGAAATTTTGGGGACCTAGAATCACATGGACAGTTGAAAACAAAGTCATTTCATATTCTAAGAGATATTAGTAATGCTTCAGGCTTCTTGGCCATAGAACATTTCCCACAGCACCCAGCATTGCTAAGCAGTACCTTTGAAGTCAGAAACATATTTTAGAACATTAATACATATTTTCAATGTCAAGCTCTTCAGCCGAGAAATGTAGTTTTATCAGCGCTGTGTACTTGTTTGAAATATACATTGCAAGAATATGACCATACAAATCTTATAACCTGAGAACAGAATTCTGAATGCTCTTGGTAAATGCCAATAATTCATAAATAAAAGAATGTATCTCACTAAACATCAGATAGTTTTCTCCCAAAAGGTATTTATTTTAAACTTCTGTGCACAGGGAAATTTTTAGTAATATCAATTTTGACAGCTTCCAGAATCTGTGGCATTGCTTATCCTGGTAAATTAATGCCACAAATCTCTCTTCACTGATTCAAAAATATCTGTATGTTACTGGAATAGATTCCACTAACATAACTTGCTTCTATTTTGGGATCCAGAATGAGAAGCAAATTGACTCTTCATTTAATATCAGTGTTTTACGTGTGTGTATGTGTGTGTGTGTGTATCTTACATTATTTTCTAAAGGAAAAAGAAAAAAAGGTGAGAAGAGGAAAAACAAAGAGGAGGAGGAGAAAGAGAGGAGACAGAAAGAGAGAAAAAGAAAGAGGAAAGAGAGAGGAAAGGGAAAACAGAAAAGTTAAACATATTAAAAGAAGACAAGTCTATTCCAGATGAAAACTTATTGAAAACAGATAAAACTCTTTGACAAATGGCTGCTTAATAAGATATAAAATATCTTTAAAAAACCATTAGGCAGCATTATAATGAAAGTATATTCATCATTTTTTTTTTTTTTCTGGGGCTGATAAAGTAAAATAGACATTGTTGTAGAAGATTGATGAGAATGTACAGCAGAACATTCTTTCTGGGTAGCAATTTGACAATAAATATTACTAATCAATAAAATAGTTAGATTCTAGTCTTAGTAGTTCTCCTACACAAAGATTTGTGTCCAAAACATTACTAAGTTGTACACAAATAAATAGAATTTCAAAAATATAGATTTTGTTAAAATATCTGTCCTTCAGCACAATGGAATACAACACAGTCATTAGAAATCACACCTCTTTCAGACTAGAGCAAAATTTCTCAGTCTTTTTCTTGTCAAGATGTATACCCTGAATAACATTCAGATAAAAGTCAAGGATGGTTCCCAGCATGAGAGCTGTGCCTTTTCCTCCCTCTCAAGAAAGTAAAAAAAAAGAAATATAATTTAGTCAACGTGACTCTGTATCACCAACCTTGAATCCCATAGAACTTTTAAGATGGTACTACTACTACTAAGTCGCTTCAGTCGTGTCCAACTCTGTGCGATCCCATAGATGGCAGCCCATCATGCTCCCCCGTCCCTGGGATTCTCCGGGCAAGAACACTGGAGTGGGTTGCCATTTCCTTCTCCAATGCATGAAAGTGAAAAGTGAAAGTGAAGTTCCTCAATCGTCTCCGACTCTTACCAACCCCATGGACTGTAGCCCATCAGGCTCCTCCGTCCATGGGATTTTCCAGGCAAGAGTACTGGAGTGGGGTGCCATTGCCTTCTCCATTTAAGATGGTGAATCATTCCAAATAATTCATGCGTTTTCTGCACTATGGGTATGAAATTATGTGGCACTCTTCACTCCTAACCAAAACACACTTATGTGCTTGGGACAAAGGCCTAGAATGAGGACTGAACAGATTATTTCAAAACATTAAAATGTGGTATTAGAGGACTTCCCTGATAGTCCAGTGGTTAAGAATATGCCTTGTAATACAGGGGATGTGGGTTTAATCCTTGGTCACGGAACGAAGATCTCACATGCTGAGGGGCAGACTACGCCCCTGCACCACAACGAGAGAGTCTACACGACACACAAAGATTCCTGATGCCACAACTAAGGCTGTAAGCAGTCATACAGAACAAGAAGCGGCATTAGGCAGAATGCCCCCCAGATAGTCCTGTCCTATTCCCTGCAATTTGTGAATGTTACTTTTACACAACAAAGAAATTGGGAGGTAGCATTCATAGATTTTAAAGTAAAGAGATTGTCCAAGTTGGTCCAATCTGGTCACATAAAAGCCTAATCACTTAAAAGCAAAGAACCTTCTCAAACTAGAGGCAGAAGAGATGAAGCAGTAGAAGTCAGAGTGACTGAAGAATAAGGATTTGAAATCACCATCTCTGGTTTAAAGATGGAGGGGGCAACAGAGCAAGAAAGGCAGGAGCATGAAGGGGCTGAGAGAGGCTCACGCTGACAGACAGCAAGGATTCAGGGAGCCCAGCCCTAAAGCAACAGAGGACCTGAATCTTCAACCACCTGAAAAAAGGCCTGGAAGCAGAGTTTCCTCCAGACCCGTCCAGCAGACACGTTGATTCCAGCCTTGTGAGATTCTAAGCAGATGGGCCAGACAAGGCCACCCAGAATTTTGACCTAAAGAACTACTAGATAATGAATTTGTTTTAAGCTGCTAAATTTGTGCTAATTTGTCACAGTATTAATAGAAAACTAATATTGTAGGTATATTAGGGCTATGAGAGGAAGTCAATTTTATTTTCTTTATCCTCTTGACTTTTTGTAAAGGTAAAATGAGGGGAAAATGAATTTTAACTTAGTTAAACTATATGGGCTATTCATTGAGATAAGGTTTAGTACATTTATGGAAATTCCATTACCAAATCAACTATGATTCTTAGCAGGTGAGCTTTTCAAATAAAGTTTTTGTAATCTGTTCTCTTTTTGGAACTATGATTCATTGACATAATATAACCCTTCAATGTTTAAATCAAAGTTGTTTTGTAATTTTCCCAACTGCTTTATCACCATTATTCTGGCACAGAAAATAACACTTCCACAGTTGTAAAGTAGAAAAAGATAAACATTTGTTTCTAAATATAGCATTGTCCTGAGTAACAGTGTCAAGAATGCCCCTCAGACTTGCCTACAAGTGTAAGTAATAACACTCAGTACTGTGATGTCACACCAAATCAGTGCAAATGAAAGTCTGGGCCAGGGCCTGACACACTTTGAAAAGTACGGACTACTTTCATTGATAGAATCTCGTTCTTTTCCCATGTAATTTCAAAGGAAAAGCCAAGGAATTTGCAAAGCGCATTATAAAGGCTTTTGAATGGGTCATGTTGATTCTCCAAATCTTATTTCCTGGCACACCTTCAGAGTTGGCTTCTTTCCCTAATGTTGTACATCTGAAAATGGCATATAGTAAAATCTTAGGACAAAAAAGATAACGAGGCCCTATCATTAAAAATGGAGGGAGACTTTGTAATAGAATATATTTTTTTCTTAATTAAAAGCAATAGGACTTCCAGGGTAGGAAACATTCACCTATAACAGATGAACTTTTCCTGGCTCAGTGTGGACAAATCTAAGAGTTAAAGACGTGAGGGAGGTCCAGTCATGGGGTTTCTATACTTTTGTGTTTTACCTACAAGATCTATATACGTTCTCATAGCGAAGACTAGAAAAAAATTACTTGATACTTGCAGCAGGAAAGAGAAGAAACTTAGCCATTTTGAAATATATGCAGAGCAATCTGTTCTTACTAAGATCTGCCCTCAAGGGAAACTATTTTTCCAGAGCCTCACTTATCTGGTGGAAGGAAGATACCCAGCCCCAATATAACCTTCCTTGAGGAGTAAAGGAACTGAGAATTACTTGTGAAATTAATAGCTCAGAGGTACCAGTTCACTGAAGACTGAGTTCCAATCATAGGACTACGAAAGTCTTCCCCTCTCCAACGCCCACCACCACATCAATGGGGGTAAATCTCACACAAAAAGAGAAAAATGGACAGTGCCCTTCACTATCTCCCAGAGTTTGCTCAAGGACACCAGAGGACGTTGTAGCCTAGACATCTACAGCTACAGCAAGCAGTGTAATGACATTTGAAAGAGAACTTGGATAAATTGTAGATCTATACTGCGAATCATGTCCTTTCCTCACAAACATACCATTTGTATGAGACCCAGTTTCAGGTGTATTTAGAAACTTAGCAACCCTTTCATCTTTATGTTGCGTCTCACTTACTTTATCTAATTACATGAATGAATTCTAAATAGACAATTATTTCTAATAAAGCTTAGGCGAATAATTTTTAAAAAATATAACCTCATCCTACACTCTTTTTCAGAAACATATTATAGCATCTACTGTTACTTTCTCTTAAGTCCAGACTTGAACAACAAGCACTGACTTTAAAAGAGGAAATTGTGACTGAAAGTCTCTCACTCGTGTCTGACTCTTTGTGACCCCATGGACTATACAGTCCATGGAATTCTCTAGGCCAGAATACTGGAGTGGGTAACCTTTTTCTTCTCCAGGGGATCCTCCCATCCCAGGGATTAAATCCAGGGCTCCCACATTGCAGGCAGATTCTTCACCAGCTGAGCCACAGGGGAAGCCCACAAATACTGGAGTGGGTAGACTATCCCTTCTCCATCAGATCTTCCCCATCCAGGAATCAAACTGGGGTCTCTTGCATTGCAGGCAGATTCTTTACCAACTGAGCTTGGAAACTGTGGATGATTACAGTTAAGAGGAAAGCATTAACACAGGGTTGAAGCTGTGGGAAACGTGGAGACTGGGATTTCTTGTGTTGTTCAGTCACTAAGTAGTGTCGGATTGTTTGCAACCTCATGGATTGAAGTGTGCCAGGTTTCCCTGTCCTTCACTCTCTCCTAGAGTTTGCTCAAAATCATGTCCATTGACTCGGTGATGCTATCCACCCACCTCAGCCTCCATTGCTCCCTTCTCTTCTTGCTCTCAATTTTGCTCAGGATTTCTTTCTGGACTGCAATTAAAGTTCACATATTGCCTCACACTTATTTGCCATTCAATAAATAAAGTTTAAGTGATATTGAAAGATGCCCAGTTGTGAGACCCTTTACTTTGTGAATTATACAAATGAGGAAAATCTTTCCAAACATAAAAGGAAACAACCACACTTCACACTCATGGTACAAAGTGATGAGCATAAAAAAGAATTATAAACTATTTTTATTTTAATCAGCTAGGTAAATATTACTTATTCTGCCTCACTCATCTTCTTCATGACCCATCACGCTAGCCCACAAAGTAGGTTGATTCATATTAAACTTCCAAGAAATACTGCACTGATTCTTTGCCTTTGTTCCACTGACCACAGCTAAGAAAACACTGAAATATAGAACATTTACTACATTAAAGAAGAACACATAAAGCAATGAACATAAATACCATAATAGACATATCTTACAAGAGCCAGTTTCTGACTTTAGACCCCCAAAGCTACCAATATTTATCAATGTGCTTGACTGCTTGCCCTCTTATCTCCTACCTATCGCCCCAAGTGATTAGTTTTTTAACCTTTTGCATCAGATGGGAACAAGAAATGGTTCACTGACATTCCTGTTTTCTCCTTAAAGAAAGATTGTAGATCTATATCAAACTCAATTGTCCTCCTTGAGTTCTGTAGACCCATTTGGCTTCTGGAAGGAAGAATGGCCATCCTCCATAGCCAAAGGGTCATGACGCATTGGCTGGCAGCGGGGATGTTATTCAGGTGTATCTCAGTTCACTTACCTGCTCACTCTACTCCCTAGGGAGATGGGCACTGTTCATTACATATCAAGAGAATGAAAAGTTAAAGTCTGAGTTGCTCAGTACTGTCCAATTCTTTGAGACACCATGGAATGTAGCCCACCAGGCTCCTCTATCCACGGAATTCTCCAGGCAAGAATACTGAAGTGGATAGCCATTTTCTTCACCAGGGATCTTTCTGACTCAGAGGTCAAACTTGTATCTCTTGCATTGCAGGCAGATTCTTGACTGTCTGAGGCACCAGGGAACTAACATGTATCAAGTACTTACTGTGTCCCACCAACTGTAATTGCAAATGTTTATAAAATCTTATTTAATTCTGAAAACAATTGTATTAGGTGGACATATTTTTTCCACAGTCAACTGTTGGGAGCCTTGAAAAACTTAAAAGTATCTATCTTAAGCATCTGGTAGAGGGACCAGAAGTCAAACTGCCAGCATCTGTTGGATCATAGAAAAAATAAGAGAGTACCAGAATAAAAATCTACTTCTGCTTTATCGACTATGCCAAAGCCTTTGTGTGGATCACAACAAGCTCTGGAAAATTCTTAAAGAGATGGGAATACCAGACCACCTGACCTGTCTCCTAAGAAATCTGTATGCAGGTCAAGAAGCAACAGTTAGAACTGGACATGAAACAACAGACTGGTTCCAAATTGGGAAAGGAGTACATCAAGGCTGCGTAATGTCACTCTGCTTATTTAACTTATATGCAGGGTACATCATGTGAAATGCCGAGCTGGATGAAGCACAAGCTGAAATCAAGATTGGTGGGGAAAATATCAGTAATCTCAGATATGCAGATGATACCACCCTACCGGCAGAAAGCAAAGAAGAACTAAAGAGCCTCTTGATGAAAGTGAAAGAGGAGAGTGATTAAAGCTCAACGTTTAGAAAACTAAGATCATGATATCTGGTCCCATCATTTCATGGCAAATAGATAAACAATAGAAACAGTGAGAGATTTTATTTTGGGGGGCTCCAAAATTACTGCAGATGGTGAATGCAGCCATGAATTAAAAGATGCTTGCTCCTTGGAAGAAAAGTTATGACCAACCTAGACAGCATATTAAAAACAGAGACATTACTTTGCCGACAAAGGTCTGTCTAGTCAAAGCTATGGTTTTTCCAGCTGTCATGTATAGATGTGAGAGTTGGACTATAAAGAAAGCTGAGCACTGAAGAACTGATGCTTTTGAACTGTGGTGTTGGAGAAGTCTCTTGAGAGTCCTTTGGACTGCAAGGAGATCCAACCAGTCCATCCTAAAGGAAATCAGTCTTGAATATTCATTGAAAGGACTGATGCTGAAGCTGAAACTCCAATACTTTGACCACCTGATATGAAGAACTGACTCATTTGAAAAGACCCTGATGCTGAGGAAGATTGAAGGCAGGAGAAGGGGATGACAGAGGATTAAATGATTGGATGGCATCACCAATGCAATGGACACGATTTTGAGCAAGCTCTTGGAGTTGGTGATGGACAGGGAAGCCTGAAGCGCTTCAGTCCATGGGGCCTCAAAGAGTCAGACATGACTGAGCGACTGAACTGAACTGAATCTAGGTAGTGGTGGAGCCTATATCTGAAATGTGTTTTGTCTTCAAAGTTAAAGCTATGCTAAAAAAAAAAAAAAAAATCTAAACTCAATAAATACAACCTACACATGATAAGTGCCTCTACACATAATATAAGAAGTGAGTCATTCTCTAACAGTAAACATGTTACATTTTCTTATCATATCATTCTCCTGTGATGTGACTGGAAATGTACCATATTCCTTGATCCCTAGTAAATCTTAAGCAAGCATGGATAGAGAACATAATAGCAAGAATGCAGGTACAAAATCATTACAACAAATCTTACTGCAAACCCAGCAGGCCAGAAAAGACAGTATTTTAGAGGGCAGACTTCAAAGAATGGACAGCAGACAGTGAACTAGACATTTAATCTTTACTTAAGAACAAAATGTCTAGAAAAGGAATTGTACATACTAAGATCAGATATCACCTCTTACTTTTAAAATGCATTCCTTACAAAGGGAAGGAAAGCAAAAGAGACTGATACAAGAAAGAAATGATCACCCTATAGAATGATCACCTTAAAGAATGATCACCCTACGTCACCTTAACATACATGACGAAATGTCCAATGCTCATAAGAATGTAGTGAAATTAGTATTCCAATAGATTGCCAGTAGAGGTAAATTGGTACAATTTTCAGAAAACAATCTGACTAAATGCATTCAGTGCAGGAAAACAGCCATGCTGTTTGATTTTGCACTCCCATTTCTAAAAGAAAACACTAGCCAAATAATAATGTCAAGATGAAAAAGTTTCATGCCGAAAGTGTTAGCTTTACCTTTTTGTGACAGCCACAAATCGTAAACCTAAATGTTTTCAAAATGAAGTATATCAGAGTAGTAAGTATTATATTCAGGCTTCCCAGGTGGCTCAGTGCTAAAATACCTGCCTGTAATACAGGAAACACAGGTTTGACCCCAGGTCAGGAAGATGTCATGGAGAAAGAAAGGACAATCCTCTCCAGTATTCTTGTCTGGGGGCCCCTGGACAGAGGAGCCTGCAAGGTTGCAGTCTATGGGGTCGTGAAAGAGTCAGATATAATTTAGTGACTAAACAACAGCAGAAGCTATTATATCTATGAACAAACCCAGAAAAGTATTTACAATATAGTGCTAACTGAAGAAACAGGATGGACCCATGGACTATACAACCCATGGAATTCTCCAGGCCAGAATACTGGAGTGGGTAGCCTTTTCCTTCTCAAGGGGGTCTTCCCAACCCAGGGATCAAACCCAGATCTCCCGCATTGCAGGCAGATTCTTTACCAGCTGAGCCACAAGTGAAGCCCAAGAATACTGGAGTGGATAGCCTATCCCTTCTTCAGCAGATCTTCCAGACCCAGAAATCGAACTGAGGCCTCCTGCATTGCTGGCGGATTCTTTACCAACTGAGCTAACAGGGATGCCCCAGAAACAGGATAGTAACTTATTTATAACTTCAAAAATTTAACATATAATAAAATACATTCAAATAAGAACATTTTAAGAATATAAGTAAACAATTCAATTGTTTGAAATATGGTAAGGGAATTGTAATTAAATGCCAGAGGCATTTAACAATAGGATAAATCTGTGTCTGTGCTGGGAATGAGGGAGACATGATCTGCATGCCAACAACATAAAGTGATTTATACTAGATGGCTTGCAATCAACTCAGTGACGCAAACATGAAGATGTGTTTATCAGAGGATACCTGCCCATTGCATTTTTCTTTTTCACAAAGCAATAAACTAAGGGAGTTTGGGGAAGAATGGATACATATCTATGCATAGCTGAATCCTTTTGCTATTCACCTGAAACTATCACAACGTTAATTGGCTATACTCCAAAGGTCTGTCTAGGCAAGGCTATGGTTTTTCCAGTGGTCATGTATGGATGTGAGAGTTGGACTGTGAAGAAAGCTGAGCACCAAAGAATTGATGCTTTTGAACTGTGGTGTTGGAGAAGACTCTTGAGAGTCCCTTGGACTGCAAGGAGATCCAACCAGTCCATCCTAAAGGAGATCAGTCCTGGATGTTCATTGGGAGGACTGATGCTAAAGCTGAAACTCTGATACTTTGGCCACCTCATGCGAAGAGTTGACTCATTGGAAAAGACTCTGATGCTGGGAGGGATTGGGGGCAGGAGGAGAAGGGGATGACAGAGGATGAGATGGCTGGATGGCATCACCAACCCGATGAACATGAGTTTGAGTGAACTCTGAGAGTTGGTGATAGACAGGGAGGCCTGGCGTGCTGCAATTCATGGGGTCGCAAAGAGTTGGACACGACTGAGTGACTGAACTGAACTGAACTGAATATTCCATTATATATATATATATATATATATATATACACACACATATACCAGAGCTTTATTCATTCATCTGTTAATGGACATTTAGGTTGCTTCCAGGTCTTGGCTATTGTGAATTGTGCTGCAATAAACATTGGGCACATGTATACTTTTGAATTAGAATTTTCTTTGGATACCTCCCAATTCTTCATTCCCTTGGTGAAGTCAGGAATCATGGTCATCCCATCCCCATCTCAGCCATATCCTAACTCTACCCTTCGACCATGTAGAAGGGTGGATGTGTTAGGTAGTTAGAATAGGAAAATGGAGTCCAAAATGACAGTGGCTAAAAGACAATGAAAGGGAAAAGCCCACGAAAATGGAACAAAAGAAAATCCATGGCCTAGAGTAAGCAGCCTTCCTGGCTAGCCCAATTTGCATTGGGCAGGCTTGGGAGGGAGGAGACAAAAATGTATAAAAAGAGGAAGCCAAGATGGATTGAGACCTCTTCTTTGGGGTCGGCCCACCCTCATGCCTGAAGGGCGTATTATCCTTTGTTTGCCAAATAAAACTCTGAGCTTAAGCTGTAACACCTGTCCCCTGTTTCAAATCTTTGCTGTGGTGAGACAGACCCGAGGAAATTACACACTCTCCCAACAGATGAAACCACATGTTCTAAGTAGCACTTTGGGTACCACTTTTTCTTAGGTTGTTAGCAGCTTATGAATTAGAAGAATGTATGGTAGACCAACTGAACTGTCTGCAAAGGAACCAAATGATGACATTTAAAAGAAGACTACTAAGAAGAGAACACAATCTTACCAGATATTAATTATTAGGAGAAAAGGATTAAGTAGAAGATGCCCTGAGAAGAGTTGACTACTGCCTTCAATGCGGGAGACCCCGGCTTGACTCCTGGGTAGGGAAGATCCCCTGGAGAAGGGATAGGCTATATCCCTTTATACTCATAGTCTCATATTATGGCCGTGTTAGGTAAGTGATGCTAGACTCCATCCCTCCACCCCTTCCCCTGGATTTTGGTGCTTTACATAATAAAGGTTTATTTATCTTTTGTGTCTCAGGCTGATCTGGGCTGCCAGGCTATGTTCCATGTGGTCATTCAGGGACCAAAGTTCCCTCCATCTGGGGGTTCCACTGTTTCCTAGGGCCTTAGGGCCTTCTACTTGACCCTTTGCTGTAGGCAGAGGCTGAGCACCCAGAGGATAAGATGAGCAGTTTTAGAGACCAGCTTGAGAGTGGCCCCCAGCGACTTTCCTCACGTGACTGTAGACAGAAGGAAGTTGCACAGATCACTGGTCCCATTCTTGGGTGGTTGGGAAATGCAGACCAGTTATAGGTCCAGCATTCGCTTCCTCCATGGAGTTTAATAATAAATAAAGAAACCTGTTGACTCAATGGACATGAATTTGAGCAAACTCCTGGAGATAGTGACAGACTGGGAGGCCTGCCATGCTGCAGTCCATGGGGTCACAAAGAGTCGGATACAACTTAGTGACTGAACAAAACAACAACACCCACCAGAATGAACGAAGAAAGGACTCGCTGATATGTCCAGCATCGCCCCTGCACCCAGCTCTGTTTAGGGTCTAGATACCAATGCTCCCAACAGCCCTGCTCGGCACCATCAACAGCCCAGTTTCAGGAAGGAGAAAACTGGAGCAGGAGAGGCTCATTAACTTGTCCAGGAAAGAATCTGAAGGCCAGTGTTTTGACTCAACCCTGTGCCCTAAACCACTGCTTGACTCTGCCTCAATAGAGACATAATCAGCCCCAAAATGGGCTGATTTTCAGGGGCTCTGCATCAGAATTTATTCATTCTTTTTTATTTTCTTCATCAACAGTCATTCTGAACCCACACTGCTGTGTGGCAGGCACTCTGCTGGATGGGGTGTTGTAGGGGACACCCCACATCCATGCTCATAGCAGGGGACTTGCAGAACTGTGGTCTCCTACCTCCTCCAGCCTCTGTTTTTTAATGTCTTTATTGAATTTGTTACAATACTGTTTCTCTTTTATGTGTTATTTTTTTTGACTGCAAGCCATGTTGGATCTTAGATCCCCTGGCCAGGGATCAAACCAGTGGCCTCTGCATTGGAAGGCAAAATCTTGACCACTGGACAGTGAAAGTGAATGTGGAAGTCCCTTAACCATGTCCCACTCTTTGTGATCCCATGGACTATATGGTCCATGGTATTCTCCAGGCCAGAATACTGGAGTGGGTAGCTTTTCTTTTCTCCAGGGATCTTCCCAACCCAGGGATCGAACCCAGGTCTCCCGCATTACAAGAGGATTCTTTACCAGCTGGGCCACAAGGTGAGCCTAAGAATACTGGAGTGGATAGCCTATCCCTTCTCCAGGGGATCTTCCCAACCCAGGAACCAACCCGGGGTCTCCTGCATTGAAGGCAGCTTCTTTACTGACTAAGTAGTCCCCTTCCAGACTCCTCATGGCTTTGACTTGCCTCCCCAACCCTAGTGTGCAACGGCACCTTTAATAAAAAAAGAAGCACTGTTTTTGGAAAGACAAAACCAGTCCACAGGTTTCCAACACTGTATCTTCAGTGTTTGTGTACAAAACAGAAGCTGGGCCTGGGGGTGCAGGGCTTGGTGGGGGTACACAAGGTCCTCTGTGAGTGGGCTGCGGCTTCTGGGCTGGTTTCAGTCCTGTTTGTTTCTGGCATGGGGTGATGGGGGAGGCATGGGAGGGAGGACCTGCTCCCGCAAGACCCAGCTGTGGCCATGTTCGGCCCAATTCCAGCCAGACCCAGGTCACCCGACCCTGGATAGTCAACCTGGCAGGAACCCTCGACATCGCCCAGGCCAGTGGTCCTCAAACCTGTCCCCCCAAACCTTCTTTCAACTGTGTGACTGTACACCCCAAACTCTGCTCTGAGGACCAGACTAAGTTGTAAAGGGGGCATAGGGTTATGAGGGAGTCTCTGAGGATACCCAGGGTGAGAGGGGAGGGTGCAAGCAGCTCCAAGATTGTCCAAACTCTTCTGTTGCTGCTACTGGAGAATCTGAGGCCCACAGAAAGGAGGCAATACTCCCAGGCCCCCTGGCTACTGGGGCCCATCCAGGCTGAGAAGGAACCCAGGTGCCCACGTCCTCAGACAGGGCTTTGTCCTCCAACTCAGGCCCTCCCCCACATCAGAGTTGTCAGGAACCTGCCTGGAAGGGAGTGGGCATTTCCTGGGACAGAGTGGCCACCCAGGGTGCTGGATTGTGTTGGACCCAGAAAGCAGGTAGAAGGCTGCCTTCAGGAGACAAGGATGCAAGGAGAAGCTGGAGTGGGTAAGGATGGTGGATGTGGGCAGGTGCACGTCAAGGGGAAACCCTAGGTGAACGAGGTACCTGCCCGAGAGGATAATGCCTGAGGCAAATGGAGATTGGTTATCTGGCTTGGAGGGCCAGGCCCCTAACCAGCCTCTGCCAGGGTCAGCCGAGTCCCTCCCTCCCAGTGAAGGCTGACAGGAGTATCAGGGCTGGGAGGGTCTTTTTCCAGATACCCATCACCACCACTTACAGAATGTATGTACCACAGTTTAGGCCAAGCACACAGCAGACTCAGTTAAATGGCCACATTTTTTTTTTTTTAATTGAAGTATAGTTGATTTACGGGGTTGTGTTAATTTCTGCTGCATAACAAAATGACTCAGTTGCACACATATATATGGGGCTTCCCTGGTGACTCAGACAGTAAAGAATCCACCTGTAAGGCAGGAGACCCAGGTTCGATCCCTGGGTTGGGAATATCCCCTGGAGAAGGTAATGGCAACCCACTCCAGTATTCTTGCTTGGAGAATCTCATATGCAGAGGAGCCTCGAGGGCTACAGTCCCCGGGGTCACAAAGAGTCGGACATGACTGAGCGACTAAGCATACACATACACATATGTACAATC
Organism: Cephalophus harveyi; assembly: GCA_006410635.1. Classification (NCBI taxonomy): domain Eukaryota; kingdom Metazoa; phylum Chordata; class Mammalia; order Artiodactyla; family Bovidae; genus Cephalophus; species Cephalophus harveyi. The sequence goes on along the minus strand of SJYT01008630.1, from coordinate 66,294 downwards.
TGTTAAATATTGTTTTCCATTATGGAGAAGGAAATGGCAACCCACTCCAGTATTCTTGCCTGGAGAATCCCAGGGACGGAGGAGCCTAGTGGGCTGCCGTCTACGGGGTCGCACAGAGTCGGACACGACTGAAGCGACTTAGCAGCAGCAGCAGCATGGTTTATCCCAGAAGATTGGTTATAGTCCTCTGTGCTTAAATGGCCACATTTAACCATTGCAACACCCTGCAAGTTAAGGCTACTGTGTTTGTTCTCCAAGGAAAAACATCAGGCTTAAAAACACTGAGTTGAACGTGGTACATACTTGGCCAGAAAGTGTGGCCTGACATCCTGAAAGGGAGTTCTATCTGCACAAGTCTTCCCCACACCTTTTCACATCATCTTTCCCATGGAAGGCACCACCTGTGCTCCACTCCGGTGGCCTGACACCCGCGTGGTGACCAGGAAGAGATCCAGGTATAAGAGTTGCCATGGCGAGGGGCCCAGCTTGCTTGTCTCCAGCTGAAGGAAAGTGATCCAGACCTGACCTCTCCAGCCTGTTCCCTTTGAGTCCAACAGTGACTTAGAACCAAGAAGGACCAGAGTGACATCTGGGAACCTGAGTGTAAATTCCATTTCTCTGAGTGAGACGTCTTTATCCACGGGTGAAAATTGCAAACAGACTCAGCTATCCTATTATGGAACAGAAGATGTTAGATTTCAACCATTCACTTTTTTTTTTTTTTTTATTTTGGCCACTGTCCTCTGTATTTTAAAATTGATCTCCACCTGACTGGGATTCTCAACACTTTAACTGCAGAAGGCATTGTGGCTGGGGCAGGCTCAGGGGTTCGGGTTAGTTAGGTCAGGGAGCAGGGACACAGACGTCCCCAGGGAGGCCTGGCATCAATTCAGGAGGTGCCTTGGGCTTGACAGGGCACCCAGTGGGGGATAGAGGCTGCTTGGAAGAAGTCTGACTCTAGGCTTCTGCCCCACATGCCACCGGCCACTGGCTGTCCATAAATCCTGGTGTGTGGGTCTTTTCCCAGAGACGCCACCTCCGTCTGCCTTTCTTTCTAACACTGGGGCCTTTGCTTACAGAGAGGTGCCTTCTCGGCTCCTGCTGGGGTGGGTCTGAAATGCCCAAACTTGCAGCGCACAATAGGTTTTGGAACATTTTCATGGACACTCCTTGCTCTAAGCTGGTGGAAGCCAGAGGAATAGGGGGCCCTAGGAGGTTCCTTCTGGAAGGGACTTGGGACAAGCTGTTGGTGTCCAGGGCTCCCCCAGAGCAGCAGGCCTTTCCTTCTGTTCCTGTCAAGCCCAGAAACAGCTTGGGGCAGACAGCACTTTGATAGAGCTGTCTTTTCAGCCAGGGACTATGGCGGGATTGCGTTTCATAGATACCATCATGTTTTCAAATAAAAAGGAAGAAAAGGGTCCCTCTCACAAGTTGTTGTTTATAAGTAACTTATTAAACATTACATCAAGTCAGGCACATTATAGCTAAGAGGATAAGAAATGTACCATGCCTTTACTCAAACATCCATAGTTCTTAAAACATCCTGCAAAGAGTTACTATTATTACTCTGTAGAGGAGTAATGGGGTCTCGATGGACATGAGTTTGGGTAAACTCCGGGAGCTGGTGATAGACAGGGAGGCCTGGCGTGCTGCGATTCATGGGGTCGCAAAGAGTAGGATATGACTGAGAGACTGAACTGAACTGAACTGAATGGGGTCTCAGAAAAGCGAGTACCTTGATTAAAATGACAGTCAGGGACTTCCCTAGCAGTCCAGTGGTTAAGACTCTGCGCTTCCACTGCAGAGGACATGGGTTTGATCCCTGATAGGGGAACTAAGATCCCATAATCCACGCAGAGCAGCCAAAAAGAAAACCCCTCAAGCTGACACAGTCAGAAAGTGGTGAAGCCTGGGTTCAGACTTAGTTCTGGAGCTCTTTAGATGGGTGGTAGTTTTGGGACTGGCACCTTCAAGTTTGGACAGGATGCCCAGGTGTGGGAAGACTCAGAGCCCAGGTCATGCCCTGCAGGGGGTACCAGCCAGCCTGGCTCCAGAGATTCTCTGATAAGACATCTCGGTAAACAGCTCATGACCATCTCAGATGTGACAGGGAGTGAAAGAAGCAGGAAGAAGGCATGTTACCCAACTTCCTAGCTTGGTAAAGAAGGCAAATCTATGAATCTTTAGGGATGCTTAGGTGGTCAAGTTCAACAGAAAGGCAAGGAAGTGATAGCTGTGAATGTCAGGTCAGTGGTTAACTTGGTAGGAGCAGGGGGCAGTGGGAGAGGATTCAGCTTGGGGATGGTTCTAGGGAATTGCAGTGGTCCATTTCCTGCCCCAGGAGTGATCTTACTGAATGTTGGCTTTGTTATAAGTCATTGAGCTGTGTGTCTGTTTTGTGCCCTTTTCTGTATTCATATTAAGTTTCACAATAAAATAGGTTTGAAGAAGACAGAAAGAGAAAGAAATGCTCAGTTCATAAAATATGTCATTCTGGAAAACAAAACAAAACAAAACCCGCCCCTTGCCCAGTGCTCCCAGCCGGAGCAGGCAGCTCGCCCACAGACCTGAAGAATCTTCTGCTGTCTTCTCTTCTGGATGCACTGCTTTTCTTTCGGTCTCTTCCACAACTGGTACTGGCAGCACTTGGTTTCTGGTCCATGTTCCTCATGCTTGCTTGATGAGGAGAGTCAGGGCTCCACCTAAGGGACCCTCTCCAGGGGGCCAGCCCATCTCCACCCAGCCCTGCCGTCGAGCTGGGCCAGTACCAGAGCAGTCATCCATTGTTCTTGCCCATCGAGTCTGCTCTGCTGACAGCTCTGAAGAAAGAGGAGGCCTCAGAGTAGCTGGCAGCAGGGGTGTCCTCGGCCTCCCCTGGCCACATGCTGCCCCAGGTCCTGCCTTGGAGTGCCCAGTCCCCAGGAGCCAAAGGCTGCCCAACACCGCCCACCACGAGGCATTTCAGCCCACGCCTGGCCAGTGTGTCTAACAACAGGAGGGTTCAGGCGGGCTCAGCCCTGACCACTTCTCTGAGCCCCTAGACTAAAGATAATCATACCTCCTTCCCAAGGGCAGGTGCCTGGTTTCAACGTGATGACACAGGAAAGGCACCAGGCGCTTACATGGAAAGGGCCCATCCACATGGCTTTCTTGCCCAGGACAGCCTTCCTTTCCTGCAGGCACAGAGCCCCCAGTCGCCTCTAACACAGGTGGGCCAGACACACCCCCTTCCAACTCCCACAGCCCCTAGCTTGCCCCAGCGAAGGTGTTTCACCTTGCCCTGTCCTCCCCGGGGCTGAGAGCCTCTGAAGCACAGGCTTCTGTCTTACATCCTGGGAGCTCTGAATTGGAGGCCGCTGACCAGCTTCCAGAGTAACCCCCAGATCTCCCTTCGAGGCCCTTGTTTCCCAAGGGCTACTCTGGATACAGCCCATTCACTCTGGGTCATTCAAAAGCTAGTTTAAATACATCAGCGAGTTTCACCTTTTAAGGAAAGCCTGTGAAGAGTTAGTTTTTTGGGAGAGTAAAGGATTCTTTTGTACAGCCACAAAGCCCGTCTGATTTTTTTTTCTTACATAAATCCACATTTTGAACACTGGGGGATCTGGGAAGCAGACTCCAGGATAGAGATCACCATGCAGGACATTTAACAGGGAATGAATGCCATTTTGGTTTTTTGTTTTGGGTGGTTTTTTTTTTGGCCACGCCATGTGGTTTGCAGGATCTTAGTTCCATGACCAGGGATTGAACCTGTGCCTCCCGGCAGTGAAAGCGCCAAGTTCTAACCACTGGACTGCCAGGGAGTTTCCAATAGGAAGTGGCCTTGAGGCTGACGCTGGGAGTGGGACGTGGTGGGGAAGCAGGGAGGAGCAGATGGACGTGTCGGGCGGCCAGGCTGTCGCGGTGGGGCCTCCGAGGGCCCCACGGGCAGCTCAGTGCTGGAACGCATTTCAGAGTTTCCCCGCAAGGGGTAGGAGAGCCAGACATCACCTGCCAGTCAGTCCCTAGATGCTGGTCACCCAGGAGGGTTGTGACCCTAAGTGGAAGGCATGTGGTTTGAAGGCAGGGGGGATGTGACTTGAGGGCAGCAATTCTTGCAGGGACTGTGGGGGGCTGCACCTTACCCAGCAACCTGGAGAGAAGGTCCTTCATCCCTGAAGGGGACATTCATGAGTATCCACTACACACACTCCCCCCACCCGCATCGTGTGAAACTTTCATAAGCAGAAATCAGGGAACTGCTGTTTTCTGAGGGTCTACTATGAGCAAGACTCTGCGCTTCATTCTCTCAGAAAATCATCATAATGGCTTTGTCAGATGGGGGTTATTGCACCCATTTTCCAGATGAGGAAACAGAGGAGAAAGAAGCCCAGTTATCAGCAGAGTGTCAGAGCTTCGCTCCCTGCAGCCAGGCCCCCTGCGAGTACCCATATCCTTTCCGTCCCGGTTCCCACCTTGCCTTGTGTAGACCTGCAGCTTGTTCTAGAACCACTCACCCTTCCAGACAGCCGGCCGTCTGTCACACTCCTGGTGAGCTAGAGGCCAACCTGGATGAGACTCAGTGAGGCCGACCACCAGGGTCCAGGGCCCAGCATGGGGCCCAGGGCAGGCCAAGGACGGATCCCCGGCCAAGGAAATCCTGGTTCCCAGACAGAACTGGAGTCAGAGATGCAGAGGCTGGCTTCGCTGGAACGTGCCCCGTGCAAGTGCCACCTTGCAGACATGAGGTAGTGAACACACTGGCCTGTGAGGATACCCACCCAACAGACATTGGACACCGCAAAGGAGCTGACTGAGTTCTGAGGCTCACTCGAGGCCACCAGTCACGGAGGGTCAGGAGAGGAGTACAGGTCTCCCTGACTCTCTTTCTTTCTTCCCAGGTTTGGACCCTAATCCCCACATAAAGATGCTCTGAAGTGACTTATGCCAAGGCTGGCAGGGTGGGAGTACTCATGTCCATTGAGGAAAGCACCTCACCTATGGCTAACCTTGGCTATGACCTTGGGAAAGACTGAAGAGCTTGTGCTGCCGGGTGGAAGAAGACAGTCCTGGCAGGGCAGGGGGTGGTGGTGGGGTCACGCAGCCGAGACCACCATTGCTTTCACCCAAGGCCAATCGGACAGAGGGTGGAAGGCCCGTGGGCCTTCTCTCTGTTGCAGGAAGGGGGACCGCTTCCAGGACCCGAGAGTGGGCTCTTGTCTAACACTCAGAGATGAATTGTCAGAGGAGACACACGCAATGACAGAGTGAGAGACTTTATTGGGAAGGGGCGCCCAGGCAGAGGGCAGCAGGGTAAGGGAGCCCAGGAGGACTGCTCCACCATGTGGCTCACAGCCTCAGGTTTTATGGTGATGGGCTCAGTTTCCTGGTTGCCTCTGGACAGTCATCTTGCTTGGCTCATATTTGGTCTGACTCAAGGTCTTTCCTAATTATGTGTGCATCTCTCAGCCAAGATGGATTCCAGCAAGAAGGCTTCTGGGAGGCTGGCAGGACATACAGACTGGAGTCTCCTCCCTCTTTTTGGCCCTGCCCTAATTCTTAGTTTTCAGCAGCAGCATCATGTTCCTTATCGGAACCTTCTGCAATGAGACATCTCATGCAAGTGGCTATCATCACGCCTGGCCAAAAGGTTGGTCAACGGTTCCCTACCGCTTCTGGACAAAAGCATGTGTACCTTTCAAAGGAGGCAGGGGAGGGTCTCTCAGCACCTCCCTGGTGGCAACTTCAGAGTACGGTCTGGCTCAGTGTCCCTGCTGGAGGCTTCGATTCTGCCACCTGCACATCCTCTTGGGGCTGGACCAGCACCTTCCACTGCTGCCCAGAGCCTGCTAATCAGAGTCATTTTCTCCACGCTGAGAGAACCCAGGCTGTAGAGCTCGCGATACGCAGAGTTGACTGTCTCCTGCAGCAGGACAGCCGTCCTTGGGAAGTGGGCTTTGCTTCATTTATTGCTGTATCATCTGTACCTGGAGCAGAGCCTGGACAGGTTGATGCCCCATGAAGAACAAGTCCTGAGAGAAAAGCTGGCAAGGTTGGGCCTCTCCCAGTGTCCCCACCACCCTGCCTTTCCTCCCCGTCTCCCTGGCTCTCAGTGGCCTGGCCTTTCCTCTCTGCAGATTTCCAGTTCCCTGGAGGGACATTGGCTCTCAGAGATCCTGGGCCCCGGCTCACCGGAGTCAGCTGGTGGGGTGGGGGAGGGGAGAGGTACCCAGGTGGCTCAGGAAAGTGGCTCTGGCCAGAGTGAGTGCTGGCAGCCATGTGGCATGTCTGCACTGTCTGAGACAAGTGTCATGATTTATTATTCTCTCCTCTCCTTTCCCTAGTCAACTGTGAGCTTTTGGACATAGGGTACCATCTCATCTTGCTGTTGTATTTTCAGAGCACTGAGCCCAGAGGCAGAGACATACATATCATTTGGGTCACAGATCTGAATTCGACACAGACTCTATCCTCCAGGCACTCACTGGCTAAAGTGGTAAACAGTTCATTAAAATGCAGTGTGACAGGGGACATGAAGATATTGGGGAGGGCCTGGAAGGGGGCCCCACACCCAGTCTCAATGATGGGGAGGGCCTTTCTGGAGATGAAGCTCTAGGTGGATAGGTTTTAAAACTTATTTCCCTATTCTAATTTTCTGCATGTTTAAAGAAGTAATTTCAAATTTGGAGAAAAGTTGCAAAAATCGTGCAAAGAATTTCCAATATCCTACATTCAAATTCCTTGAAATGTTAATATTTTGCCACATTTACTTTCTTTCCCTGTCTCTTCCCCATATCTATCATCCATCTATCTATCCATTATCTATCATCTTCCTCATCATTTATCTATAACTCTCAAAATTTATTTTTTCTAAAGTGTTTCAGAATAAGTTGCAGATAAGATGACCTTTTACATCTGAATAGTTCAGTGAGAGTTTCCTAAACGCAAGAGCAACCCCAGGACCATGATCAACATTAGGAAATTGTAGGGAGTGTTGTGGGCAGCCTGTGGATGTGGAGATGGGTGGTGTGTGTAGTAGTCTGAGCAGGGTTTCTGGGCTGAGCACCTGGGAGGCGTGGAGGAGGCCAGACTGAAGGGCAGCCTGGGCAGTGGAACAGGCCTGGCACTAAGTTGAGTGTTGGCACAGGGAGCCCTGCAGACTTGCAGGTTGGGCAGCCTGGGCTCTGGTACGCATCTTAGACTGCATCTCTCAGGTCCTCCCGGCCTGGAGTGATGATCCCGGTGGTTGAGGGCCCTTGGTTCATGGGGCAACCCAGTGGCCCTGCTCAGTTCAGCAAGAACAGAATGTACTCCAGGAGCCCAAGGAACAGGGAGTGGAAGGGCAGGGAAGAAACAGAAAAAAGTGAGTGATAATAAGTGTCTGGCATGGGCCAGGCCTGTTTTGTAACCTGTGATGACGTCTCCCATGGGTGAGTCACTGTTCTTCTTCGAGGCCCACTCCTTCCGCATTCACCCACCCCCACAGCCATCCTGCTTCAGCTGCCTGGCACTGTCCCACCTGCCTTGCCCCTCAGGACTGAGCACAAGAACTTGGGGTTGTTCACCATGGGGTTCAAATCTTACCATGGCTGTTGTGTGAGTCTGAGCAAGTTGCTTGGCCTCTCTGAGCCTCACTTTCACTTCTCTAAAGCCTGAATGGCAGTCCCTCCCTTGTAGGTTATGGTGGGGATAACCTGGGCCTGGCTCACCTGCCAGGGTGCCTGGTACTTAGTATTATTCAGTAGGTGTTTATGGAACTGAGAGGGAGATAAAGGGAAGTAAACTCATAAGATCATGCCTGGCCTACAGCAGATCTAGGGGAAACATCAGTTGTTTTAAATGAGGGCTTTAAACCATCCAGTCATGACCCACTGCATCTGCTCAGAGGCAGGTAACCCAGGCTGAGCCCACAATGCTGAAGGTGATGGGTGGTCCTGGTGGGGTGGTCACAGCCAGCCTCCCCACCTGCCTGTGTGCTCTCATACCTTGAAGACCCCTGCAGCCAGGAGACTCAGCTGGGGTGCTGCTGGATCTCGTAGGTAGGACCGCCAAGGCTGGTACCTGGCTGTGGGAGCCCCAGGCAATGAGCTGCTTGGAGGAGAATGCCGGCGTGCTGGTGGGAGGGGTGGGCTGCCAGGGGCTTCCTCTCCTTCCCCCACCCCCACCCCCCGCCCAGGTAAATCAACACCTGGCCCTCCTCCCGCAGACCTGGGCCTCACCTACCTCTCTTGGCTGCTCTGGGAGGTTTGAAGGTGTTGCAAATTGCTCTGTGATGTTCTGGAGCCAAACCATGTCCCTGGCCCACAGCCCACCCCCTGGGGCTTGGCGTCTGCTGCTTTGTCCCTGGAAGACAAGCTGCCTTTGAGGGCCTGGAGTTCTGAAGTCTTTGGTTTGAAGGGCCAGGTCAGCAGCATCCTCACCTGGCTGGGAGTGAAGAGGTGCCTCCCTGAGGGTCAAGGAGAATCGAGGAGGAGGTCAGAGGATGCAGCCCTGGGCTGCTTCTGTCTCAGGCCCCAGCCACCCAAAGGTGCTTCTGTGGCTGAGTCGGGTAGAGACTCAGAGCCTGTGCTCTGAAGCCAGACAGCCTGGGAGCCACTTACTCCCAGTGTGACCTTGGACAGCTGTCTGCCCTCTCTGCTCAGTTTTTTCACTGGTAAGGTGGAGGTGGGAAGAGTCTTCACCTCTAAGTAGTTCTGTGCCAGGTAAATGAGCTAATGCCAGTAAACTGTTTTGAACAGCCTGGACTCGTGGGCTCTGTGCAAACATGAGCCATCACTAGGAGAATGCAGGAACAGAATAGATACTTCTTTGGGGCAGGATGAGGACAGCTTTCCCTCAGCTCAACCTCTTGCCCTCTGTGATCTAGCCCCACCCTCCATCTACCCTTACTTTTGACCTCTCCCTCCCATTTATGGCAGCCCCAAGAGCTGATTTACTTTTCAGAACTCACTCAGGCCTTCTCCACCCACCAATGCAGGGGTCCCCTTCCCTCTGACCATCCTGCTTCCTCTGTCAGGTTTGTAGGGGATACTGGAATGTTGCTATGAGGCTTGGTGAGGCAGCAACCATTTTGCCACTGTGAGGCAATACACATAAAAGAAAGGAGTCTCAGGGAATTTGAAGCCAGATGTATTCTTATCTTCTACAATGTTTAAAGAAAAAAAATTTCTGTCACAGCTACACAGAAGCAAACACTGGCAGTGCCCAGTCCAGAAATGACCACAAGAACCTTTTTAGTCAATGCCCTTTCAGAATTCTGGACCCACTGGTTTCCCTAGCTCTCTCTGTGCCACATTCATGCTCTCTGAGCAACCTACGCATGGTTGTATGTTTTCTGATGAAGGTCTGCTGTGGGAAGAAGGCAGAGTCACAAGCCAAGAACAGTTTCCATCATGTCCCAGGGATATTCATTATAAATAAATGCACAGACCTGAAGGTTTACACGTGTGAGTCCATCTGAAGAGATGGAGCTGCACGTGGGGTGTCCCCTAAAGCAGATTTCCAAAGCCTTGCATTGTGGAACTCTTACCCATGACCTTGGGAATTGCAGAAGATGCGCAATGCCTGTAGGATGAACAGGCATAAGATTTATGTAGAATAAATCTTGCCTGTCCCACCACAGCTGGGTTCCTGAGGGCAAGACCTGCACATGCTTCACCTCCAAGTGCTGAGCAGGGGACCCAACCCTTGCAGGGATCCCCAAGTGCATGCCAAGGATGAATACGTTAGTGTGAGCAGTGAGGCCTCCAAGCAGGAGCAGGAGACCAGAGGACAGGAAGCCAGATATCTATGTCCGCTGCTCCTAGACACCTTAATTGACCCTAGCTGCCTGGGGGAGACCCTCAGCCCATTTCCATAGGTGCTGAAGGGACATGATTCCCAGACACCCGAGTCCGTGGCTGTGGTCCAGAGCTGCAGGTGGGTTTCCTACAGAGGAGCTGCTCTTTGAATCTGCTTTGCCTTTTCCAAAGTCTTCTCTCAGAGCATTTCTGAGTTCTATTTGGTTAGCTGTCACACAAGGATTTCTTAAGCCCTCTATGTGGAGAAAGACTGAGGTCTGGCTGCAGACTAAATTTCATTAGGATTCAAATTCAGGTCTGGGTCAGGACCAGACGTGGCCTCCTGGATAAGGTGAAGGTTAATATTAAAGCCAGGCTGGAGGGTGAGTTTTTGGTCACATTTTTGTCCATCGCACGGGATGTGGAAGTTGGAGTTGGACTTTTACAGGATTGACCCTCTGGGACCCTCTGAGCTGCCCCTCCCTCCCCTTAGCACCTACTGCACCTGCCACTAAAAGGCTGATGGGCTCGTGTTGAGCTTCTCCCAGGTGTGTCTGGCTGTTGGGTGATGATATCACCTTCCCGGGGGCAGGGCCCTGGCCTTCCACTGACTGGGAATCTGCAGCTTTAGCCAGATGGCTGGAGAAGCAGCGTTGATGTCTGCACGTCCGGCTGGGCGCACTCGCCTCCCAAGGATCAGATTCGTCGTGTTCCTTCACTGCCAGGCTCCCACCCTCCCTGCCCGGCCTTGACTTCCAGAGGTGAATGGGGTTGTGATCAGAGGTACTGCAGAGCCAAGTTCCCAGGGTCTTGTGAAGCCAAGGTTAGAAGCTGGCTCAGGGGTGCAGACAGTTATGTCTGGCGCTCGTCACTCTGAGACGGAGCCATTGCGGTGTGCTCGGGTGAACGGGTCCAGGCAGCTGGGGGAAACCGAGGGCGAGGGGGAGGTGGGAGGGAATCAGGGTGACAGAGCCGCATGAGGCTGCCTCTGGAGCTGCCACCGCCTTCTGGAGAGAGGGAACATGGTGTGCGTGCGTGTCCTCAACCAGGAAACCCAACGCTTGTTGATCTTGAGCGCCTGCCGGAGTCTTGGCCCCAGTTCCGGGGGCGTATTAACCAGCCTGTGAACGCTGGATCTGGGGGCCGGTGGAAGGGGGGAGATGTGGGGGACCTGGGTGCACCTGGGTGCCTCTGTCATCAGGGCCCGCCAGTGAGGCAGTGCCTCCCAAGGGACAGCTGGAAAGGTCCCTACTGAGCACCTACTGGACATGGGCATTGTTCAGAGAGCATTAGATGCATTGTTTCATTTCAGCCTGGGAGCAAGTCTGCAAGAGTTCAGCCTCATTACACAGGGATGCAAAGCAGGTGTGACAGGAGTAAGACCCAGGCCTCGGCATTTTTTCTTAAGAGAATATCCTTCCCATGTGACAAAACAGAGACCAGAGAGATTCTCAAACCCACTGTCTTGACCTGAGTTCACCCAAGCAGAGCCTGAAGCTTCCAGCTTCTGTGTGAAATCTTTTGGGGTAAGTACAGAAACGGAGCAGGACCATATTGTCTTTCAGTTCAGTTCAGTCGCTCAGTCATGTCCGACTCTTTGTGACCCCATGAATTGCAGCACGCCAGGCCTCCCTGTTTATCACCACCTCCTGGAGTTCACTCAGACTCACGTCCATCGAGTCAGTGATGTCATCCAGCCATCTCATCCTCGGTAGTCCCCTTCTCCTCCTGCCCTCAATCCCTCCCAGCATCAGAGTCTTTTCCAATGAGTCAACTCCACACATGAGGTGGCCAAAGTACTGGAGTTTCAGCTTTAGCATCATTCCTTCCAAAGAAATCCCAGGGTTGATCTCCTTCAGAATGGACTGGTTGGATCTCCTTGCTGTCCAAGGGGCTCTCAAGAGTCTTCTCCAACACCACAGTTCAAAAGCATCAATTCTTCGGTGCTCAGCCTTCTTCACAGTCCAACTCTCACATCCATACATGACCATAGGAAAAACCATAGCCTTGACTAGACGGCAAAGTTTCCGTTAATCTGGCCTGTTTACTGGCTTTTGAGTGGCAAGCGGCTGGACCTCCCCATCTCCCCGACATCCCTTTTGGTAACAGTATGACCCTTGGAAGATGGAGCGTTGGAGAGGGGAGGGCATGGGGTGGGGTGGAGAATGGATGCTTGGATGGGATTGATGACAGACCCCTGGGTCCTGGCTTCAAGAAACGGCACATCCTCCTCCCGGGAGAGGGAGGCGGGGGACTTATCCTTAGGCCCCTGCATCCCACCATTTTCTACTGTAACTGTGTGGCCACCAGACAAGGAATGCTCCGTGGATGAGAACTCAGAGCTGGTCCCTGCAGGTACCCAGGTGGCTGGAGCAGAAGACAGGTGAGATCCAGAAGGCTTGAAGCCGTGCAGACCAAGAGGCCGATGTGTCCAATCTCCTTATCATACAGTTGGAGACACTGAGAGGGGACATGAAAGGCCGTGCCTTAGTGGCTAAACCAGGACTGGCTTGAGATCTCTTGATACTCAGACGACTGAGGTGACTGAGGTGGTGACAGGCAGAAGGTGACCTGGCTCTGGGTGTGCATGTAAAGTCTGTGTAATATACAGAGAGAGTCTTTGGAGTGACAGGTAGGTGGCCAGTAATGAAGCAAGAATGCACTCTTCTCTAGAAAGTTCTCAGGTGTGTGTGCACTGTATAAAGAACGATGCCTGCTGCCTCCAGGGCTGGGAGGTCTGAGCCCAGTGTCCAGGCCTCTGTCCCAGTCTTTGGAGGGGTTTTAGGCCAGTCCAGGCCCAGTCAGGGCCTTGACATCAGTCACTCCCAGGAGGAGAGGGGCCGAGGGGACAGCCCATCTGGGCTGTGGAGCTGTTCCTACTGGGTCTCAGGCAGGCCAGGGGCCCAGGTAGAGCAAGAATGATGAGTAACTGGGCTTTGGCATCCAAGTAAAACCCACCTCAAACCCCAGACGAAACCGCTGCCAGAGGCTGCCAGCTGCCGCTGCCAGAGTCATCAATACGTATTGTTCCCCTAGACATGTTCCCTCAGCGCTTTTGACCACTGGGTTCCGGGGACGGGCTCGGTGTGGGCTTACGCTCTGAGGATGGACACATCTTAATGGGATCTGTTCCCCAAGCCACTCTACCCCACAGCCTCCAGCAGCAGGGTCACGGGGAGGAAGGCAGCTTTCAGGCTGGATGAGGCCAGAAAGCTGGCACCAGGCTGCGAAAGCTGGTTGACCTTGGCCTTAGAAATTCCTCGGCTACTCAAAGGGGTGATCACATGGCCCTTGTTCTCATAGCGTTGGCGTGAAGGATACAAAAATTCCTGAGCAAAGCATTGAGCAGGAAGGAGTGAAGTGTAGTGTTCCTGCTACTTCTCAGCCATGCTGGGAGGCGTCAGGCTTCTGGCAAAGAATGTGGGGGGTTCTGGTCGAACAGGCCTGAGTTCCCACATCAGTCTCCTCCACTCCACACGTGTGATCTTTCTAAGCTTCAGTTTCCTGATTTGTGAAATGGAGCCAGTGAAGATGGCCAGCAAGATGGTTGGGAGAGCTAGAAGTTGGGCAGGCCTGGCTCTCAACTCATTGCTAGGGGCTGGCGGACTTGTGAAAATGACAAGGCAACACAGCCACCTAAAAGACGACTCTCCAGGTTAGACCAAGCATCGGGACCAGGGCAAGGGCCACACCCTCTCTCTGAGGCCAATGTCAAGACACACCTCTTCTGTGAAGACCTCTTGAGCTCTTTCAGCTCTCATTGGGGCTCTTCCTTTAGACAACTAGACCCACAGTGTCCAGACTACTCTCTGTAGCTTTATCTTACTGCAGGGGATACTGTTATTGGGATGGGGAGAATACTGCCCAGCATATTTGCCCCTGCCCATCCTATCTGAGAAAGGCCCCTTTATGTGATACTGGCAGGATATAAGCCACTCCACTCTGAAAGCTGAAGAGGGCAGATGTACCCTCACCAAGTTCCTTGGCATGTTGACCAGGCTTTCCAGAAAGACACTGCTATCCAGGGCTCAGAATCTTAAGTGGTGACATCATTCAAAGGGAGAGTTGGACACCGTTCCCCATGGCCATGGCTAGAAGAGAGCGCAGCAGTCCTAGAGACCAGCCGCAGTGAGGCAGACCTTGACAGAGGAGCCGGGGGTGTGACTGGCTGTGCTTTCGGCTTCCAGCCTCCTTTGGCTCCTGGCCATTTCCTGAGCTTTGTTCTCCCAGCTTCCTGTCGATTTTGAGATCCCTGGCAGCCAGAGTTGGGTTTCTGTTGTTTGCACTCAACACACATATTTGCACTTGCATGATACCAACTGTTCTAGGTGAGCAAATACTCTTCCCTTCAAATGGATTACAATCCCCAAGGGCAGAATTGCTGCCTTGCACCCTGGTGTAATTCCCACCAAATGCCTCCCAGTGTGGGTAGACCAAGTGTGGGGGTGAAGCTCAGACTGTCAAACAGCGCTGGGATGGGATCCAGGTTCTGATACTTATGGAATTTGGGGTTTTGAGAAGTTATTTAATCACCATGGGCCTTAGTTTCATCATCTGTAAAATGGGCAACAAGGTACCTACTTCCTAGGGTCTAGGGAAAGGATGGGCACATGATAGAGGGAGAGGATGGGACTCAGGCTGCTCACAAACCAGCTTCTCATGATGGACTGATCTGACGATGCAGATAGGGGCAGGGGTGAGGCTCTAGGAGGGGGGTTGGGACCCCAAGTGTGAGGAGCTATGATGAGCAGAGGCAAAGAACCTGATAATTAATTGTTTTCATCATTGTTAGATTTCACTTTGCCATCTTTGTTATTTATATTTTATTCCCTTCAATATCCACTTATGATAAAAAACAAAAACAAACTCTCAATAAAGTGGGTAAAGAGGGAACATACCTCAATATAATAAAAGCTGTATATGACAAGCCCACAGCTAGCATACTCAAAGGTGAAAAACTCAAAGCATTTCCTCTAAGGTCAGGAGCAAGACAAGGATGCCCATTCTCACCACTTTTATTCAACATAGTATTGGAACTCCTAGCCACAGCAATCAGGCATGGAAAAGAAATAAAAGGAATCTAAGTGAAAAAGAAGAAGTAAAGTTGTCACTCTTTGCAGGTGACATAATACTAAACACAGAAAATCCTAAAGATGCCACCAAAAACCTACTAGAATTCATCAATGAATTCTGTAAAGTTGCTGGCCAATATAGAATTAACATCCAAAATATACAAAGAACTCATGCAACTCAACATCAATAGAACAAACAACTACAGACTTCCCTGGTGGTCCAGCGGTTTAGACTCCATGCTTCCACTTCAGGGGACATGGGTTCAATCCCTGGATGGGGAACTAAGATTCTGTATGCTGCACAGTGTAGCCAAAAACACAAATACAAAAACAAAACTCAAACAACCCGATTAAAAAATGGGCAGAAAATGTGAATAGACATTTTTCCAAAGAAGACATACAGATGGCCAATGAAAATGAAAAAAATGAAGTTGCTCAGTCGTGTCCGACTCTTCACGATCCCATGGACTGCAGCCTACCAGGCTCCTCTGTCCATGGGATTTTCCAGGTAAGAGTACTGGAGTGGGGTGCTATTGCCTTCTCCAATGGGGACATAAAAAGATGCTCAACATCACTAATCATCAGGGAAATGCAAATTAAAACCACAGTGAGACATCACCTCCTACCTGTCAGAAGGACTATTATCAATAAGACAAGTAACAAGTGTTGGTGAGTATGTGGAGAAAAAGGAACACTTACATACCACTGATGGTAATATAAACTGCTGCAGTCACTATGGAAAACAGTAGGGAGATGCCTTCAAAAATTAGAAATAGAACTACCCTTGACCCAGAAATCTCACTGCTGTGTATTTATCTAAAGAAACAAAAATACTATTAGAAAAGATACAAGCATCCCAATGTTCATAGAAGCATTATTTACAAGACATGGCTAAGTGCCCATCAACAGATGAATGGATAAAGAAGATGTGGTACATATGTGTATGTGTGTGTGTATATATATATATATATATATGTAATGGAATATTATTCAGCCTTAAAAAAAAAGAATGAAATCTTGATATTTTAGCAACATGGATGGACCTAGAGGATATTATGCTGAATAAAATAAGCCAAACAGAGAAAGACAAATACTATATGATTTCACTTATATGTGGAATCTAAAACAAATGAAATAAATGAACAAACATAACAAAACAGGAACAGAGTCATAGATACAAAGAACAAATAGGTGGTTGCCAGCAGGAGGGGTAAGGGGGAATAAGTGAGGGAGATTAAGAGGTACAAACTCTCAGTTACAAAATAAATGAGTCACAGGTATAAAATGTACAGTGTGGAGAATATAGTCAATAATTATGTAATATCTTTTTATAATGACAGATGGTAATTAGACTTATCTTGGTGATCACTTTGAAATGTATAGAAATATCAAATCACTATGCTGTGTAACAGGAACTAACATCATGTTTCAGGTCAATTATACTTCAAAAACAGACAAACTCATAGAAAAAGAGATCAGATTTATGGTTACCAGAGGCAGGGTTGAGGGAACTGGATGAAGGTAGTCAGAAGGTACAAATTTTCAGTTGTAAGATAAGTAAATAAGGGAAGTAATGTACACCATGATTAATTTAATTAGCACTTCTGTGTGTTATGCATGAAAGCTGTTAAGAGATTAAATCCTAAGTGTTCTTATCACAGGAAAAAAATTTTTTTTCTATTTCTTCAATTTTATGTTTATATGAGATAAAGGATGTTCACTGAACTGACCTTGATAATCATTTCATGACATTTGTAAATCATTATGCCATATACCTTAAAATTACACAGTACTGTATGTCAGCTATATCTCAATAAACTGGAAGAAAAAAAGTTTTTAATCTTATTTCTTGGTTGACATTTCCAAAGATTTATATTTTTTCTTCCAAACAAAGCCTGAGTTCCTTGAGGAAGAAGGTTTTGTACTTTTCACCTTTTTATCCTTCGTAGCATCCAGTGCGTAGTACAGGCATACCGTGTTTTACTGTAGTTTATTTTATTGTGCTTTTTTTTTTTTTTTTTTTAGCAAATTGAATGTTTGTGGCAACCCTGTCAAGCAAGACTGCCAGTGCTGTTTTTCCAACAGTATTTGTGTACTTCATGTTTCTGTGTCAAATTTTGGTAATCTTTGCAACATTTCAAACTTTATCATCATTATTATATTTGCTATGCTGATCTGTGATCAATGATCTTTGATGTTACTATTGTATACTTGTTTGGGGCACCATGAACTGTGTGCATATAAGATGGCAAATATAATCAATAAATGTGTGTGTTCTGACTCCTCCATCAACCGGCTGTTTCCCAGTCTCTCTTTCCTTGGTCCTACCTATTCCCCAGGACACAACAATATCGAAATTTGGCCAATTGATAACATTATAGAGCCTGAGACAGAACTGTGTTTGGGTGTCTCCTGAGGATATACGGGTCAGCAGTGGCCTGCTGCAGAGGCAGGGGCTCTGGGTGCAGTAGACCCGGGTATGGCATAAGCCCTCTTGGAGGAGGTCACCATTAACCCACCATAGAGCCACCAGAACTTACACAGGACAGGGGAAACAGACTCTTGGAGGGCACAAACAGAACCTTGTGAGCACCAGGACCCAGAGGAAAGAGCAGTGACCCCACAAGAGACTGACCCAGACTTGCCCGTGAGTGTTCAGAAGTCTCTGGCAGAGGCATGGGTTGGCGGTGGCTTGCTGCAGGGCTGGGAGCACTGAGTGTAGCAATGTGTGCATGGAACCTTTTGAAGGAGGTCGCCATTATCTGCATTACCTCCACCATAGTTTGGCCTCAGGTCAAATAACAGGGAGGAAACACAGCCCTGCCCTTCAACAGAAAATTGGATTAAAGATTTACTGAGCTTGCCCTTGCCCACCAAAACAAGACCCAGTTTCTCCCTCAGTCAATCTCTCCCATCAGGAAGTTTCCATAAGCCTCTTATCCTTATCCATCAGAGGGCAGACAGACTGAAAACCTCCATCACAGAAAACTAACCAATCTGATCACATGGACCACAGCCTTGTCTAACTCAATGAAACTATGAGCCATGCCACGTAGGGCCACCAAAAGTGGACAGGTCATGGTGGAGAGTTCTGACAAAGCGTGGTCCACTGGAGAAGACAATGGCAAACCACTTCAGTATTTTTGCCTCGAGTACCCCATGAACAGTATGAAAAGGCAAAAACATAGGACACTGAAAGATGATGCCCCAGGTTGGTAGGTGCCCAATATGCTACTGGAAATCAGGGGAGAATACTGTATGTCAGCTATATCTCAATAAACTGGAAGAAAAAAAGTTTTTAATCTTATTTCTTGGTTGACATTTCCAAAGATTTATATTTTTTCTTCCAAACAAAGCCTGAGTTCCTTGAGGAAGAAGGTTTTGTACTTTTCACCTTTTTATCCTTCGTAGCATCCAGTGCGTAGTACAGGCATACCGTGTTTTACTGTAGTTTATTTTATTGTGCTTTTTTTTTTTTTTTTTTTAGCAAATTGAATGTTTGTGGCAACCCTGTCAAGCAAGACTGCCAGTGCTGTTTTTCCAACAGTATTTGTGTACTTCATGTTTCTGTGTCAAATTTTGGTAATCTTTGCAACATTTCAAACTTTATCATCATTATTATATTTGCTATGCTGATCTGTGATCAATGATCTTTGATGTTACTATTGTATACTTGTTTGGGGCACCATGAACTGTGTGCATATAAGATGGCAAATATAATCAATAAATGTGTGTGTTCTGACTTCTCCATCAACCGGCTGTTTCCCAGTCTCTCTTTCCTTGGTCCTACCTATTCCCCAGGACACAACAATATCGAAATTTGGCCAATTGATAACATTATAGAGCCTGAGACAGAACTGTGTTTGGGTGTCTCCTGAGGATATACGGGTCAGCAGTGGCCTGCTGCAGAGGCAGGGGCTCTGGGTGCAGTAGACCCGGGTATGGCATAAGCCCTCTTGGAGGAGGTCACCATTAACCCACCATAGAGCCACCAGAACTTACACAGGACAGGGGAAACAGACTCTTGGAGGGCACAAACAGAACCTTGTGAGCACCAGGACCCAGAGGAAAGAGCAGTGACCCCACAAGAGACTGACCCAGACTTGCCCGTGAGTGTTCAGAAGTCTCTGGCAGAGGCATGGGTTGGCGGTGGCTTGCTGCAGGGCTGGGAGCACTGAGTGTAGCAATGTGTGCATGGAACCTTTTGAAGGAGGTCGCCATTATCTGCATTACCTCCACCATAGTTTGGCCTCAGGTCAAATAACAGGGAGGAAACACAGCCCTGCCCTTCAACAGAAAATTGGATTAAAGATTTACTGAGCTTGCCCTTGCCCACCAAAACAAGACCCAGTTTCTCCCTCAGTCAATCTCTCCCATCAGGAAGTTTCCATAAGCCTCTTATCCTTATCCATCAGAGGGCAGACAGACTGAAAACCTCCATCACAGAAAACTAACCAATCTGATCACATGGACCACAGCCTTGTCTAACTCAATGAAACTATGAGCCATGCCACGTAGGGCCACCAAAAGTGGACAGGTCATGGTGGAGAGTTCTGACAAAGCGTGGTCCACTGGAGAAGACAATGGCAAACCACTTCAGTATTTTTGCCTCGAGTACCCCATGAACAGTATGAAAAGGCAAAAACATAGGACACTGAAAGATGATGCCCCAGGTTGGTAGGTGCCCAATATGCTACTGGAAATCAGGGGAGAAATAAATCCAGAAAGAATGAAGAGATGGAGCCAGAGGAAAAACAATACCCATTTGTGGATGTGACTGGTGATAGAAGTAAAGTCTGATGCTTTAAAGAGCAATATTGCATAGGAACCTGGAATGTAACAGGAGATGGCAAGACTGAACATCAACATTTTAGAATTGGCAAACTAAAATTGACTGGAATGGGTGAATTTAACTCAGAAGACCATTAGATCATTATAGGGGACTGGAATGCTAAAGTAGGAAGTCAAGAAACACCTGGAGTCACAGGCAAATTTGGCCTTGGAATGCAGAATGAAGCAGGGCAAAGACTAATAGAGTTTTGCCAAGAAAATGCACTGGTCATAGCAAACACCCTCTTCCAACAACACAAGAGAAGACTCTACACATGGACATCACCAGATGGTCAACACCGAAATCAGATTGATTATATTCTATGCAGCCAAAGATGGAGAAGCTCTATACAGTCAACAAAAACAAGACCAGGAGCTGACTGTGGCTCAGATCATGAACTCCTTATTGCCAAATTCAGACTCAAATTGAAGAAAGTAGGGAAAGCCACTAGACCATTCAGGTATGACCTAAATCAAATCCCTTATGATTATACAGTGGAAGTGAGGAATAGATTTAAGGGCCTAGATCTGATAGATAGAGTGCCTGA
>SJYT01008630.1:0-44447 GCA_006410635.1 Cephalophus harveyi | reverse complement strand
ATGAACAGGGAGGCCTGGCGTGCTGCGATTCATGGGGTCGCAAAGAGTCAGACACGACTGAGCGACTGAACTGAACAGAACTGACCATTAGATCTACTACTGTGGGCAAGTATCCCTTAGAAGAAATGGAGTAGCCTTCATAGTCAAAAAAGACTCCAAAATGCAGTACTTGGGTGCAATCTAAAAAAAAAAACGAAACAGAATGATCTCTGTTCTTGAAAAACCAGAATGATCTCTGATATTGAAAGGTAAACCATTCAATATCACAGTAATCCAAGTCTATGCCCAGAAGTTGAATGGTTCTATGAAGACCTGCAAGACCTTCTAGAACTAACACCGAAAAAAGGCGTCCTTTTCATTATAGAGGACTGGAAAGCAAAAGTAGGAAGTAAAGAAACACCTGGAGTAACAGGCAAATTTAGCCTTGGAGTACAGAATGAAGCAGGGCAAAGGCTAATAGAGCTTTGCCAAGAGAATGCACTGGTCATAGCAAACACCCTCTTCCAACAACACAAGAGAAGACTCTACACATGAACATCACCAGATGGTCAACACTGAAACCAGATTGATTATATTCTTTTTCCCTGGTGGCTCAGAGGGTAAAGCGTCTGCCTCCAATGCAGGAGACCCGGGTTCGATCCCTGGGTCGGGAAGATCCCCTGGAGAAGAAAATGGCAATCCACTCCAGTATTCTTGCCTGGAGAATCCCATGGACGGAGAAGCCTAGTAGGTTACAGTCCACGGGGTCGCAAAGAGTCAGACACGACTGAGCGACTTCACCTCAAAGATGGAGAAGCTCCATACAGTCAGCAAAAACAAGACTGAGAGCTGACTGTGGCTCAGATCATGAACTCCTTACTGCCAAATTCAGACTTAAATTGAAAAAAGGAGGGAAAACCACCAGGTCAATCAGGTATGACCTAAATCAGATCCCTTATGATTATACAGTGGAAGTGACAAATAGATTCAAGGGATTAGATCTGATAGAGTGCCTGAAGAACTATGGGGAGAGGTTCATACCATTGTACAGGAGGCAGTGATCAAGACCATCCCCAAGAAAAAGAAATACAGAAAGGCAAAATGGTTGTCTGAGGAGGCCTTACAAACAGCTATGAAAAAAGAGAAGTGAAAGGCAAAGGAGAAAAAGAAAAATACCCATTTGAATGAAAAGTTTCAAAGAATGGCTAGGAGAGATAAGAAAGCCTTCCTCAGTGATCAATGCAAAGAAATAGAGGAAAACAATAGAATGGGAAAGACTAGAGATCTCTTCAAGAAAATTAGAGATACCAAGGGAACTTTACATGCAAAGATGGGCTTGATAAAGGACAGAAATGTTATGGACTTAGCAGAAGCAGAAGATATTAAGAAGAGGTGGCAAGAATACACAGAAGAACTATACATAAAGATCTTCACTACCCAGATAATCAAAATGGTGTGATCACCTACCTAGAACCAGACACACTGGAATGTGAAGTCAAGTGGGCCTTAGGAAGCATCACTATGAACAAAGCTAGTGGAGGTGATGGAATTCCAGTTGAGCTATTTCAAATCCTAAAAGATGATGCTGTGAAAGTGCTTCACTCAACACGCCATCAAATTTGGAAAACTCAGCAATGGCCACAGGACTGGAAAAGGTCAGTTTTCATTCCAATCCCAAAGAAGGGCAATGCCAAAGAATGCTCAAACTACTGCACAATTGCACTCATCTCACACGCTAGCAAAGTAATGCTCAAAATTCTCCAAGACAGGCTTCAACAGTATATGAACCATGAACTTCCAGATGTTCAAGCTGGATTTAGAAAAGGCAGAGGAACCAGAGATCAAATTGCCAACATTCGTTGGATCATTGAAAAGGCAAGAGAGTTCCAGAAAAACATCAATTTCTGCTTTATTGACTATGCCAAAGCCTTTGACTGTGTGGATCACAGCAGTCTGTGGAAAATTCTGAAAGAGATGGGAATACCAGACCACCTGACCTGCCTCTTGAGAAATCTGTATGCAAGTCAAGAAGCAACAGTTAGAACTGGACATGGAACAACGGACTGGTTCCAAATCGGGAAAGGAGTACGTCAAGGCTGTATATTGTCACCCTGCTTACTTAACTTATATGCAGAGTACATCATGAGAAATGCTGGACTGGATGAAGTACAAGCTGGAATCAAGAGTGCTAGGAGAAATATTAATAACCTCAGATATGCAGATGCTGCTGCTGCTAAGTCACGTCAGTCATGTCTGGCTCTGTGCGACCCCATAGACAGCAGCCCACAGGCTCCCCCGCCCCTGGGATTCTCCAGGCAACAATACTGGAGTGGGTTGCCATTGCAGATGACACCACCATTATTGCAGAAAGTGAAGAGGAACTAAAGAGCATTTTGATGAGAGAGAAAGAGGAGAGTGAAAAAGTTGGTCGAAAACTCAACATTCAGAAAACTAAGAGTATGGCATCTGGTCCCATCACTTCATGGCAAATATGTGGAGCAACAATGGAAACAGTATGAGACTTCATTTTCTTGGGCTCCAAAATCACTGCAGATGGTGGCTGCAGCCATGAAATGAAAAAAACGCTTGCTCTTTGGAAGAAAAGTTACAACCAACCTAGACAGCTTATTAAAAAGAAGAGACATTACTTTGCCAACAAAGGTCTGTGTAGTCAAAGCTTTGGTTTTTCCAGTGGTCATGTATGGATGTGAGAGTTGGACTGTGAAGAAAGCTGAGCACTGAAGAATTGATGCTTTTGAACTGTGGTGTTGGAGAAGACTCTTGAGAGTCCCTTGGACTGCAAGGAGATCCAACCAGTCAATCCTAAAGGAAATCAGTCCTGAATATTTATTGGAAGGACTGATGCTGAAACTCCAATATTTTGGCCACCTGACTTGAAGAGCTGACTCATTTGAAAAGACTCTGATACTGGGAAAGATTGAAGGTGGGAGGAGTAGGGGATGACAGAGAATGAGATGGATGGATGTCCTAACCAACTCAGTGGACATGAGTTTGAGTAAACTCCAGGAGTTGGTGATGGACAGGGAGGCCTGGCGTGTTGCAGTCCATGGGGTCACAAAGAGTCAGGCACGAGTGAGCGACTGAACTGAACTGAATAACCTTACAATGGCTTTGAAGTGAAAGGAAGAGTCAAATAAAACACTAGAAATGATAAAGCTTAATGAGGAAGACATGTTGAAAGCCAAGACAGGCTGAAA
The DNA here is from genome assembly GCA_006410635.1 of Cephalophus harveyi. Taxonomy (NCBI): domain Eukaryota; kingdom Metazoa; phylum Chordata; class Mammalia; order Artiodactyla; family Bovidae; genus Cephalophus; species Cephalophus harveyi. The sequence continues at coordinate 41,250 of SJYT01008630.1, read as the reverse complement.
GGTAGGCCTCTAATGCCAAACAGTCAACGAAGTTTTGAATACAAAGGAAAAGTTCTTGATGGAAATTGAAAGCTGCTCCAGTGAACACACAAATGATTAGAAACTCAAGCGGGGCGGGATAGAGCTGGGCTGGTGGACATCCCTCTGGAGCTGACTTACTTAAGACAGGAGATGATTTTCCCTCTTGGGTCTTCAGTCCCTGATTTGGAGGAAAAAAGGAAATGTCTGCCTGTTTCTTTTTATTTTCCCAGAAGCAAGTGGGTAATATTTATTTTCAGTTTGGCACAACTGGGTTCAAAGGTGAAGACTTGAATCTTTCAGTACTGATGGTTCTAGAGAAGGGACAGGAACCTGTGTCATTCCCATAAAGTCTCAGTGCATAAAAAAGCCAGAGGATCCTCCCAGGAACTGGGACCAGTGAAGGAACAGGGTTGAGCTGGGTTTGGCTTCGGATTTTACAGCAAGCGTCCCTGAGCAGTCACTTTCCTTCTTGACATGTTTATAAACAGAGATGGTTGTTGCCTGGATTTAATAAATGTTTTATGGTTGGTTATAATTTCTGACTTTGGAAATGACCCCAGGTATCAGAGAGCCATTGAATTTCCTGAAGAGCAGAGGAGAAAATTCCCTGGGATTTCCAGGGCAACAGAAGTTGTGACTGTGACTATGCCTGGCCTTAGCCAGCATCACTGTGGATCTGGACCCTGGACAATGTCACAGTATCCAGGCTAATTGTCCATTCATTCCTCTGTTAGCTTCTCTGGTGGCTCAGACAGTAAAGGGTCTGCCTGTAATGCAGGGGACCCAGGTTCGATTCCTGGGTCGGGAAGATCCCCTGGAGAAGGAAATGGCAATCCACTCCAGCACTCTTGCCTGGAAAATCCCATGGATGGAGGAGCCTGATAGGCTACAGCCCATGGGGTTGCAAAGAGTCAGACACGACTGAGCGACTTCACTTATGACCTTACTTGATTCTGGTCATTCACCTGTTACGACATCCAGGGCAGCCTAGATTAAGAGATGAATGGTCAGGATGGAAAGTTCTCTGACATTTCTTCTTAATTTCCTGGGCCAGCTTGTCTTTTTCAAGCCAGGCTTTAAATATTGGTGAGCAAAATGCAAAGAAAATGCAAAAGACAAAGCATATCTGAACCTCACTAAGCCGTGTGATAAAACTGTGTGCAGCCTCCTTGTGGACCAGACAGAGAGACTCAGTGATACTTTCTAGCTGTATGTCCTTGGCAAGTCACTGTCTGTGACCCTCCCATCTCCTCAGCCTACAGGTTAAGGATAAAACTAATCTCTATTAGGTACGCAGCACTCTGCCAGGGCCTGTGGTGAGCACATGACATGTGTAATCTGATATTTGTCTCACAGCAACCGTAAGAAGCCAGGACAGCCAATTCTTCCCTTTCATAGAAGAGGAAACTGGGAACTTATAGAGGTTAGTCAAGACTGGGTGATGGGTAACAGGGCTGGTCGATGGTTTAAGTGTTCAGTTTCACACATTTTGTTTTGTATTTTGGGTGTTTGAGGTGGAAGGGTAAATTTGGTCCCTATTACTTCATCACACCCTCCCAGGGTTTTGGGAAAGCTTATTCTTCATATGGCCCCCCAGGAAGGGCTGTAGAACAGTATTCCCTGAGTTATTATGTTCATAACAATTTTCTATGGTCTTGTTACATACAGATTTATTAGGTTGGTGTAAAATCTGTGACTTATGTTTTTTGCATATGTTAGATAAGTTACTCCGTTGTCTTCTGGCATGAAGCGTTACTGTCAAAAATCCTGATAACAGTGTGGCTATAATTCCCTTTTGAGTAGCTTGGCCTTTTTGCCAGGATGCCTGAAAAAACTTTTTCATAAAGCCTCATAATAGATCTTGTTACTGGCCATATAGATTATTCTCTTTAGGACTTTGGTATGTTCTTGTACTATGTAGTCACAAATTCTTTTACTTCAGGAATGTTTTCTTAAGTTATATGCTTTAGTCTTTGTGTTTTTTTTTTCTTTGCTTTCATGCATGTCTTGAAAAGCCCCTTATTATACATATGTTGTATCTTTGCTTATCTTTATTATCTATCATTTTTATTTTTAAAATTTATTTTTGGCTGCGCTGGTTTCTTGTAGTTGCATATGGGCTTTCTCTAGTTACAATGAGCAGAAGCTACTCTCTAGCTATGGTGTTCGAACTTCTCATGCCTGCGGCTTCTCTTGTTGCAGCACTTGGGCTTGGTGCTCTGAGGCACGTGGGATCTTAGTTCCCTGACCAGGGATTGAACCTGTGTCCCCTGCATTGGCAGGCAGATTCTTAACCACTGAACCACCATGGTAGTCTCTTGTTTTTCTCTCAATCCTTTCTATCTCTTTAAAAATATTTTAAAAATATGTCTTCCTTTCCATTTTGTATTTATCTTAAGGCATTATTGTGTTGCTATTTTTTGTATTTCTTAATTTTAGACTTCATTTAAAAATAATACTTTATTTTCTCTAGTTATGTTCTGAATTCTGTCACTCCTCTTTTCAAACCTTCCTAGTTTCCAGTCACCTCATTTACAAGATTTTCTGATTTGAATTTATACTTTTCTTAAATAACTTTTTATCATTTTCATAATACATTTTAGCTTGTTTTTTAACTTTAGGTTATAATTTCTCTCTTGCATGCATACCTTTCTGGTACGTTTTATTGTCTCTGGGGGATATTTTTTCTCTGAAATTCTTCTCATTCTCTTGTTTCTTCAGAATTTTCATCCTATGGGATCTGGACTGACTTTTTTCTATTGCTCACTTTCTATATGCAATGCATTTTTCTTCTTTTTAGGCTGTGTGCATCAGAATATCTTTTTTGGCTTCATCCCTGTAGAGTTTCCTTTTTTTTTTTTTTTTTTTAGAATAACAAAAATATTTTATTACAACATAAGACTTACAGAAGTTTCCAAACAAATCATACTATATGGTCACAAGCTTTTACATGAAAGGTGGAGTCTACGCTTCACAGCAAAGTCATAGTGTTATTGGTCAGAGCTGTGATGTTTGTTTGATGTTCCCATTTTGGTTCAAACAATCAAGCCTATCCATCTGTGGCAACTAAATAAATAGAGAGCATGTTCTAAAGAATGGTTAGCTGTTTAACCAGTGCAATTGAATCACTATTAAAGGGAAGAGATCAATAAAATTAAAATAAAATTACTCTCACAAGCTCAAAAAGTAATAGAGAAAAACACCCATTACCTCAGCAACAAACCCTGGCCATTCCCTTCATTCACAGTGTTTGATACGTAAACAGTGATGGATAGATGAATTAAAGAGAGGCACACTGCTTTGAAATGTTTCACAACAATCCTGGGGTCTTTCTAGCCTCTGCGCGTGCTTTACAGCAGTGAGTCAGGATGAGACACAGATATGCACATTTAATCACCAGAGGATAAAAGGTGTCTGGGCTTTTAATCTGCAATGTTTCTAAGACTGTGTCTATTAAAGTGAAATGAAATTCACTCAGTCATGTCTGACTGTTTGTGACCCCATGGACTATACAGTCCGTGGAATTCTCTAGGCCAGAATACTGGAATGAGTAGCCTTTCCCTTCTCCAGGGGATCTTCCCAACCCAGGGATCAAACCCAGGTCTCCTTCATTGCAGGTTGATTCTTACCAACTGAGCTATCAGTGAAGCCCAAACAAACTGCCCTCTCTGAGGCTTGAACTCAGGACCTTCAGATTTTGAGACTGACGCACTGCTTACTACTCTAACAAGGTAGACATGTTCATTAAAATCAAACCAAAAAGAAAGACATCTTGGCAGAACAGGAGAAGTGATGCAGACTTCATCATCCAATTAATTTAAATGTTATTCATGTTGGCATGTAGCCGAGTCCAAGCCACGTCCATGCTCCAGCTGCTTCTCTGGCTTGAGCTTTGTCGAGTCTTTCACTGCTGAGATGCATCATTTACTAATGGATCACCTGGATTGCAAGCACTTAACAGAGCCAGGATGAATGACAGAACACTACTGATCTGCAGGGCTGGGGACTACTCAGAATATCTAAACATATTCTTCCCAACTCGTCTACATTAGGATGCTAAATTTGGTCAAGAAACATACTTTAGGCGCTGCCATTGGCTATTCTTTTGGAAGGAATAGTTCACATTTAAATGTCCCTCCTTCAAAGGGGAACCCTGGGGCCAGCAATGGCCACTTTAAAATCACAGACATTGATTGCTCTCATCTGGTTCTGCTTTGATGCCAGGAACTGGTCCAGCCAGTGAGCGATGGGTTTCCTCTGCAATCCCTAGGGCATCGTAGCCGTCTTGTCAGATCCCAAGCCAGGCCTCTGGTCTCTTCTCCCTGCATGTGTGTGCGTTCGCTCAGCAGTTTCTGCCGTGTCAGACGCTTTGTGACCCCACGAGCTGTAGCCTGCCAGACTCCTCTGACCATGGGATTCTCCAGGCCAGCATACTGGAGTGGGTTGCCGTGACCTCCTCCAGGGGATCTTCCTGACCCAGGGATAGAACCTGGGTCTCCCGTACTGCAGGTGAATTCTTTACCGCTGAACCTCTGGGGAAGCCCATCCTCTCCCTGCAGGTCCCTCTAATGTTGTTTTCACAAAGTGATAAAAACATGGTCTCACACTCTTGGAGATCTGAGTGTTCTGTTCCCCTCCTCTATTTTTATCTGGACTTTTTTTTTCTTTCCTTTTACTGTCCTTATTCAGCTCAATTTGGATTCTACTGCTGTCTGTTTCTTCTTAGTCTGGATCTTTGTTTTGGAAAAGAACTCTCATTTATTACATTTCATAAGTTAAAGGGCCTATGCTGCTCCAGTGCTATCAGCTCTCTCACATGGACCAGTGCACTCGCCCCCCTGTTGGATCCTTCAAAGCCTTCCTAGTTCTCAGACTGGCCCACAGTGCTTTCCAATTAGTTAGCCTAGTGACTGTGGGCCATTGGAGGTCCAGTTGCCTCCTTACGCTTCCTTCTACACAGAAGTAGACCCCATCCAGTTCTTGCAGCTACTATTGGGTTGTTCCCAAACCTTCATATCAGGAGATCATTGGGGAGACCTTATCATGTATTTTTTGCTATAAATATTGCCCGTGGGTATTTGTTTCTCTGTGGGACAATTTGGGAAGACTTAAAAGTGTCATCACCATCGTCTAAGAATTCCAGTGTGTGTTGACTATTTTTTTGATTTGCATAATTCAGCTCTAAATATTTTCTGCTGCTCCCAAGTAACCTAGACGGATACAATAGTACTGCTACACTGGAGGTGCAAAAGAATAAAGTGGTCACAGACTGAGATTTCAGTTCCCGTCACAGAGAGCAGAGCATTTCGACCGTAAGAAGTCATGACCTGCCCTCTCTGCTCTGATCAGACCTTGGGTGCAGCATTGCATCCTGCCTGGGCAGCAAGGTTTTAACAGACACTCATCTGGGAAGTGTGTTTAGGAAGGAGAGGCAGTTCGAAAGTGTGCAACACAAGTAATGGTTGAGGGAACAACCGTAACAGGTCTAAGTTTCTAACTGCTGCTCTGTGCCAGACATAGTCGACAAACATTAGTCATGTGACCCTTACGGCAACTCTGGAAGTGCTGTTCTTACAATTTACACTTGTTGGATGAGGCTTCAAAACATGAAGGAAACTGTGCAATGTTACACAGTAGGCAGCAAAGCTGGGACTAAGCACAAGTCTACTAAGTCACTTCAGTCGTGTCCAACTCTGTGGGATCCCATAGATGGCAGCCCACCAGGCTCTGCCATCCCTGGGATTCTCCAGGTAAGAACACCGGAGTGAGTTGCCATTTCCGTCTATTTGTCTCCAAACCTGTACTTTTAGACATTTCAGTAAGGAAAGTGCTGGGAAAGATTGAAGGCAGGAGGGCAGGCAGCAACAGAGGGTGAGATGGTTGGATGGCATCATCAACTCAATGGACAAGAATTTGAGCAAGCTCTGGGAGGTAGTGAAGGACAAGGGAGCCTGGTGTGCTGCAGTCCTTGGGATCGCGAAGAGTCAGACACGATTGAGTGTTGTTCTGTTAGAACAACAATAGGGGAAAAATTAAGATTTTTGAAAACGGGTTGGCACCATATGATTCAACAGTGTTCCAGAAGGAAGGACAGGACTAATGTGAATTGAAGATGTCATACATGCCTGGCATCATGTAAAAGCTGTTTAATTTAATCCTCATACCCATAAGAAGTATGTTTCAATACCCTGAAGGATCAGTCAGGACCTGTTAGGAGATAGAAGTCATAATCCTTATTTATATCAGAAATTCATTTAAAAGTGCTAAACCAGATATAAAATTGTTAATTAGGTAACTGAACAAGTAAGAAGGAAACTAAGTTATTGACAAGGTAATAACTGCTGGAAGCTTCTAGTACCCTAGGGCAGAGGAATTGATGGATGAGATTAGATTATTAAAACTTAATAATTTCAATTAGTTAATTTAGTTGGAAGAGAAGCCCCGAGGGGCTGACGCTCGGGTCCCTGAAGTGTAGGAGATGCTGCCAGTATGGAGCTGGAGTCTCTGAGATACAGCACCAAGAGGCTAGTTCTATGAGGACTGGAAAACTGCAAAGTGGATCCCACTGTTGCTATGGGAAGGATCTCTGGCTGTGGGGGTGAAACAGTGCTGCTGGAACATAAAGCAGACGTGGGGGGACAAGTCCAATCCTCTCCTTGAGCCCCACACCCTCCCTCAGTGCCTTCATGGGCTGATGCTGGCGATGCAGAAATGTGGTTCAGAGTCCCAGCCGCAGCAGCACAAGAAGAGGAGAGAAGGACGGCATTTTGGTGATGAGGACATGGAGGCTCAGACACGTGCCTCAGGTCTCAGAACTGGTGAACCAGGAACATTCCTCTCTCAGATTTTTATAAAAGATTAATTTTTCTGGGCTTATAGTTACTTTATGGGCTTCCCTGATGGTTCAGGGGTAAAGAATCTGCTTACCAAGCAGGAGGTGTGGGTTTGTATCATTTTTTAAGATTTATGTATCATTTTATATGTAGTTATAACAGTTCATTTCAGCCACTTAGTCGTGTCCAACTCTTTGCAACCCCATGGACTGCAGCACACCACCCCTCCCTGTCCATCACCAATTCCTAGAGCTTGCTCAAACTCATGTCTACTGAGTCAGTGATGCCATCCAATCATCTTATCCTCTGTCTTCACCTTCTCCTTCCACCTTCAATCTTTCCCAACATTAGAGTCTTTTCCAATGAGTCAATTCTTCACATCAGATGGCCAAAGTATGGGAGTTTCAGCTTCAGCATCACTCCTTCCAATGAATGTTCAGGACTGATCTCCTTTAGGATTGACTGGTTGGATCTCCTTGCAGTTCAAGGGGCTCTCAAGAGTTTTCTCCAACACCACAGTTCAAAAGCATCGATTCTTTAGGGCTCAGCTTTCTTTATAGCCCAACAATCACATTCATACATGACTACTGGAAAAACCATAGCTTTGACTAGATGGATCTTCGTCAGCAAAGTAATATCTCTGCTTCTTAATATGCTGTCTATGTTGGTCATAGCTTTTCTTCCAAAGAACAAGCATCTTTCATGGCTTCAGTCACCATCTGCAGTGATTTTTGGAGCCCAAGGAAATAAAGTCTCTTACTGTTTCCATTGTTTCCCCATCTATTTGCCATGAAATGATGGGGTTGGATGCCATGATATTAGTTTTTTTAATGTTGAGTTTTAAGACAGCTTTTTCACTTTCCTCTTTCTCTTTCATCCAGATGCTGTTTAGTTACTCTTCACTTTCTATGATAAGGGTGGTGTCATCTGCATATGTGAGGTTATTAATACTTCTCCCAGCAATCTTGATTCCAGCTTGTGCTTCATCCAGTCCGGCATTTCACATGATGTACTCTGCATAGAAGTTAAATAAGCAGGGTGACAATATACAACATTGATGTACTCCTTTCCCAATTTGGAACCAATCCATTGTTCCATGTCTGGTTCTAACTGTTGCTTCTTGACCTGCATACAGATTTCTCAGGAGGCAGGTCAGGTAGTCTGGTATTCCCATCTCTTTAGGAATTTTCCATAGTTTGTTGTGATCCACATAATCAAAGGCTTTGGCATAATCAATAGGCCAGAAGTAGATTTTTTTCTGAAACTCTCTTGCTTTTTTGATGATCCAACAGATGTTGGCAATTTGATCTCTGGTTCCTCTGCCTGTTCTAAATCCAGCTTGAAGATCTGGAAGTTCATGGTTCACATACTGGTGAAGCCTGTCTTGAGGAATTTTGAGCATTACTTTGCTGGCATGTGAGATGAGTGCAGTTGTGCAGTAGTTTGAATATTCTCTGGCATTGCCCTTCTTTGGGATTGGAATGAAAACTGACCTTTTCCAGTCCTGTGGCCACTCCTGAGTTTTCCAAATTTGCTGGCATACTGAGTGCAATCAATACTGTAACAGCATCATCTTTTAGGATTTGAAATAGCTCAACTGGAATTCCACCAGCTCCTCTAGCTTTGTTCATAGTGATGCTTCCTAAGGCCCACTTGACTTCACATTCCAGCATGTCTGGCTCTATGTGAGTGATCACACCATCATGGTTATCTCAGTCATGAAGATCTTTTTTTGTATAGTTCTCCTGTGTATTCTTGCCACCTCTTCTTAATATCTCCTGCTTCTGTTAGGTCCATACCATTTCTGTCCTTTATTGTGCCCATCGTTGCATGAGATGTTCCCTTGATATCTCTAATTTTCTTGAAGAGATCTCTAGTCTTTCCCACTCTGTTTTCCTCTATTTCTTTTCATTGATCACCGAGGAAGGCTTTCTTAGCTTTCCTTGCTATTCTTTGGAACTCTGCATTCAAATGGGTATATCTTTCCTTTTCTCCTTTGCCTTTCACTTCTCTTTTTTTCATAGCTGTTTGTAAGGCCTCCTCAGACAACCATTTTGCCCCTCTGCGTTTCTTTTTCTTGGGGATGGTCTTGATCACTGCCTCCTGTACAGTGTTATGAATCCCCACCCATAGTTCTTCAGGCACTCTATCAGGTCTAATCCCTTGAATCTATTTGTCACTTCCACTGTATAATTATAAGGGATTTGATTTATGTCATACCTGATTGACCTGGTGGTTTTCCCTCCTTTTTTCAATTTAAGTCTGAATTTGGCAGTAAGGAATTCATGATCTGAGCCACAGTCAGCTCCCAGTCTTGTTTTTGCTGATTGTATAGAGCTTCTCCATCTTTGGCTGCAAAGAATATAATCAATCTGATTTTGGTATTGACCATCTGGTGTTCATCGGAAGGACTGATGTTGAAGCTGAAACTCCAATACTTTGGCCAAAGAGCTGACTCATTTGAAAAGACAATGATGCTGGGAAAGATTGAGGGCAGGAGGAGGAGGGGACGACAGACGATGAGATGTTTGGAAGGCATCCCCGACTCCATGGACGTGAGTTTGGGTGAACTCCGGGAGTTGGTGATAGACAGGGAGGCCTGGCATGCTGCAGTTCATGGGATCACAAAGAGTCAGACACGATTGAGCGACTGAACTGAACTGAACTGATCTGGTGATGTCCATGTATAGAGTCTTCTCTTGTGCTGTTGGAAGAGGGTGTTTGCTATGACTAGTGCAAAACTCTGTTAGCCTTTGCCCTGCCTTTTGAAGGAGGTTGCCATTATCTTCATCACCTCCACTATCCTTTGATCACAAGTCAAATAACAGGGAGGGAACGCAGCCCCACCCATCAATAGAAAATTGGATTGAAGATTTACCGAGCATGGCCCCACCCATCAGAAGAGGACACAGTTTCCCCCACAGTCATCTCTCCCATCAGGAAGCTCCCATAAGCCTCTTATCCTTATCCATCAGAGGGTAGACAGAATGAAAACCACAATCACAGAAAGCTAATCAAACTGATCACATGGACCACAGCCTTGTCTAAAACTCAGTGAAACTCTGAGCCATGCTGTGTAGGACCACTCGGATGGATTGGTCATGGTGGAAAGTTCTAACAAAACATGGTCCACTGGAGAAGGGAATGGCAAACCACTTCAGTATTCTTGTGGTGAGAACCCCATGAATAGTATGAAAAGGTAAAAAGATATGACACTGAAGTATGAACTCCCCAGGTTGGCAGGTGCCTAATATTCTACTGGAGAAGAGTGGAGAAATAATAACTCCAGAGAGAATGAAGAGATGGAGCCAAAGCAAAAACAATGCCCAGTTGTGGATGTGACTGGTGATGGAAGTAAAGTCCGATACTGTAAAGAGCAATATTGCATAGGAAACTGGAATATTGGGTCCATGAATCAAGGTAAATTAGAAGTGGTCAAACAGGAGATGGCAAGAGTGAACATCAACATTTTAGGAATCTGTGAACTAAAAGGGACTGGAATGGGCGAATTTAATTCAGATGACCTGTATACCTACTGCTGTGGGCAAGAATTCCTTAGAAGAAACGGAGTAGCCATCATAGTCAACAAAAGACATCAAAATGCAGTTCTTGGGTGCAGCCTCAAAAATGACAGAATGATCTCTGTTCATTTCCAAGGCAAACCATTCAATATCACAGTAATTCAAACCTATGCTCCAACCAGTAATGCTGAAGAAGCTGAAGTTGAATGGTTCTATAAGACCTACAAGACCTTCTAGAACTAACACCCAAAAAAGATGTCCTTTTCATCACAGGGAACTGGAATGCAAAAGTAGGAAGTCAAGAGACCTGGAGTAACAGGCAAATTTTTTCTTGGGGTACAAAATGAAGCAGGGCAAAGGCTAACAGACTTAAACTAAAGAAAGTAGGGAAAGCCACCAGACCATTCAGACATGACCTAAATCAAATCCCTTATGATTATACAGTGGAAGTGACAAATAGATTCAAGGGATTAGATCTGATAGACAGAGTGCCTGAAGAACTATGGGTGGGGATTCATAACACTGTACAGGAGGCAGTGATCAAGACCATCCCCAAGAAAAAGAAATGCAGAGGGGCAAAATGGTTGTCTGAGGAGGCCTTACAAACAGCTATGAAAAAAAGAGAAGTGAAAGGCAAAGGAGAAAAGGAAAGATATACCCATTTGAATGCAGAGTTCCAAAGAATAGCAAGGAAAGCTAAGAAAGCCTTCCTCGGTGATCAATGAAAAGAAATAGAGGAAAACAGAGTGGGAAAGACTAGAGATCTCTTCAAGAAAATTAGAGATATCAAGGGAACATCTCATGCAACGATGGGCACAATAAAGGACAGAAATGGTATGGACCTAACAGAAGCAGGAGATATTAAGAAGAGGTGGCAAGAATACACAGGAGAACTATACAAAAAAAGATCTTCATGACTGAGATAACCATGATGGTGTGATCACTCACATAGAGCCAGACATGCTGGAATGTGAAGTCAAGTGGGCCTTAGGAAGCATCACTATGAACAAAGCTAGAGGAGCTAGTGGAATTCCAGTTGAGCTATTTCAAATCCTAAAAGATGATGCTGTTACAGTATTGATTGCACTCAGTATGCCAGCAAATTTGGAAAACTCAGGAGTGGCCACAGGACTGGAAAAGGTCAGTTTTCATTCCAATCCCAAAGAAGGGCAATGCCAGAGAATATTCAAACTACTGCACAACTGCACTCATCTCACATGCCAGCAAAATAATGCTCGAAATTCTCCAAGACAGGCTTCACCAGTATGTGAACCACGAACTTCCAGATCTTCAAGCTGGATTTAGAACAAGCAGAGGAATCAGAGATCAAATTGCCAACATCTGTTGGATCATCAAAAAAGCAAGAGAGTTTCAGAAAAAAATCTACTTCTGGCCTATTGATTATGCCAAAGCCTTTGACTGTGTGGATCATAACAAACTATGGAAAATTCCTAAAGAGATGGGAATACCAGACCACCTGACCTGCTTCCTGAGAAATCTGTATGCAGGTCAAGAAGCAACAGTTAGAACCAGACATGGAACAATGGATTGGTTCCAAATTGGGAAAGGAGTACATCAATATTGTATACTGTCACCCTGCTTATTTAACTTCTATGCAGGATTGCTGGGAGAAACATCAATAACCTCATATATGCAGATGACACCACCCTTATCACAGAAAGTGAAGAGGAACTAAACAGCCTCTTGATGAAAGCAAAAGAAAAGAGGGAAAAAGTTGGCGAAAACTCAACATTCAGAAAACAAGATCATGGCATCTGTTCCCATCACTTCATGGCAAATAGACGGGGGAACTATGGAAACAGTAAGATACTTGTTTTCCTTGGGCTCCAAAATCACCGCAGATGGTGACTGCAGCCATGAAATTAAAAGACGCTTGCTCTTTTAAGAAGAAAAGTTATGCTCAACCTAGACAGCATATTAAAGTGCAGAGAGATTACTTTGCCTACAAAGGTCCGCCTAGTCAAAGCTTTTTTTTTTTTTCTGGTAGTCATGTATGGATGTGAGAGCTGGACTATAAAGAAAGCTGAGTGCCAAGGAATTGATGTTTTTGAACTGTGGTGTTGAAGAGGACTCTTGAGAGTCCCTTGGACCACAAGGAGATCCAACCAGTCAATCCTAAAGGAGATTAGTCCTGAATATTCTTTGGAAGGACTGATGCTAAAGCTGAAACTCCAATATTTTGGCCACCTGATGTGAAGTGCTGACTCACTAGAAAAGACCCTGTTGCTGGGAAAGATTGATGGCAGGAAGAGAAGGGGGAGACAGAGGATAAGATGGTTAGATAGCATCACTGACTCGATGGACATGAATTTGAATAAGCTCCGGGAGTTGGTGATGGACAGGGAAGCCTGGTGTGCTGCAGTCCATGGGGTCGCAAAGAGTCGGACACGACTGAGCAACTGAACTGAACTGAACTGAAAGGCTAACAGTGTTTTCTCAGGAGAATGCACTGGTCATAGCAAACACCCTCTTCCAACAACAGAAGAGAAGACTCTAGGAATCATGGAATTATTATCTAATTAGTCATTATCTAATGACTCATGGAATCATTAGATAATCAATGTAGACATATAAGCAGTATCATATGAAATTTATCTTTCTGTTTGATTTACTTCACTTAGTATGATCATCTGTAGGCCCATCAATCTTGCAGCAAATGGCATTATTTCATTCTTTTTCATGGCTGAGTAATATTTATTGTGTATATGTACTGCATTTTATTTATCTATTCCTCTGTTGATGGACATTTAGGTTGTTTTCATGTTTTGGCTATTGTAAATAATGCTGTGAATATTGGGGTGCATATACCTTTTTGAACTATAGTTTTCTCTGGTAACATGCCCAGGAATGGGATTGCAGAGTCAGACGGTATTTCTATTTTTAGTTTTTTATGGAACCTCCATACTGTTCTAAAGTTAGTATCTTATTATCCTCAGTTTATAGATAAGGAATCTGGGCTTCAGAGAGGTAAAAGGATTCAGCCATCCCAGCACAGTGAGGATGGTGTCAGGCTCCAAACCCCGGCTCCCACCACCACACTCTGCTTCCTTGCTGTGTGTCCTGTTGCCCCAGAGGCTCCAGGTCTGGGAAGGGCCAAATGAGTGGCTTTCAATCTATGAATTTTCAATCTATTAATGGTTTTCAGGGCCTAGGTTCAAGCCATGCTTGGTCTTTTACCTCCTGGACCAGGGAGCCAGGCATCAGGGGACAGAGTCTTCCTGTCCCTCAGGGGAGGGATGGAAGCTCTCCCTCCCTCCCACCCACCTCTCACTTCTGCCCCCACTGTGGAGGATGAGGCTGGGAGCTACTGATTCCCACCTCTATCCCAGAACCCCTATTGCAGACATGACTAAGGAACACTGGGTTGCAAACCCCAGGGCACAATCCTGCTCAGGTCCAGAGCCTCAGAGATTCTACGTGGGGGGAACTCCCATTCAGAACGTCAACAGGAGGAGTATGGCCAAGATGCAGAGTAAGAAGTCTCCGAGTCCACCTCCCACCATGGGCATCAAAACTGCAAGTATTTACAGAGCAGCTAATGATGAGAAAGACCTAGAGACTAGTAGGAAAGATGAGACTAGGAGACCTAAAGATGAGTAGACCTAAAGACTAGACCTTTTCACAAAGCTAAAGCATATGAAGAAGAACAATGAGATAAGTAAGAGGGGCAGAACCTCAGCCTAGTCAGTACCCTCACTCCCTGGGTGGGTGACCCACACATGGATAATAATTGCAATTACAGAGCAAGGGGTCTGAGAACCACACTGGTCCCCCAGCTTTGGGCCAGGATCCTGCACTGGGAAAAACAGACCCAAGAATGTTTGGCTTTGAAAGCCTGCACTCAGACGGCTATAAGAAATCATATGCTCTAGGGCCCAGGGCTGCTGCTAAGTCGCTTCAGTCGTGTCCGACTCTGTACGACCCCATAGATGGCAGCCCACCAGGCTCCTCTGTCCCTGGGATTCTCCAGGCAAGAACACTGGAGTGGGTTGCCATTTCCTTCTCCAATGCATAAAAGTGAAAAGTGAAAGTGAAGTTGCTCATTCGTGCCCGACTCTTAGCAACCCCATGGACTGCAGCCCACCAGGCTCCTCTGCCCATGGGATTTTCCAGGCAAGAGTACTGGAGTGGGGTGCCATTGCCTTCTCCAAGGACCCAGGGCAGGAGCAGTCATTTGAAAGGAGACTGGGTCAGACCCACCTGCTGCTCTTGGAAGGGCTCCCATTGGACAGTTAGCTGCCTTTGCCCAGCATTACGAGAGAGAACCACGTGCTTCTCAGGTGTCACCAGTGGTAAAGAACTTGTCTGCTAATGCAGGAGATGTAAGACGTGGGAGTTTGATCCCTGAGTCGGGAAGATTCCCTGGAGGAGGGCATGACAACCCACTCTAGTATGCTTGCCTGGAGAATCCCATGGACAGAGGAGCCTGGAGGGCTACAGTCCATAGGGTCACACAGAGTCGGACCCTACAGAAGCAATTGCGAATGCACATACACATACATGAGAGAGTACAACCCTGCATACTGCTTACCTGGGAAAATGCAAAATTCCAAGTATAGTTTCCACTGAATGCATATCACTTCTACACCATCCTCAAGTCAAAAAATCATCAGTTGAACCGTGGTACGTTGGGGACTGTCTGGACCCTAATCTTAGTGTAACTGAAATTTTCAAAGGAGAGAAAGAGAATGAAAGATATATAAGAAGAAACAGCGGATAGAGATTTTTCATATTGAACTATGACTATAAACTCTCCAAACCAAGAATATCAATGAACCCCAAGCACAAGAAACTTGAATAAAACTACATCAAGGCAGATTATAACTGCATTGATCAAAACCAATAATATACAGAAAATTTAAAAAGTAGCCAGGGAAAGAAGCAATGCCACATAAGAAAAAGAATCAGAATTGCAATAAATTTCTCTTCAGAAAAAAATGCAAAGAATGGCATTTTATTTAAATGTCAAAATATTTAAAATTGTGTAAAGAAACAGCAACAACAATTTAGAATTCTAACCCAGCAAAGAGTATTTAAAAATTAAGGTGAAATAAAGGATTTGTTCAGACATACAAAATTTATAAGAAATTATTACCAGCAGATCTGTACTTCTGACTCCAGGCAGATTCCCAAAATATAAAGGAAAATACAGAGAAAGATTCTGGAGGAAAGAATTATATATAAAGCATGTATAAGTTATGTATAAAACATAAAAGTAAGTTGAAATGGTGACCCTGTAAGTTTCCATGAACTCCTCTATAAGTTCCGGGTCCTGGCTCGGGTCACTGCACTTTGCCATCTGAGCCATTCAGGATGAATAGTGGGGATTCTGGGGGGACCAGGCAGGAGAGCAGGTGAGGGACCCAGGGCAGAGAGGCTGTCACTGCTGTCACTGCTTCCACTCTTCCCCTTTCTATTTGCCATGAATTGTTGGGACTGGATGTCATGATCTTTGTTTATTGAATGTTGAGTTTTAGTCCAGTTTTTCCAAGAGCGGTGGGTGAGGTTAAATGAAAAGGAAAGTTCTTGCTGGGCTGAGACAAGACCAGGAGCTGGGAGGGGGTTGAGAGAGAAACTCTGGGGAGCTGACACCACCTCCTAAGAGATGAAGAAAGCTAGGATTTATGAGAGATGGACTAGCCTGGGAGGAAGGGAGCCAGGTAGCCTGGGGTGAAGTGGCAGGTGGAGAGGGGCCAGGAGGCTCTTAAGAACAGGACTACAAAGCCTGATGCTCTGCGCTATCCTCCCCAGCCCCACCGCCACCACCCCCTACACAGTCTTTAGTAGAAGGAGAGAGAGTGAGCATCCGAGAGAGAGCGGGCTGTCTCCCATCTGGGGTAGGGTGGGCTGAGCCTGAACTCAGGGTCTCCATGCAGCTCACAGGTGATGAGATGGGAACTGATCACAACATACAACTGTGGGATCCAGTCTTCAGAGACGGCAGTGACTTGAGAGAGGAAGCCTTCAAGACATTCGCAGAAAACCTGGGGAAGGCCTTGAAAGGCAGACAGCAGTGAGTTGGAGGTTTCAAAGTTGTTGGTCCAAGTGGCATCAGTTGCTGTTCAAGAGAGAAGTGTCCGCATTTCTTTTTGGATGAAATGTGGTTTCTTTGTTGTGTGTGTGTGATTCTGTACAGGTACAGCCATTTGAGATGTATTGTTCTGGGGCTGGGGTGATGGGCTAAAGCCCTGGGGACCCCTGCCAGGTACTGGGGTGTGGCATTGCGGCCCCACTCTCTGCCTGGTCCTGCCGCATTGATCAGGCCACATTTCTGGCCCCTCCCTGGGCCCGAGTCTCCGCAGCTTTGGTGACAGTGTCTCCCCTGGGTCCTAGACTTGGCTGGGGACCCAGCCCTCCTCACAGGGGCCATTCAGAGTCAGGAGAGCCCCCAGGGAGCCCCACCCCTCCCCAAGGCACCCTCGCAGAACAGGCTGCCTGGGAAGAGTGTTTGCTCCTGCCCAGAATAGCATGTTCAAGGCTCATTTGCCCTCAGCTCACCGGGCCATAGATTGACAGCTGCGATAGGGTACAGAGCCATAGGGCCTGGCTGGACTAAACTGGCCCCAGTGAGCCAGGGACCCGCCTTTTCCTCTGGGTTACTCTGGGTCTCTCCAGCCATCTCTCTGCTTCCTGCCTTTTTTCCCTTTCTTCTGTTCTTTGCCATCCCAGCTGCCCCTCTACTGTCCACTCTGCATCTTTCTCTCTGCTCTTTCCCCTCCTCGACTTTTTCTGTCTCTCTGCAGTCTTTCCTCCTCACTTCTGTTTCACACTTTTTTTCCTCTGTCACGTACCCCTCCATTCTGTCTCACCATAAATAGCTTTACTTGAACAACAAAGGGCAATATTTCTTTGAGAAAACAGGTTACTTTATTCACAAGTGAAATTCTCAGTCAGCCCTCAAACACTATCTCTGGAAAAAAAAATGATTGGGGGACCCAGTCAGTTGGGGAAGGTCTCTGGTGGCCAGTTAGTGCTAGAACTGGGGAGATGTTCTTAAGAGTTTTAAGTTTCTGCCTTTGACCTTGCCCACCCACCTCCTATAATAATAACAACAAATACATAAATAAGAATAATGGTTAGTCTTAAGGTCTCAACTTACTATCAGCACTGTGCTAGCTGTTTCGCATATAATATTGTGTTCAATCACCACCACAGTCTTCAAAATTCATCTCATTGCCACTTTTGGCAGTAGAAACAGAGATTCAGAGAGGTCACTCAGCCCTACGTGACTGCACAGCACAAATCTGACCCCTGCACAGATGCATCCTCTGCACCCGCATGTCTGTCATGGGCTGACTGATTTTGCTTTAGGGCTTAAGGGGCTTGGGGAAAAAGCCAGTGCCACCTTGCCATTTGCTATGAGAGGGTGACTTCGGGGGAAAGGGGCCCTGCCTTTGGTCATTCAACAGTCAAGAGTGATGGATCTCAAACATCTGACATCTGGGAGAAGTGGACTAGAGGCCATGCTTGTGGCTCCAAGGAACCTTTTTCCCTGCAGAGTCGCCCCCACAAGCCCCTGCCCCTCTCTGAACCTCACCTTCCCCATCTGCTTCCCTAGAATCTGCTTTTGAGACTCTAGAGTGGTCTGCCCTGGGGCTGGGGATACTGGGAAGAAGGGCCTTTTTTTTCAGATTTAAATTTCATCATACAAGTGACTTCTGCCTGAGATTTTCCTACCTGAGTGTCCATTCTGTGAATTCTAGAGGAATTAATCAAAATGATGCTTAAAGGAAAAAAAAAAAAAAAAGCTCTATGGATGTGGCTGTAATGAAGATTCACAGGGTGTGTCTCCCCAAAAGATAGCCTGCCCAACCCCATGATGGAGGGATTGTCTCTTGATTTGAAAGTGTTTTCCTTCATCTTTTACTTTCTTATAATATTTTGTTGAAGAAACAAAAGAGTTTGTACTATAGAGTTTCCTACAATCCACTCATTTCTTTTCTCTTTTTTGACCACATCGTGCAGCATGCAGGATCTTAGTTCTCCAACCAGGGTTGGTCTGTCCCACCAGGGAGACACTTTACCACTGACCTTGCTGGGTTTCTGTCGCATGGTGACAACAGACAGGCTGTCTGGTGTGCCTCTATACCTGCCAAGGGACACTCCCAGGGAGGTGGACAGAAGAGCTGAGGACAGTGGGCAGAAAAAGCAAGGCCAGGCTGACTTCTCTTTCGTAGCCAGGTGACAGGGAGCCACCGGAGACCATGTGGCAAGGTCAGCATTTTCTCCTGGGTCTCTCCTTCCTGTTCCTATTTTCGTGGACCAAGAGAACAAAAGCGGTTCAGGTTTCCTTGATCCAAAGGAGCTTTCTAGAACCTTGCTTTGGATTCTAAAACCACTTACACTTTGTTCCTTGTCTGTTTGGTCTTTAAAAAAAAAAAAAATCCTTCTGTTGCTTTCCTGGCATAGCCAAGTCAGGGCTGTTAATTAACTTGAGAATCCTTGTAAAAAAAAAAAAAAAAAGATTATGAACCAGCAGAGCAAGGGGGTAGCTGGACTCCATTCCTAGAGGAAAAGAAAACATGTTTATGAGAGGAGAGGGCAAAAGATGGGGCTGCCTGACTGTTCTGCTTGGCTTTTATTAGGGGAGCCGGGGGGCCCAGGTGGGGTCAGCTGGTCAGAGGGCTCAGCTTCCATCTTTTTGGCTGAAGGGGCTGCTGGCCTGTCCAGGTGACAGCCCCATGCAGAGCAGTCCCGGCTCTGCCCTCACTGCCTCTGTGAGCCTGTGTCTCCTGTAAAAGGAGAAAGTGCTGTTTCAGAAGTGGTGGGAAGGGAATGCATCAACGACTTAGTACGGTATTTGCCTAACTAATAAAGGTTTAAGTCCTGAGAGCCCAGGGCTGCTGTGAGGCCAGGCAGCTGAAGGCAGGTGTCTGTTATCCGGTGAGGGTTATGGGCTATTCCGAGGGCTGGGATAAACCATTTAAGATGTGATTCAATTGCGCGTTTGTTCAGGGCAAGGGCTGCGTTGTATAAACCTTTGCACCCCTGGGGCTGGGAGAACACCTTGCGGGTGCCTCTGGGAACAGCTACTCCAGGACCGGTCAGGCAAGGCACTGCCCCGCATCCAGGCTCCCCGGGGAAAGGCCGAGTCCTAGTCCTAGGCGCTGCCTCCCCAGCACCTCCCAGGGTCACACAGTAGGTGCTCAGTGAAATCACCTGCACTTCTTATGGCAGCACTCGTTTGCTTCAAAGACTACATTGCTTTCTTTTTTTTTTTTTTTAATGCTTCTTCATTCCCCACCCCCACCCCCAGAACATCAAAGTAATATTTTTGGTCTCATAATTTAGAAAATACAGAGAAGTGTGAAGACATTACACACAATCTCACTTAAGGTTATTTTCTAAGATAAGGCCTGCTTTCTTGTTAATATACAGTATATTATAAATCTCTATCTGTCTATCCATGTACCCCTACTACCTGGTGTTTATTGAACCGTCCCTCTGCCAGGTATTGTGCTTAGCCAGCTCAGCTGTTATCCTGTCCTGCCTTGGTGATGGGGGGTGAAAGGATCCGATGAGCAGACATTCTGAAGGCACTGAGAGATGGGCAAGGTCACTTGAGCTACAAGAGTCAGGGAAGGCTTCCTGGAAGAGGTGGGATTGAGCCTGACCTGTGAGAATGTGAAGGGCTTCCTTCTGTATGAGTGTGAAAGCCCAGAAACCATCCTCAGCACAGGCCCCATGTGAACACGGTCTGGAGGTACAGGCATGAGCTTCTGATTCTTTTGAATTCTGGTATTATCACAGTCCTCTTCAGAGCAATCTGAGGGGCAGGAGTATAGAGCTAGTTAAAGCCTGGTTGCTGGAATCAGACAGGCCTGTTTTGGAATCCCGGCCATGTCTTAGGGCTGCAGGAAGATGATATAGCATCCTCGTGGGTACCATAGCTACCTGCTTCACAAAACTCGTGAGGATCTGTAACAGCCTGGTGCCCTGACTCGGATGCAGCCTGGCACAGGGTCTGTATGCAGTACACGCTGTGGGTCCTAGTGATATTTCCACAGGCCAGGGAGGAGATCAGCTGTGCCTTCGCTGTTTCTGAATCACCCCTGGCTCCCCGGTGCCCACCTTGCATGCAGACCCTAGGGTGCACACAGGGAGGATGGCCAAGCTCAGATGGAGCTGGTCTCTGAGGCAATGGGCTCAGGAGTG
Source organism: Cephalophus harveyi (assembly GCA_006410635.1). Classification (NCBI taxonomy): domain Eukaryota; kingdom Metazoa; phylum Chordata; class Mammalia; order Artiodactyla; family Bovidae; genus Cephalophus; species Cephalophus harveyi. Next base: position 20,699 of record SJYT01008630.1, on the reverse strand, counting down.
AGGGTGTCTTGGGTGAGGCTGTCTGGGACAGGGGTTTCCACAGCCCTCTCCCTGTGGTCTGGCACACTTCCTTCCTTGCCTTGAGCTTACTGAAAATCCACCCTCCTTTTGGGGTCAGGAGGCATCTTAGGTCTTGGCCATGGTCTGAGGTGGCTGACTGTCCACACAATCTCTTCCCCGCTGCATGACTGACCATGACTTCTGCTCTTTCCCTTTCAAAGGAGCTGGGGTGCGGGGGCGCTCTCTGCATCCTAAAGTATGGTGGGTTCTCAGTTCCACTCTCCTCCCTTCCTTGGTGCACCTCCTTTCCTGCTTTCCTCCACCTTTAGCCCAGCCCTGAGGGGTCAGCCAAGGTCATCCCAGCTCCTGGCCCCCTCCCTTCTGTGACTCACCGAGAGCTTATCACACCTTCCTTCCTGAGCCTGGGGAAAAGTGGGGGGTGGGTCCTGAACCCAGCGAGGAATGACCACACTCATGGGGCCCCACCCTCCGCTAGCCCCTCTGGCTCAATCCGGGTGTTCCAGCTGCTCTTTGACCTTCACAGCTGCAGGAGTTTTGGCCCCTGTGGGACTGTGCTGGCCATTGTCTTCCTTTACCATCACTTCCTATTCTAATCTCACTCGTTCCTCAGGGCTTTTCCAGCCGAAACTGAGTACCTATCACCAAAAGTGCCCTCAGTTGTTGCAGTAGAAATGCAGGCAGGGTTCTATGCATGTTTCAGAGGTATTTGGACCCATATTTTTCACCTCACCTAATTCTCTCTCCCTGCCATTGCCTCCCATTCTGCTGTTTGCTGAGGGGGTCTGCATGTTACCCACCCCTGCCTCAGCTACCCTTTTCTCAAGCACTAAGGGTCTTCCATGGGGTGGCTGGTGCTGGGTGAGGCATAGAGAGTTGAGCTTTACCATGAAGTTCTGTCCTCCAGAGCTTATGCTCAGGTCAATGAAACAAGACCTCTATCTTAACAGACCCTTCCCTTTTCCCCTTAAAACTACTTTTTATTTTGAAATAATCAAAGACTCAAAGGAAGTTACAAAAATAGCATGGAGACATCTGTGTACCCTTCAGCCAGTTTCACCTAATGGCATCATCTTATATATAACATGTTATCAAAACCAGGAAATCAACACTGATACAACTTCATCCAACTATTCAAGTTGCATCATTTTTACATATCACGTGGGCATGCACAATGTGACTGTGCGTATGCGGTCGCTTTTATCACAAAGATCGGTTCACATAACCACAAACTTCAAGATCTAGAGCCAGTCCATTGCTCCACAGTCACTTACCAGCTGCATCCCTTCCTTGCCCTCTGCGTCCCTAGCCACCATTAATCTGTTCTCCATCACTGTAATCTTGCCATTTTGAAAATCCTTCTTGTTTAAATGTGTATTTATTTATCTGGCTGTGCCAGGTTTTAGCTGCAGCAGGCAGGATCCTATAGCTGTGGCATATGAACTCTTAAGGTGTGAAGTGTAGGGTCTAGTTCCCTAACCAGGGATTGAACCTGGACTCCCTGCATTGGGAGCATAGAATCTTAGCCACTGGACCACCAGGGAAGTCCTGCCATTTTGAAAATCTTACATAGAGTTATACAGTATATACCTTTTGATTTTTTAAACTAGCATATATATATATATATATATATTAAAATTTTTTTTATTCTCTCTATATATACATAGAGTAAAAAAATTAAGAAGGAATTGAAAGTCATACTCTATGCCTCTCTTCCCAGGTCTCTGGTTTTCCTTCCATAGACAACTTTTGTTAATATTTTCTGTGTTTCCTTTAATACTTTTTAATACATATATGAGCCCACAATTCCTTTTTTGCAAAATTGCAGAATACCTCCAATTCTGGCCCTTCAGTTGTGTTTAGATACAACTGAGAACAGGTAAAGTAAGGAACTGTGCCCTCCTCTCTGGCATCAAATCCTTTGACATCTACCACTTCTCAGAACCCTCCCTGCTCCCATCCTAGTGCAAACCTGGCCATCTCCTGCCAAGACCCTCAGGCATCATCCTACTCTCCCGCTGTCCCTCTGCAGCAGTACTTCTCAGTTGGACCTGCAGACATTTTTTGGTCATCACAATCAGGTGGTAGGGATGCTACTGGCATCTAGTGAGTGATGCCTGGGATGCTTCTAAATATTGCAGAATGCACTGCTCCATACCCCCCCATAATTTAAAATCCCCATGCAAAACTCATCAAGCCCGAGATGTCACACTGCAGAGGTTGAGACATTCTGGTTACTCTCTAGGGTCCAGGCAGCTGCCAGAGGGTCACTCCTCTGCTAAAAACCCTTCAGTGTCATTCTAGCTTTCTTGTCTTCAAATCCACAATCTTAAAGTGACCTCTATGTTTCATTACCACCTCTGACCTTACTTCTCCCATCTATCTGCTCCAGCTTTACCATCCCATCTACTGATCCTCATAACATACAAAGCACACTCCAAACTCTGTGCTTGCCCAGAGGGTCACGTGAAGGGCATTACCGCTGCACCCACAGCCCCGCTGTCATCCTCTCAGGTAAGCTTTCCCTGACCACCTGGCTAAGACACCACCTGCCTGGTCACCCCGCCCCTTGCCCTCTGCGCATCTGTCTCCACCTGACATTTATTTGGTTGCTTTTTTTTTTTTTTCAGGGACTCACTCTCCCCATTACAACGTAACCCCTGTGTGTTTTGCTCACTAATGTATCCACACCCGTACCTGGCCTGCAGTAGGCTCTCAGTAAACACATGTTAATAGATAAATCTTGGCCAAGCTCTTCAACGATGCCTGTCGCCCAGTCTGAGCCATGCATGTGCACTGGCTGGGAGGGATGTTCTGGGAAGCCCTCAGGCCTGTGGTCCCCAAACCTATGCCGCCACTGCCCCCCAACTCACCCAGGGCTTGCTCTGCGGTCACTCGCTGTCTAAAGCATTTGCTAACATATGTAGCAACTCCAGTTTTTGCTGGTGACGTTTCAGATGGCTGCTGTGTTTGTAGTGTCCTCTGTTTCCATTCTTTCATTCTGCCTGCTGGGTCTGACATCAGGGGTGGAGGACGGCGGAATTTGTTTTGCCTCTGGTGGTCCCCTGTGGCTGCTAAAGTATTTAATGGAGCTGCTCCTCCCCAGACTTAGGAATGCTGCTTTCAGGGTACAAAACAAGCCTGCCCCAGTGTCCAGACAGCCAAGGAGGACATGGATGGAGAGTCCCCTCTCTCCAACCACAGAGGACAGCAGTGTGACCAGAGGGTCCCTGCACTGGGGCTCCAGTGGAGTTGTGGGCCCATCTCCTGGACCAGGTCTGAATGGGCAGGTCAGACACAACCTGGGTAATGACAGGGTCTGGCAGGAGCTCTCCCCGAGGCTGGGGCCTCCTCTGAAAACCTGGGCATCATCTGCTGTCCTTGGCAATGGTTGCTGCCACTTACCCAGACCCATGAGGGACAGAGACAGGCCCCAGGCCAACAAGCGATCCTCATGCCTCTGAACTTTGGTTTCCTTGCTATTGAATTGAAACAATGTGGTATCTGAATCACATGGTCCCTGGGGTATTTATTTATTTATTTATTGGCCACACCACAGGGCTCAGGAGATCTTAGTTCCCCAACCAGGGATCAAATCCACGCCCCTTACAAGGGAAACTTGAAACCTTAACCACTGTTCAGTTCAGTTCAGTTCAGTTCAGTTCAGCCGCTCAGTCGTGTCCGACTCTTTGCGACCCCATGAATCACAGCACACCAGGCCTCTCTGTCCATCACCAACTCCCGGAGCTCACTCAGACTGACGTCCATCGAGTCAGTGATGCCATCCAGTCATCCTCTGTCATCCCCTTTTCCTCCTGCCCCCAATCCCTCCCAGCATCAGAGTCTTTTCCAATGAGTCAACTCCTCGCATCAGGTGGCCAAAGTACTGGAGTTTCAGCTTTAACATCATTCCTTCCAAAGAAATCCCAGGGCTGATCTCCTTCAGAATGGACTGGTTGGATCTCCTTGCAGTCCAAGGAACTCTCGAGAGTCTTCTCCAACACCACAGTTCAAAAGCGTCAATTCTTCGGCGCTCAGCCTTCTTCACAGTCCAACTCTCACATCCATACATGACCACTGGATGGAAAAACCATCACCTTGACTAGACGGACCTTAGTCGGCAAAGTAATGTCTCTGCTTTTGAATATGCTTTCTAGGTTGGTCATAACTTTTCTTCCAAGGAGTAAAGCGTCTTTTAATTTCATGGCTGCAGTCGCCATCTGCAGTGATTTTGGAGCTCCAAAAAATAAAGTCTGACACTGTTTCCACTGTTTCCCCATCTATTTCCCATGAAGTGATGGGACCAGATGCCATGATCTTCCAGGGAAATCCCCCTGGGATATTTGAATGAGACAATATGTTGTAATTTTTGAAACTGAGACATAATTTACATGCAGTAAACTTTGCTCTTGTGTGCAGTTTTATAACTTTCATGTAACCATCTCTCTGGAGAAGGCAATGGCACCCCACTCCAGTACTCTTGCCTGGAAAATCCCATGGATGGCGGAGCCTGGTAAGCTGCAGTCCATGGGGTCATGAAGAGTCGGACACGACTGAGCAACTTCCCTTTCACTTTTCACTTTCATGCATTGGAGAAGGAAAGGCAACCGACTCCAGTGTTCTTGCCTGGAGAATCCCAGGAACGGGGGAGCCTGGGGTCGCACAGAGCTGGACTCGACTGAAGTGACGTAGCAGCAGCAGCAGCAACCATCACCCAAAAGTTCTTTTGACCCTCCGTAGCCAAACCCTTCCCCCATCCAGCCCCTAACAAGCCATCTGATTTCTGACCTTAATTTTGCTTTCTCCAGAATGTCATATAAATAGATATGTCTCCCAACTTTAACTTTCACCATTCTAATAGGTGTGTACCATGAAGTTTTGAAGTTTTTTTTTTTTTTAACCTGTCAATTACAAATTCCCAGGTTTTTGCAGGCAGTATTGAAATGTGTATGGAATCAAACCAGCTGGCTTCAAATCTTACCTTGATTATTTAGCAACTCTTTAATTTTTCATATTTCTTATAGAAAAAAAGGAATTAAAATAGGGTTGTCAAAGGAATTAAGTGTTACAGTGTAAGACAAAGGCTGAGCTTTTCCATTGCTAAGCCACTATCATTACTAAGATATTGTGTTCCTGATCTCTAGTGCCCCAACAGGCATCAAGGTGGGTATTCTTATGCCCATTTTATAGATGAAGACACTGAGGCCCAGTTAAAAGACCACATTTCCTCATCTCTCTAGCAGATAGATATAGACATGGAGTATGTTTCAGCCAATGACAGGTAAGCCCAAGTGTCACATGAGACTTCTGTAAAGTCTTCCTTAACAAGAATAAGGCATATCTTTTTTTTCTATTCCTCCTTCTGTCTGGAAGTCAGGCTCGTTGGCTATATCTCCAGCAGCCTTTTAGGACCACCAACTGATCTTAAAAATATAAAGCCAAGGGCTGAGGACAGGAATAGAGGTGCCTGGGTCCCTGGTGGGATCATGAAACCATCCCTATTAACCCTGGACTGCCTATTAATCCTATTAACCCTGGACTGCCCATCCCTAGACTTCTTTTCTGAGGAAAAGAAACCATTTCAGGAGGCAAATGCTAGAAAGTGGCATTTGAATATCAACAGAAGATGTGAAGAAATGAGTGTGTGGACGTTTGAGAGAAGGACAATCCAGGCAGAAGAGAAGCAGTTTCTTTCCATGTGGTGATATTATGCAGAATCCAGAACTTACCTTCTCACTCCCCTTTCTTCTTCCTCCTCTTTGTTTTAAATAATCAACGGAGATTATTCCAGTCAAAAGATCTCTGTCAAACTCGTGCCTGAAGATATCTGTCAAGTAGGCATTGTGTCTGACCAAATCCCTCCCCTCCCCAGCCCTCAGTTCCCTGCCATAGGTCTCTGTTTCCCCATCCATCCAATGGGAGGGTTGATTCAGACACCCAGGGGCTTTTCTGGGCCAAGGAGAGAGGGGTATTGTGTCGCCTGATCTGGGTATGAACCTTAGCTCCACTATAAAATAGTTGTGGAAAAGTGTGTTTGACTCTCTCAATTTCTTCAAAACAACCCTCTTAGGAAGGCGTGAAATGCTCAAGTCCAGCCTGATGTATCTGAAACCCACTCTCTGTCCCTACACCACTCAGATTCCCAGGACTCCAGAGAGGAACCAGGAAAGGGCTTCATGCAGAGCCAAGGAGCCCTATCAGAGGATCCTTCTGGCATTACGATGATCAAGGCTTTCTGGGTTCTTCAGAAGGCTTCTCGAGTTTTTGCAAGTCCTTGGGTCCAAAAGGCTTCACTGTGGACCTGATTTCTGGAGAAGAGGACCATTTGGGCTTCCTGCCCCTGGGGGCACAACCTAGATGGTTCTGGAAAGTCAAGCACAATTATGTAATTGTTGGAATATCTTTGAGATAGGAAACATGTCCTGGCCATTTGGGCATCTCACGTGTTTGGGTTCTGGGAAGAGAGGATTTTCCTATATAAAATATAGACCAACCGAGATGCCCAAGTCTAGCTGTTGTTACTAACCAAGGTCCCACTGGAGGAGACACTGATCAGCAGGTGTGGGGAGGAGGTAGAAGCAAGAGAAAAAGGAGCCGACGGGGATGGGGAAGGGAGAAGACCACACCACCCAGGTATCAGGTAGCCAGAACTCCTGGTGGCCCCCATGCTCATCAGAACCAGGTTTAGCTGGGGGCAGTCTCCCCTTCCCAGACTCCCTTGCATTGAGGAGTGGCAATGTGACCTAGATCTGGCCAGTGACAGTTGCTTACCCTGGGTGGAACCAAGGCTATGCCTGGGGGTGGAATGGCCATCTTGGGAGCACGGGGGATACTCGTGCTAAGAATGCTCTGGAGAAAATGCACAAGCGCGCACCCCTGTGGTGCCTGGGGCCACTGCTCTGTCCCTAACCGCCCACCTCTGGACTTCTTGACGTTCAAGCTGGATTTAGAAAAGGCAGCAGAACCAGAGATCAACTTGCCAACATCTGCTGGATCATAGAAAAAGCAAAAGAGTTCCAGAAAAACATCTACTTCTCCTTTATTGAGGGCTTCCCTGGTGGCTCAGATGGTAAAGCGTCTGCCTGCAATGCGGGAGACCTGGGTTCAGTCCCTGGGTCAGGGAGAACCCCTGGAGAAGGAAATGGCAACCCACTCCAGTACTCTTGCTGGAACACAAGCTGGAATCAAGATTGCCAGGAGTAATATCAATAATTTCAGATACTCAGATGACACCACCTTTATGGCAGAAAGTGAAGAGGAACTAAAGAGCCTCTTGATGAAAGTGAAAAAGGGAGTGAAAAAGCTGGCTTAAAACTCAACATTCAGAAAACTAAGATTATGGCATCTGGTCCCATCACTTCATGGCAAATAGATGGGGAAACAATGGAAACAATGACAGACTTTATTTGGGGGAGCTCCAAAATCACTGCAGATGGTGACTGTAGTCACGAAACTAAAAGACGCTTGCTCCTTGGAATAAAAGCTATGACCAATATAGACAGCATATTAAAAAACAGACACACTACTTTGCTGACAAATGGCTATCTAGTCAAAGTTCTGGTTTTTCCAGTAGTCATGTATGGATGTGAGAGTTGGACCACAAAGAAAGCTGAGCCCTGATGAATTGATGCTTTTGAACTGTGGTGTTGGAGAAGACTCTTGAGAGTCCCTTGGACTAAAAAGAGATCAAACCAGTCAATCTTAAAGGAAATCATTCCTGAATATTCATTGAAAGGACTGATCCTGAAGTTGGAGCTCCAATACTTTGGCCACCTGATGGGAAGAGTTGAATCATTGAAAAGTACCCTGATATTGGGAGAGATTGAAGTCAGGAGGACAAGGGGAAGACAGAGGATGAGGTGGTTGGATGACATCACTGACTCAATTGACATGAGTTTGAGCAAGCTCTGGGAGATGGTGAAGGACAGGGAAGCATGGCATGCTGCAGTCAGTGGGGTCACAAAGAGTAGGACACGACTGAGCAACTGAACTGAAGTGAACTGCACTTCTTGATCCATGAGAAACAGTAAGCCCCACCCAGTTAAGCCCCCAGGTGAGTGCCTACTCCCCGGAGAGGGGCTGGGCACTAACAGCCTCTATGTGCCATCCACATGTTACAGATCCCGGGTGGGCACCTGCCTCGCTATTTTCCTCTGTCCTCACAGCTCTGCTTCAAGGGTTGCATCTGAGGCCCATTTGACATATGAGGAAACTGAGGCTTGGAGAGGTTCCTGCCCTCGCACCCTGGGATCCTTCAGGTAGCGTCAGAGTTGGAGTTTGATTCCAAATGCTGCACGCTCCACCCCACACTGTCATGCTAACCGTGACTAGGATTCAGGGTCACAGAACTGAGTGTGGGTCTGAATCCTGACTATTTACTTGCTAGTTGTGCAAAATTATTCTGTGCATCTGAGCCTCGGTTCCCTCCTCTGGAACTGGTAGTCACAGCAAGACCTACCACAGGTCATGGTGAGAGGGGCACTCGGTACACGGTGAGCCTGACTTCCTCTGGCTCTGTGGCAGTGCTGCTGGGCTAAGTGTATTTTATTTTTAAAGTTACTTATTTGTTTATTTGTCTGCTATGGGTCTTAGTTGCAGCACACAGGATCTCCATCATGGCACGAAGGCTTTCTAGTTGTGGCACACAGGTTTAGGTGCCCTGCAGTCTGTGGGATCTTAGTTGCCCAACTAGGGATCAAACCTGGGTCCCCTGCATTGGAAGATGGATTTTAAACCACTGGATCACCAAGCAAGTCCCCTGGGTGCATTTTGAAGTGCCCTGCAAAGTTCCTAGCTGCTGCGTTAGCTCCTTTAAGGAGGTATCATATCCTCTACCCAGGTGTGGAAACCAAGACTTGGAAAGGGTGAGGACTACTCTGAACCTCAGTGTCTTCATCTCTAAAATGGAGATGGGAATCCTGGCTGCTTTACATGGTTATTATCGGATTAAATGAGATAAGATATGGGCAAAACTCAGCTCAGTGTCTGACACACAGTAAGCACTCAACTCATGGAGCCGGTGCTACAATTTGTTATTATTATTACAGAACTCCATGCCAGCCATGCCAATCACCTGCTTCATCACTGCAGGGGATTCCAAGGGTAGGTGTGTGCCTAATTCAGGCTGAGGCAGGCCTCCACTCCACGGTCAGCCTCTGCGTGGCGTTGCTGAGATGAGCTGAAGATGGTGAAGGCTGGCTGGGGGCCAGGTCAAGATCAAGTCCACCACAGCTCTCTCTGCCCCATGGGAACCAGCTCTGACTCCCCAGACAGACCTTTACATCTGGGAGGCTGAGGATTGTCCAATCATATAAAGTCCTTCCTCACAGATGCTAGGGACAGATAAAGAACTCGCTCTGTCCAGACCCCACTGCTAGGGGTACTCTTGATTTATGGAGAAATTCCACTGACTGAGGCGTGACCTTGCCTCATTCCCGGAAGGCGTCTGCTGGCTTCACCAGTGGCAGGGCCCCTGGCTGTCAGGTCGCCTTTCTTCAGGGCAAGGAAGGGGAGGCAAGATACACACAGACACACAAGCACACATTCATTCATATTCACTGGGAACCATGCTGTGGGTTCCAGCTCCCAGCATGGGGCTCGGCACACAGTTTGGTGTTTAGGCTGCGTGCTCTGGGTGGGTGGGTGGACGGATAGGTAAAATAAATGATGTTCTGCAATTCACTTGTTCAGCCTCTGTCTGCTGAAGGCACGCTCTGCTCTAGGGGCCACCTGTACAGGGCAGAGCAAGACTACCAGCATCTGCTCATAAAGACCCACCAGTCCTGGTGATGGGTAAATAAGCAGAGGGAGAAAGGGGCTGCAGCACCCCCATTTCCCCGGGGAAGCCTGTCTATGGGCTGATGACTACATCTTCTTGTTCTGACCCCTAGTGCAGGGCCGGGACTCCAATGAGACAAGGGAAGCCCACTCCGCACTTGCCACCTCGGAGTTGGCGCCTCCCTAGATGTTGTGCCCGGGTCCCCGGCTTGCCACCCCAGGGCTCAGATGCTCCTGCAGGCTTGGGAAATGGCGCTGGACCTCATCAACGATTCTCACCGATCCAGGGCCGTGAGGAGACATGGTTGCACCCTAAAAATTTCCACTTGGGTGTCAAACAGCAGACCCATCCAGGCCAGGAGAGGCAGATGGAGGGGTGATGCTCACGGCCCTGAAACTGACACATTGATTGAGTGCCAGGGCTGGACAAGACCGGTGTGAGGGTTCCTTTTACCATTTCATGCTGATGACAACTCCCCATTCCTGAGATTAAGAGACAGTTGCCCAGAGAGGGAAAGTGACTTGCCCAGGAGCCTACAGCAGGTAAGAGCCAAGGTCCAAACCCTCTCTTCTGCTGTTTGCAAAATGTGGGATCAAGCACAAACATAACAAGCATGGCGATGGGCAGAGGGTCCAGAGCGGCTCTCTGAAGAGGGAAGACTGGGAAGAAGCCTTGCAAATGGTTTCCTCTGAATGGAAGGAGTGGAGGTGGTCAGCGCCCCAGCAGGCACCACACACCATCCCAGATCCTGCAGTGACAGACCTGAGGTGTGTGTGCTATGAGATGAGGCCCCGGGTGGGGCAGCTCGTGGCTTGAGGCCACACTGCAGAGCCTGGGCTAGAAGCAGTGCTCTGTCCTCAGGAATCACAACAAACAAAGCAAAACCAAAACAAAGAAAAAAACCCAAAGCAGTATTTTAGTCCACCCAGGACTGCAGTTAAAAAAATAATCAGCCACCCCAGTCCTATGGTCTTGTAGGCAAAACAAGTGGCCCCGGGATGCCACCCTCCCCTTTGCACCCACCTGGCCTGTCCCCACCCTCTGCACCCAAGACCCGGGGGAACAAATGCTGGGGGAAAACCCTTGGCCATGACTTTCCTGAAGCTGAAAGTCAAGTTGCCAAAACAAACTGCTTTTGTCTCTCCTCATTTTTTTTTCCATGTTTAAATAATAATAAGCTGAAAATGAAGTCATTGTGCTCAGCTGTCGGCCTGCCAGCATGGCCTGCTGGAGTCCTGAGTGTGTCTGGCGGGGCCCCCTGCCCCAGCTCACTGGATCAGCACCCCCACCCCACTCTGACAAGAATGTCCCAATCTTAAGGTGGGGACATTTCTTAAACAGTAGAATTTGGGTAGCTGATGGGTAAGGAATTTTTTTAAATAGAGGAAGCCTCATAATATATCCACCTCATATTATATTTAGCCTTAGATGGAGTTTGCCACCCACTTTGGGCTGCGTTCCCAAGCAACCGGACTCTGGGGAGACCCGGGCCCAGCGTGTCAGGGGCCACTACTAGCCTCAGACAGCCCACGGGCTGCATAGACCCCACCCATTCACCTCTTAACGGTTTCATGTAAGTGCTCTGGGGAGGAGAAGGAGGACCAGGCCAGGCAGGCATCCTGACTCACCCTCCATGGCTGCGGAGAGATCCCCTCGTTTGCAGGGCTAGCCTGGTCAGCTCCTACTGCCGTCTCTACTCAGCAGTGACCTTCTGGAACCTCCAGGACTCTTACTCTTTCTTTCATCTCCCACTGCTGAGAGACCAGGGAATCCAGTACCCAGCAGGTGCTCCGGGAGGGGTCACAGAGCTGAGAACTGAGAAGGAGAGACCCGAGCACCCTCTCCTGCAGTCTTCATCGGTGGCAATCAATAGCCTGTTTCTTTGCTCTCAGGCCTCTTCCTTCCCACGTGGGCTCTGATGCTCCTGGGACCGCTGGGAGAGTCTGTACTGAGTGTGGGACATCCCACAGCCCTGTGGCCACTGGCCACTCAGGTAACTTCCCGGAGCTTCCACTCCCCATCAGCACTGCTTACAGGCGCAGGGAGCACTCAGGAAGTGGCATCTGAAGGTTCCACGTATTAGCGATGTGATACTGTTCTCGGTATGGTTGACTTCCCTTAGTGTGATGATCTCTAGGTCCCTCCCTGCTGCTCTAAATGGCACTGTTTCATTCTTTTTATGGATGAGTAATATTCCATTGTTTATAGAAAGAGACCCACAGGAACAACAATTTATAGTTACCAAAGAGGACAGGGGGTGGGGAAAGGCTAAATTAGAAGGTTGGAAAGAACAGATACACACTACTATTCATAAAACAGATAATCAACAAGCACATAATATATAGCACAGGAAACTATACTCAATACTTTGTAATAACCTGTAAGGGAAAAGAATCTGGAGACGTGTATATATATATATGAGTCTGTGAAAGTGAAGGTCACTCAAACATGTCCAGCTTTCTGCGACCCCATGGACTATACAGTCCATGGAATTCTTTAGGCCCGAATACTGGAGTGGGTGGCCTTTCCCTTCTCCAGGGGATCTTCCTGACCCAGGAATCGAACCGGTGTCTCCTGCATTGCAGGCAGATTCTTTACCAACTGAGCTATGAGGGAAGTCATATGTGTGTGTGTGTATACATATATGTATAAATGAATCACAGGAGTGTACACCTGAAACTAACATGATACTGTGAATCAACTATCTAGTCAAGGCTATGGTTTTTCCTGTGATCATGTATGGATGTGGGAGTTGGACTATGAAGAAGGCTGAGCGCCAAAGAATTGATGCTTTTGAACTGTGGTGTTGGAGAAGACTCTTGAGAGTCCCTTGGACTGCAAGGAGATCCAACCAGTCCATTCTGAAGGAGATCAGCCCTGGGATTTTTTTGGAAGGAATGATGCTAAAGCTGAAACTCCAGTACTTTGGCCACCTCATGCGAAGAGTTGACTCATTGGAAAAGACTCTGATGCTGGGAGGGATTGGGGACAGGAGGAGAAGGGGACCACAGAGGATGAGATGGCTGGATGGCATCACGGACTCGATGGACGTGAGTCTGAGTGAACTCTGGGAGTTGGTGATGGACAGAGAGGCCTGGCGTGCTGCGATTCATGGGGTCGCAAAGAGTCGGACACGACTGAGCGACTGAACTGAACTGAACTGAATCAACTATACTTCAATAAAAAGTAAATAAAATGCTCAGAAGAGCTCTAATTTGTAGAAGGGATTTAATAAAGGAAGGTGTTCCTCTGCGTTTATTAAAAGGCAGTGACAGCTAAGAGTTACTGAGCATGGACCGCGTGCCAGGAGCTGTGGCCAAGAACTTTTACACTCATCTCTACCCTGTTGCTCTGGGGGAGCTGCCTTTACTGTCTGCATTTTACAGAAGAGAAAACTGAGCTAAGCTGGACTCAAGTCTAGGGTTAGCTTCTTTCCATGCTGGAGGTTATTCCACGAACTCTTTAACACCAGCCCTAGCTTGCTGGGCGGGGCTTCCCTGGTGGCTCAGATGGTAAAGAATCTGCTTGCAGTGCCGGAGATCTGGGTTCTATCCCTGGGTTGGAAAGATCCCTTGGAGGAGGGCATGGCAACCCCCTCCAGTTTTCTTGCCTGAAGAATCACCATGGACAGAGAAGCCTGGTGGGCTATAGTCCACAAGGTTGCAAAGAGTCAGACATGGCTGAGTGACTAAGCACAGCAACAGCTTGCTGGGCAGGACTGAAATGCAAATATTTCCCCCTCCCATCAATATACGATGGGGAGGAAAGGGAAGTTGTCCTTGGTGCCCAACTCAGCTCAGGATAACACAGGTGTGTGAGCATGCACACACACATACACAGACATGCACATAGATACTCATATACAAGTACACATGGAAAGACAAAGGCCTTCACAGGAGCAGGGGGCTCTGCCAGGCTCTCACAGGCAGATGCTGATGCTATTGGGGTGGACTGGGGAAGGCTGCTGTCCTTGTTTTCAGCTCATCTTTAGCTGGGAAGCAGGAGGAAGGTGCCAGAAGGGCAGATGGAGTCAAAGAGGTGGACTGGGGTGTCCAGCTGCCTCCAGAGGGTGGAGGCCCAGCTGGCCATGGGGCCTCAGGGGCTGCTGAGCTCAGCAAACACCAGGCCCAGCCCAGACCTGCTTGGCTGGAAACTGCTGACCTTGGGTTGCTGGGACGGGATTCTCTGCTCTAACCTCTCTGGGAGCAGGGGGGCAAGCACACAGCTTAGGGGGTGAGTCTGGCTCAGGGCAGGGAGACAGAGCCACCCTGGGGTGGCCTGGATGCACCCAGGGCTCTTACCCATGGATTCATCTGGAGGTGAATGTCACCCACCACCGCTAATATCTTGGTCACGGAACCCAACCAGCCTTCCTCAGCAAGTGGAAAGTCCTGACACCTGGGCCAGGCTGTCCAACGGAACTTTCTACAACGATGGAAACCTTCTCCACCTGCTCTGTCCTATAGGTAGCCAGGTGCAGCTTCCAAGCACCCAGAAATGGAGCTGATGCCACTAAGGAACTGAATTTTTTTTTTTTTTTTTGATTGAATTAAGTTTAAATATAAATAGCCACAGAAGGTCTCAGCTTCCACACTGGATGGTCCAGCTGGGAGAGGCCCTGAGCTCTGGGACAGGAGAGCTCCTTGCTCAGCGGCTGTGACCCACTCCTGGCCACTTAAGTGCACCCAAAAGGATCCCCCAAAGTAGCCATTGTGAGCACCTAAGCCAGCACCTAAGAGCAGGTCTATCAAGGTTGAATCAACATGTGGTTCCCGCCTGCAGACGAACCCAGACGCTGGGGTTTTCAACCTCTCCAGTTCACCAAGGCACCAAGGGGACAGCTCTTGGGAAACCTTAAACCAATGTTCCCAGTGTCTTGGACCTGGAAGTGGGGTGCAGGGGCTGGCTAGGTACGTGTGTACAAACAGCATCAGACAGGGACTCCTTGGAACAAGGGGCCTTCGTTCATCCGAGGAATCTACTTTCATCTCATTGGAGATAACATTCCACCCAGCTCTCAAAGCAAACTCTCCAGAAGTGAAAGAAAAATGTTAATGAACTTCCATTAAAATTCCTTCCAAGACTGGTCATTCTGGGCAGCCAGGCCCCTGACCTGCTCAAAGCTTGCAGGTCTGAAAGAGCTGGTTCCCACATGGAGCCCAGGAGAACTCAGTAAGCCTTGGGGCTGGAGTTGAAGATCTTGGTTCCAGGAGAGTACCCTGCATCCATGCCGGGGACTTGGGTCAAAGTCCTCCCGCAGAGCCACATTGCTATCTCGCCTTCTTTCATGACAGAAAGACTTAGCATCTTTCCAGAGCCCACAAGGGACCAGCACGTCCCCTGCTCTATTTCCAGGTTTCTCAGCCGACCTGCAAGGCAGAGGAGGAGACTCAGGTACAAAGTGACGATGTGACTTGCCCAAACGACAGAGTTGCCGTGCTGGGGTTCGTGACTCACTCCCGGGAGGTTTGCAGCATGCCAGCTGTCTGGTCAACACGGCCTGGAGTTCATCAAGGATAGTGCCACGACGGACACTTGTACAGATGCAAGACACAGCCTCATCCGCTAAGAAACTTGTTTTCTTTTTAAAAGAGACACAATAGCACCTTCTTCTCCAAATGTACACTGCCCCGCCTTCGGGCCTCTCCTCTGGGAGCAGGAAAACACCGCCGCCTCCTGCGGCCTCTGTCACATTTGCTGTCAGCTGCTGCCCGGGTCTTCTCTGGGAATTAATTTCTGCATCCATCTATGTCATCACAACTTATTTGTGACAAACTAGTATTGTCCAGACCGACCCCACCCTGGACTGGTGAGTTTACTAAATTACTTTTTGGTGCCATGCCAACTGAGTGCTTTGAAGATGTTGCTTTATTTTATTTTTTGATATTTATTTATTCGACTGCCCCAGGTCTCAGTTGAAGCTAGCAGGATCTTTCAGCTGTGGCCATAGAACTCTTAATTGTAGCATGTGGGATCTTACTTACCTGACTAGTGAGTGAACCCAAGCCCCTTGCACTGGAAGCGCAGAGTCATAGCCACTGGATCACCGGGGAAGTCCTGGAGGTGCTGTTGTAAAAAGGAACTACAGGTGGTGCTGATGGTAAAGGGCCCTCCTGCCAGTTCAGGAGATGTAAGACTCAGGTTCGATCCCTGGGTTGGGAAGATGCCCTGGAGGAGAGCATGGCAAGCCACTCTAGTATTCATACCTGGAGAATCCCGTGGACAGAGGAGCCTGGCTGGCTATAGTCCATAGGGTCGCAAAGAGTCGGGTATGACCAAAGCATCTTAGCATGCACGCACAGAAACTCACTGTTGTAGGGATGTGGTCAGGACACTGTCCCCTCAGGGATGTGATCAGGCCACTGTTCCCTCTTCCCAAGAGATCAGGTTTATTGGGAACCACAAAAGACACTGGCTTCAGATCTCTATACTCAGGAAAGCCTGTGCATCTGACAGTCAACTTGTTTATAACTTATATAACATGAGCACCTTGAAGCTGACCATTTTCACTCTTTGCTTTGGCCACAAGGAAGCTCAGGATCACATTTAAGGCCCTCTTCTAGCACTATGGTGCAAGCAAACTGACTTTGTTTCAGTTTAAATTTTCGTTTTCTCTTTTTGTTATTTATTTTTATTTTCTCGTTTCACACTTTTAAAATATCAACTGAAATCCATTTCAAAGAGAGCAGGGTAAAAATAAATAGCAAGCTCTGATTGATTATCCATGTCATCTCCCAGACCAGGCTTTGGATGCTATTGGTCATTTGCAAAAGTCAATTCCACTCAATCTGAAAATCTCAACCTGGAACAAGTGTTTTGCCTGCCAAGTGTTGAGCGTGAAGGAAAACACACTCTCAGGACTTTCCTGGCGGTCCAATGGTTAAGACTGAGTGCTTCTACAGCAGGGGGCACAGGTTTGACCCCTAGTTGGGGAACTAGGATCCTGCATCCCATGCAGGGAGAAAAAAAAAAAAAGAGAACACACTCTCGGTCATAGGATTTCTTCTGATTTTTCTGACATGTCACATTCTTAGTTTACAGTTGAATCTGGCATGCAGGGTGGATTGGGCAGTAGAAAGAGCCAAGATACTGGACTTATACTCTTCCTTCTGGGGCCAGCCACCTGTGACATGGGGGGAAACTGCTTCACAACTCTGAGCTTTGTACCACTGAATTGAGGATGCAAACATGATCCCAAACCCTGTATAAACAGCTTCCGGAGGATTGCTATGAGTTACGACTAATGGTAAGGGACAACTGGAAGGAGATACAAACTGCAGAATGGCTTACCCAGCCTTGACCTTGGGATTCTGTTTGGACCACAGGTCACAGTTATGTCTCTGAGGTCAGGATCCTAGTGATGTAAACCAAACTTTAACCAATAGCAGGTCATGGAGTTTTGGAGTTCTGCTTCATCCTGCAGGAACAATCCTAGCTTTGCTCCACTCTGGTAAGCATCCCACACTTACCAGGGTGGTCACAACCCTTACCAAACATGCAGGGCATGCCAGTGGGTGTTGAGCCCCTTGCATGGCCCTGAAGTTACCAAGAGGTTGAACTTGTGGCTCTCCGTCATGGTTAGAAAGCTAAAATCTACCACATGAGAAAATTTCTAACCAGGTTTCTGCTTTCTGACAATCAGGGGTTGGTTATGTCGTATCTGCACTTTCCCCTGGGTTGCCAGGAGGCTCAGAACTAAATATGAACTTCAGCTATGGCAATTTCATAGATCATTTGCTGTTCAGTGGCTCAGTCATGTCCGACTCTTTGTGACCTGATGGGCTGCAGCACACCAGACTTCGTTCTTCTTCACAGGCTCTCAGAGTTGGCATCTGAATTTTGATGTTTCCATTTTTTCTCCCACAGCTCTGACTTCATATCATTATTTATATTTTCCTAGTTTTGATTTATTTTTTCTAACTTAAACATTTTTAAATTAATTTTATTGAAGTATAGTTGATTTCAGTTCAGTTCAGTTCAGTTGCTCAATTGTGTCTGACTCTTTGCGACCCCATGAACAACAGCACGCCAGGCCTCCCTGTCCATCACCAACTCCCAGAGTTCACCCAAACTCATGTGCATCGAGTTGATGATGCCATCCAGCCATCTCATCCTCGGTCGTCCCCTTCTCCTCCTGCCCCCAATCCCTCCCAGCATCAGAGTCTTTTCCAATGAGTCAACTCTTCGCATGAGGTGGCCAAAGTATTGGAGTTTCAGCCTCAGCATCAGTCCTTCCAATGAACACCCGGGACTGGTCTCCTTTAGGATGGACTGGTTGGATCACCTTGTAGTCCAAGGGACTCTCAAGAGTCTTCTCCAACACCACAGTTCAAAAGCATCAATTCTTCGGTGCTCAGCTTTCTTCACAGTCCAACTCTCACATCCATACATGACCACTGGAAAAACCATAGCCTTGACTAGACAGACCTTTGTTGGAAAAGAAATGTCTCTGCTTTTCAATATGCTATCTAGGTTGGTCATAACGTTCCTTCCAAGGAGTAAGCATCTTTTAATTTCGTGGCTGCAGTCACCATCTGCAGTGATTTTGGAGCCCCAAAAAATAAAGTCTGACACTGTTTCCCCATCTATTTCCCATGAAGTGATGGGACCAGATGCCATGATCTTAGTTTTCTGAATGTTGAGCTTTAAGTCAACTTTTTCACTCTCCTCTTTCACTTTCATCAAGAGGCTTTTTATTTCCTCTTCACTTTCTGCCATAAGGGTGGTGTCATTTGCATATCTGAGGTTATTGATATTTCTCCCAGCAATCTTGATTCCAGCTCGTGCTTCTTCCAGCAATGTGTTAATTTCTTTATACAGCAAAGTCATTCAGTTATATATATATATATATGTATATATTCCTCCTTATATTATTTTCCATTATGGTTTATCAGGATATTGAATATGTGGAGTCTCATGCCAAGGCCACGGGTGTGAGGCTTTGCACCAAGGCCACAGACAATGGAGCCGAGCACCAAGGTTGCCTCCGGAACTGACTGAGCCCCATCATAACCGTTGCCAAAAGTCCCCCTGATCCTTACTGGCCAGTTTCCTGATCCCATATTAGGTAAAAATGCCCAACCTGGTACTCACCCTATATTGCCCTAACCAATCATCTAATGCTGCCCTTGAAGCAGGGATTTTTTTTTTTTTTTTTGTCTTGAGAATATAAAAATTGGCTACTAACTCTTGAAAGGCATCAGCTCTCCCTGATCTGTGAAGAAGTCAGCCCCCTGTCTTGGCAGGGCCCCTCCCTACCTCAGCCCTTTGTTCTCAATAAATTCTCTCCTCTAAAATACTCTGTGTCTGGAAATTCTTTTCCAACCTGCGCTCAGACTGCCTTGACAGAATATAGTCTCCTGTGTCTAATTCATATTTTTAAAATTTAAAAAAAAAAATCTATGGAGAAGGAAATGGTAATCCACTCCAGTATCCTTGCCTGGAAAATTCCATGGACAGAGGAGCCTGGCGGGCTACAGTCTATGGGGTCACAAAGAGTCAGACACGACTGAGCAACTGAGCATATCAGAACTTACTGTGATCTAAAATGGTTGTTTCCTTTCGTGTTTCTACCAGAAGAGTTTGAGACTTCCAGTTCTTCCATCTCCTTGACAATATGCTTAGTCTTTTTAAACTTTTGACATTTTTAATAAATGTGTAGCATTAAAAAAAAATCTATAATAACTTGAGATTCCTTAACTTCTTCCAGAATATAATTTGATCCTAACTTTTCTGGGCCAAATCTTTAAATATTTCTTTTTTTTTAATCTATTTTTTAATTGAAGCATAATTGACTTGCAATGTTGTCATATTTTAAAATTGCACAAATATTCTACTTGAAAAAATAGAATCAGTATGAAAAAAATCACCTCTGGTCCTCGCTGATGGCCAGGCCTAATTCCACTCTCCTTCTTGCGAGCAACTCCTGCACTGACACCTACAAGTGTCTGTGAAAGCATGTTGCAGGACAGTTGTGGGCAATGGTGTATTTTCTCACATGGTGTGATAATGAAGGTATGATTCTGTGACTTGCTTTTTTTATCTAACAATGGTTTGTTTTGGAGCCCTGTTCTGGTCAAGTCAGAGGAACAACCTCATTATTTGTAATGCAGCATCTAATTTCATTGGATGGTGATATCACAGTTTACTAGGCCTGTCCCTATCTGTGGCATTTAGGTTGTATCTCTTGTTTTTGCTCTTTTAAAGAAGGCTGTAGTAGCCAAATTTGTATATGCCTCTTTGTATGCGTGTACAAGTTTTCTTATGGGTACCCACCAAAAAATGGGATAATCAGGTCACGGTATACAAGATTTAAAATTTGAAATTCATGTTGTCAAATTGCCTTTTGACATGGTTAT
Source organism: Cephalophus harveyi (assembly GCA_006410635.1). Taxonomy (NCBI): domain Eukaryota; kingdom Metazoa; phylum Chordata; class Mammalia; order Artiodactyla; family Bovidae; genus Cephalophus; species Cephalophus harveyi. The sequence continues at coordinate 545 of SJYT01008630.1, read as the reverse complement.
GTGTTTATACAACCCACACCAGGCATGAGAATATCCACTTTCATATCCTCTCCATTCTGAGGTGCTCGAACTTCCTAATATTTGCCCTGCTTATGGAAGAGAAACAGTATTGCCTTGTGGTATTCACTTACATTTCCCTGATTGTTAGTGAGGCCAACTTTTTTGTCAAATGTTTATTGACCATGTGGATTTTATATTTTGCTAACTGGGCTCCAAGATCACTGCAGATGGTGACTGCAGCCATGAAATTAGAAGACGCTTGCTCCTTGGAAGAAAAGTTATGTCCAACCTAGACAGCATTTTCAAAAGCAGAGACAGTACTTTGCCGACTAAGGTCCATCTAGTCAAGGCTATGGTCTTTCCTGTGGTCATGTATGGATGTGAGAGTTGGACTGTGAAGAAGGCTGAGCGCCAAAGAATTGATGCTTTTGAACTGTGGTGTTGGAGAAGACTCTTGAGAGTCCCTTGGACTGCAAGGAGATCCAACCAGTCCATTCTGAAGGAGATCAACCCTGGGATTTCTTTGGAAGGAATGATGCTAAAGC